>CM053784.1:289139290-289739290 GCA_028749045.1 Cupressus sempervirens
AATAGATTGGGCTTCCACTCTAAGTGAGAATTTGTGTGAGCAACTAGTAGCAGCAAAGAACAAAAGGAAGTTTTGTATGACATCATACCTAGTATACTTATTAGCTGCAAGGGCGATAGACTATCCAGGGCTATACAAGAGAGGAAACATGCAAGATCCTAATGCATGGTCATGTATTGTCTATCCTCAACTAGTGAAGAAGAAGCTCTCAAAAAAGAGCAAAGAATACAGAATTGTGAACGAAGACTTCATTTTTTCTATAATCCAATTCAGAAAAGGGGATTATGCGAAGAGATTATCAGATGATGCAGTGGCATGGATAATAGTAGTCTGAGCATATTATATTCAATTCTAAACTTTTACATATTTGAGGGTAGATGGTACCACCATTAACCCGAAGAAGCTCCCAAGGTATCATTGTGACAGGTTCATTCTCTTGGAGATTTTTGGACAAATCTTGTCTACCTATGATAGAGTTCGAAAGCAACATAATAAATGTTAGACTTGGCCACTAGTTATAGGACCTTTTTAGGTAGATCAAAGGAAAGATATTTCCTCTTTTGAGTGTGAGTGGGATCAATATCCCTTGGAAGAGTACAATTCTCTTTGGCCATGTTTTGATAACATCAGGAGAGTACCATAGTTGGTGGACAAAGCATTCTAGCATGAAGAGGCTATTAAAGATCATTGGATGAATGCTACAAATGAATATGATGTTTGAAGAAGGCATTATTGTAGGATGACTTTGTACTTGGTAGAGAAGGCCCTAAAGATGAAGATTCTATTATAAGTATTACAACAAGACTCAAAGGAGTTGCTTGATCCTCTATTCAATAGGGACTAGATTGATAAAAGGCCCATTATGAATGTTGAGGTTGATAGGGAGGAGAATTCTGATATCAACCATAGGGAAAGGCATGCCATTAAATTGACACAAGAATGGATTAAGAAACCATTTAAGCTTGATCCAATTCCTGAAATGGTGATATTTCATGCACACACCTACCCATCTAAAGGTGGAGCGAAGAAAGTCATCATCCATATCTTTGTAGCTTAGTCACCAATAAGGATGGAAATGGTATACCAACATGACTAGCTAGTTGGATATTATTGAGCTTAGAGGGGTAGAGGAACAGGTAAGAGGAAAAGAAGTTCCCCTTAGAGAGTTGAGCCAGAAGAGGGTGAAATCTTGACACCTCCATAGCAAGGAGAAGAAAATGTGAAAGGGTTGGAAGATACTAGAGCTTCACATGGCTAGGTTGATCCTCAAGTGCCACTAGCTACACTTGGCCAAATAGAAAAAGAGGTTGAAATTTAAGAAGTTTCCCCTCTTTGGCAAATAGAACAATCATCCGCTTCTGTGCCTAAAAAAGGAAGAAAGATTAAAAATTTGGTCAAAAAGAGGCAAAGGGTGATTAGGAAAGTAGTTCCTATCCCATCAATCCTGGAACCTATTCCTAAGGAAGATGAAGAAGAGGATGATGAGGATGATGTACCTTTGAACAGGAGGACCCAACTAGCTAGAGCCATGGAACATGAAAGAAGAAGGAGTTCTACGGTTACACCCCTGTCAATCCCATAAGAACCTCTATAGAGTATTTCATCAGAGGATGAAATGCAACAATAGATTGATGAGCAGGAAATTGAAGGGACCGATGTCTTTAAGATGTTATATTTTGATTTTATGCCCATAGGGACTAAATTAGTTAGGGATAAGTTATGGGATACACCAAGCAATCAACCTCAATAGGAAGATTGGACTCAGATGCCCCTAGAGTCACAAGGACTCAAGATAGTTCTTGTATCCACATCCCTACTACAAGTTACAGTTTGTGTTGACAAGGGATTAGTTACTCCCCCTTGTCTAGGGACAAAAATGGAATAGGTCCAAGTAGAACCTAAAAAGGAGCCACAAAAAATGTTTATTGATGAAGTGTCAAAGGAGGGATAGATAGGTGAGCAACCTCAAAAAATTTCCTAGGACATAGAGGTGAGAATTGTGGGCTCCACTAAAATAGAGACTACAAAAGGAGAGCCATCACAAAGGGAGAAAACCCTAGAAAGGAGTGATAAGGGAAATGGGGTAGTTGAAATGACCCCTTCATCCTCAAAAGGAAAAATTTCCATAGAACAGGTTCCAAGATGGTTGTAGAAAGAAATGATAAGAAATAAGAAGCAACAATTTAATGTAGATGAGGAGGACATGATAGAATTAATTGAGGTTCTTAGGAAACCTGGGTCTCCATCAAAGGAGGCAAGAGCATTGTCTTTCATCAATAGTGAATAGAATCATGATTTGTTTGCACAAATGGCTATTCCTCCTCCTAATACAGAAATAGAATATTTGACTACACACAACTATCAAATCAGAGAGGTTATGCTTGGAAAGCCTACATTGGATTCAATGAAACTAATGGTCACTATGGCAATAAAAGAAGTATTTAGGAGTTTGAAATAGGAGCGGGTAGAATTGATAACACTTTTAAGACAAAATGAAATCCTAAAGGGATATTTAACTGAAGTCATTGGTTCCTTAGATCCTGAACACCCCAAAGAGACTTTGAATGCAACAATTGAAAGAAGAGATAAGGGAGGGGTGCAATTAGATCCATTTTTTAATGCCTGCAAATAGTGGTGGGAAAGTTTTGAGGAGAAAGGTGTGCTTATCATTCAAGGAAATTTGAAGCTACTTCATCTTATGTAGGAGAATATGGATAAAATGGTAGCAATTTTGAATCAAGATTTTAGTCTTATGGATGAATTACATACTTGGCAAAAAGATTTGTAGGTGCTATAGGCATTAAGAGGCTAGAGATATAGAATGCTCATGGATGTATGTACAGTAGAAGAATTAGATTTAATTGATGATTGGATAGAAAGGACAATAGCCAGTAATAAAGTAATAGAATCATTACATGTAGAGATCCATCGACTCAAGTACCAAGTTCGAGCACAAATTTTCGAAGCAGAGAAACATTATAGCGATGCATGTCTAGACATTTTTGAAGATGATGAATGACAGAATTTGATACCTATAGAGATAGTAGTCTAGAGATTCATAAAGATTTTTAAAGAAGGTTCTACAAATGAAGATATCTGGTAGGCATTTGGGACATAAGAAGCCTTCTTAGAATTGGATACTAAACTTAGGGATTTTGTTGACACCCATATAGAGGTAGATAATTATAGGTAGAAGGTCAAAGATAAATATAATACCTTAGATTTACTAGATTTGGAAAAGGTCACTAAGATTATTGAGAAATTAAAGGGTAAGCACCCAGACATAGCTCTAGTATGAAGTGGGTCAAAACTCAGAAGCCGAAATCTTATTTTTAACACCTAGTGAAATTTTGCAATTTTGGACCTTTATGGTGTGCTGGTGCACTGGTGTGCTGGTGCACTGGTGTGCTTTTTGTCACAAAGTGTTGGAAGAATTTTGAAGAATTCAGAGGTACATAGGTGCATTGATGTGCTTTATTATAAGGTGTGCTTCTCCAGAGGTGTGTTGATAGTTAACTACTAGTTCCAAAAATAGAGCTTGTCATGCATCAAAAATGCATTTTGATAGTAGTTTAACTCTGATAGACACCTAGTGAAGGTTCAACTTCTATTTTTGAACTTTCAGACACTTTCACATTGATTGAAGGCTCTCTTATTCTTATTTTCTCATTATTTCTTTGTTTTATGACATGTAAAGGCTCATGCATCCAATTAATGATATAAAAATGGATGGAGTCTTACTAATCACCAGTTAGATAATTAGTTTTTTTTATTAAATTAGAATTATATGATTACATGAAGATATCTCTCACTCTCAACACAAATTGAGGAGATAATTTCTTATTAATAAGAGATTGTAATATGTAATTAGGGCCACCATTATTTTCCAATAATATATGTTTTTGGTGCTTGCATTTGGAGTGTAGTGATTCTTGCCTAAATGTGTCATATTTTTGTGAATGTATGTTCATAGAATGTGATTGAGCCAAAAGTTTAATGCATTATTTTTGGTTGTGCAATCTTTTAATTTTGGTGTTTGCTACAGTTTTATGAATTCCGCTAATGTATCTAGTTTGAGAAGAGATCACCCATTTTGTTCCTTCATAGCTTTTTGTCTCACATTAGTGTAGTTTCTATGGCCTTGCAATTTGATAAAAAATAAAACATCATATGGTTACTAAATTCCCCATTGAAAAATGCATCAGTGTAATTAAGGAAGCACTACTCTTACTTTCATTGGTTACATGCTGATTTCTTTGAAAGCATAACTCGCATACGTGTTATTTTCATAGCTTATGTCTGTTAGGATTTTACTTTCATGTTATTTTCTTAAGTTTCTTGTTACCTTATCTTCATTGTTTTCTTTATTAACCCCATTATTAAATTAGAAATTTATATTAGTTGCATCGTTAGATTGCATTCATAAAAAAAACAAAAAATACAAAAACATAGTTCTTTTGCGTGTCGTACTTTGAAGCAGTGAATAGATTTTACATCTCATCCAAAATCACCCAAACTAGTAATGGCCTCCTCATGAATAAAGACATTTATCTTCAAGTGAGTAGATTTTAGTAGGTCACAAGATCACCTAGAATCTTGGAGTTGATCCACAAGGTTGACTTTTCAAGAGAGGAGTTTGAAAGGATTCCTGCCATTAAGCATCATGCAAAATGACAACTCAAGAGGACCTCTTGATTTTTGGAATAGAAGATAAATTTGCCAAAGTTTCAAAATTTTGCAGTTTTTGCAAGTTCAATTTTTTTGAGTTTTTGAGAAGTTCTAGTGTACAGGTGTGTAGGTGCACTAGGTGTGCTACTACGTTGTTGTACTGGTGCGTTGGTGTGCTTCTACACTAAATTTTGTCATGCACCTCATTTTCTGAGAAAGTGTACTTCTACAAAGGTGCATTTTTTCTAGAGTTGATGCAAACTAGAGGATTTTGATCAAAAATCCCCATTTTAGTGAGCTTTAAGATCTTCACCAAGTGCACATAAGTTTCTTGAGCTTACCATTTTCACAAACCACATAGTCATAAAGGAGTACCTCAAATTATACAACTTCCATTCAACATTTCATCATCTTCTTCAACTCTACCTCCACTTCAACCACCCTTAGGTTCACCAAACCCTCTAATGGAATTTTTTTACAAATGCAGTAGACTCACCAATCAACTTGAGAGATGCACTCCATGGACTTCCTAAGAATCCTGAGAAGTTTTTCCCTAGGTTTATTTATGGAGAAATATGAACTGCCAAAGATCACATCAAATTATTCAAAGAAATTTGCAACTAAAAATAGACTGCCAACAAGGATGTGGTTCTTCATTTATTCCCCTACTCTTTGGGGGAATTTGTGTTTAATTGGTATGTTAACTTTCCACCTAGATGTACTGGAGATTGGGATACCTTCAGTAGGTTATTTCTAGAACAATTCAAAACTTTGATCAACCTAGTGGTGATGCATCAACAATTCATATCAATCAAAAGGGACCTAGCTAAGATGGTTGCATGCTTCAATCATCACTTTCATATGGAATATCACAAATTTGAAACACCATATACTATACCAGTTGAAGAAACTATTTAGATTTATCTAAATGATATGGACCCTCTTACTACTATCTTTTTGAGAAGACTTCCTAGAAAAAATATTGATACACTAGAAAAGATCTTCACAAAAGCAATAATCTTCACTAAGCAAGCTGATCCTAATCAAGGAGGGTTGATGCTTCTGGCTCAAGTTGTCACATCAATGCTAACATACCCTGTCAGAGTACCCACGATTCCTAGCATTTTCATACCTATGAATCCAGTTCCATTATAGTAGGCACCTGCTCCACAAAACCCCGCTTTAACATATCCAGGGTATGAGCCACCGAAAGTCGCTTTCTTTAAACAAAAGGCAACAATTTCTATAGAGGTAGATAGTAGCTTTATTTTTGAATTTGGTCAAATGAAAAAGTCTATGTCACAGATGAACAACAAGATGACTCATCTAAGGTTGTCACAAGAAATTTTTTTTTTTTTTCAAAGGAACAACGTTGGTCCCTATAACAACAATTATGGCCAAAATTATAACAAGAACATTAGTGGGAACAATAACGGTGGAAACAACAATACAAGAAACAATAATTTAGGGAAAAAATTCAATCCTCCTGATCATAATAATGGTTTCTAAAGACAAAAATGACAATGGAACACTTGTCTGAATAATGAAAGCATTCTTATAGACAATAAGACAACAGTGTTCAATACGTAGACATCAATCAATATGAAAATGGTCAAAATGCATTTAATAATGATGGTTCATACTAGGATGGAAATCAAGAGATGGCTCATAGTTCACAAGTAAACAAAAATGCTCCTCCTATGCAATTTAATGCTATGCTATTAGAATCCTATGATTTTGCATAGAATGCATGGGTTCTAAACAACTAGTCAACAAAGAATTTTCATTCCCATATATCCAAGAACCTAACCTTCAGCATTAAGAGATGTTTTCATTTCAAAATGACAATCAAAATACATTCAATCTAAGAAGTAGAAAAGAACCAATGACAGATGGAATTCCCCTTGTACTACAACCAACTCCTCCCAATCAAAGAGAAAGAAACAATTCGATACCAGTTAAACCACTATATGGAGGACAATAGAATCAAAACAAGGGAAATGTACCTATAATATTAAAAAATCCTCCTTGGTATACTAAAAGATATAGTGCCATAGAAAATTTGAAGTGAACAAAGGACAACATGTCCATGTTTGACATGTTGCAAAATTTTCCACAACAACGAGAAAAGCTCATGAAGACCCTAGATCATACAAAGGTATCCCACAATATAGATACTACCCCTCAAATGATAGTATCTCAACAAGTTAATGTTGTAGAGGCAACATCACTATGTTTAAAGATAAGGTTGAGGTGCCCCCATTTTTGCTCGACATCAGGATATATGGGAAGAATCTTAACAATTTCCTAGTTGATTCAAGAGGTTCACGTAACTTCATGCCATTGTCCATAGTGCAAAGGTTAGGAGTCAGCCCTTAACCTTCCAACCATATAGTGATATAGTTGGATAAAACATATTAAAAGATGTTTATATACAATTGAGACTCGAACCATGGATTCAAGATGCCATTGATATACATGTGGTTGATATCCAAAAAACATATGGATTACTTCTAAGTAGATAATGGATGAAATTCCTAAGGGGATGGTTTTCCATAGATTTTACTCAGCTTTGGTTACCATGGAAAGGTTTGAACAATCAAAGAAAAATAGATGTAGAGCCAAAGTTAAAAAAGATGATTAGAGAATACAATGCTCCTAATGAGGTAGCCTTCTTACAAATAGATTTGGGCTATTATAAGGTAATGGGTTTTGATACAACTTTGATAAAAATATTAGATGATCAAGATATAGAATCCATGATTTCAACCCTAAAAGATGAAATCATAACACAATTCATAGACCACATGATGGCTAATTTATAGTGTCTAGGAGGAGAAGTTGACCCCAATATCCTCCTCCTTCTAGGATTTTGTTGATTGTATAAAGTTAGCCATTTAGAGTTTGAATGTTCTTCATGTCAAGAAGTAGGTTCTAAGGTATTAAAAAAGATAATGGAGTAAAGAAAGAAAATGATCCAAAAAATGAACCCAGAGAAAACCAAAATTTTGCAAACATGTTTGACTCTATTGAAAAGATTAAAGAGAAAATTGAAGATCTAAATGCATCGTATAGCAACACTTCTTTAGATGGTGGAGGTTTGTGTTCTCCTCCACCTAGAATGATCAAAGTTCAAAGAAGAAGACGATACATAAAAGGCCAAGTATGGACTTTAGTAGTTGTCCACCCTAAACTTAAAGTGGATGAAATCAAAGATTTTATAGGAGAAATTTAGGACAAACAAGAAAAACCTACACTCCCAGTTTCAAGGAATGACAATGGAAAATTAGTAAGCCCACCTCGTGAAAGACTAAAATGGGTACCCAAGAGACAATCCTTCCAAGCTTAGGTAAAGGAAAAGCTAAGTACCAATAAGCATAATGTTGGAAAACCCAAGGAAAACCAATTTGGACACATCACTTTGATGGTTCCAAATGCAAATCAGGAGACAACACAGGTATTGAGCTGATCAATCCAAAATGTAAATGTTTATATGCAGCATATTAATTGTAGTTTAGATGTACTAATAATTTTGTAGAATACAAAGGATTGATTTGAGAACTTAATTTTGCAACTAAAAAAGGAGTTACAACTCTTGTAGTCGAAGGAGATTCTCAATTGTTTTTTTGACAAGTGAAATCGTTATATTCCTGCAATGATAAGAGGTTGCTTGCTTATAGGAAAAGGGTATATGATTTACTAGATGATTTTGAGGCTTTGAACATAAAGTCTATTCCAAGAAGGAAAAACATGGTAGCAGATGCTCTCACTATTTCAGCAAGTGCATTACAACCAGTTGAAATAATGAATTTGAAATGATTTTCAGTTGAGTTTATTACTGCTCCATCTATTCCTAACAATATCACAAAATTTTAGGCCTTTCACAATGATCAAAATATACTCAAATTTATTATGTGTAGTGGTCACTTTAAGGGGCAACAGATTGATGACACTCTAGATGACAAACTTGAGGACAATGAGCTTCAAGATAAAGCTAGAATCTTGAATTTGAAAACTAATACTATTCCTAAGGGGATGATCAAGTTGGAGCAAATTTTTTATCTTGATGAATCAAAATTTAAGAAAAGGACCATTGAAGAGAAAGGGATTGGACTATTCCTAGAATGGTAAGAATTGGGAAAGTGTGCAATCCGCAAGAAAGGAAAGACATGCTCAAATTTCTTACAGAATATAAGGATTTCATTTCTTGGAGCTATGAAGAACTTAAGACATATGATCCTTAGATTATTATGCATGATATTCCACTCAAACCTGATGTCAAACCTTTTTGAAAAAGGCAGAGACCTGTTAATACTATCCTCAAACCTCTGATAATAAAGGAAGTCAAGAAATCAATGGATGTCAAGATTATTTTACCCATGCACCACTCTATGTGGGTGGCTAACTTAGTTCCTATATGAAAGAAGACTAAGGATATTCAACTTTTTGTGGATATTCACAACTTCAACCTCACATCTCAAAAGGACAACTACCCATTACCCTCACTAGATGAGGTCTTGCAAATTGTGAATGGTTCAAATATGATGTGTTTATTAGATGGATATTTAGGATATAATTAGGTAATGGTAGAAGTAGAAGATGAGCTAAAGATGAACTTTACTACAAAATGGAGAACCTTCACCTACATGAGAATGCCTTTTGGATTGATTAATGTAGGGACTACATTTTAACGAGCCATGGATGAAGCTTTTAAGGGATTAATAAATAAGTGTATAGCTACCTACATGGATGACTTAACTATCTTTTCAAAGGATCAAGGTACTCAGATTGCTGATTTAAGATAGGTATTCAAAAAATACCATAAATATGGTATATCTCTCAATCCCAAGGAATCTTTGTTCAGGGTCACTAAAGGAAAGCTCTTAGGTCATATTATTTTTGAAGCTGGTATCTCCATTGATCCTAAAAGAGTTGAAGCAATTTTGAACTTATCACCTCCTTACAGTCAAAAAGAGGTTAAGTCTTTCTTTGGTAAGATAAATTTTGTGCAAAAATTTATAAGAGGATTCATAGAAATAGTCCATCCCTTTAATGATTTACTCAAAAAGGGAGCTAAAATAGAATGTGTTCTAGAGATTAAGAAGTCATTTGAAGATATCAAAGTGGCTATTTTTATGGCCCCAGTACTGGTATGTCCTGATTATGAATTACCCTTAAAGATATATTCTTTTGCTTTAGAACATTCTTGTGTTGGGATCGTGACAAGAAAGAAAGAAAAGGAAGATGAAAGACCTATTGCTTTTATGAGCTACCCTCTAAGAAACACTAAGTTGAATTATTCTAACCTTGATAAATACTCTTTTGCTTTGATTAAAGTAGTAAACAAATTTTTCCATTACATATTAAGAAGCAAGGTGTATGCTATTATACTTGATCCAGTAGTGAAGACATTACTAATGTAAAATGAACTTGGTGGAAGACGAGGGAAATGGATGGCGATATTACAAGAATTTGACTTAAAAATTCAACCCATGAGATTAGTTAGATGTCAAGAGTTGTCAAAAATGATAGCAGACAATCAAATTGGAAACAAAAACAAATTCAATTTTGATAGTGAAATGGATACAAAAGATCAAAAGAAGATGGTCATATCTCAAGTTGATATTGGTCAAGGTATAGTGACAAATGCTTGGTACCAAGATATTGTTTACTATCTTCTATAGAATCAATGCCCTAGCTCGATGAATAATTCAAAACATAGAGGACTTAAAATGAAGTGTGAATCCTATATGCTATACGATAGAAAGTTGTACAAAAGGAACTATGAAAGAATATACCTAAAGTGCTTAGGACATGAGGAAGCAAAGGAAGTTCTAGAATAGTTTTACGACAAGTATGGTACAGGGCATGGTTTGATAGAAGCAACTACTCATATGATTTTGATATCGGGTTATTTTTTGCCCACAATATTCAAAGATACTTTTGAGCACGTACGCTCTTGTCATATTTTCCAAACTAGTGCTAATAGAGAAAGACACCCAACAATGCCATTACAACTAGTGTACAAGGTGCTCCCCTTCGCAAAGTGGGGGTTGGATTTTATTGGTCTACTTAATCCACCATCATCAATTGGACACACCTTTATGCTCACAACCATGGAATATTGTACATGATGGATAGAAGCAGAGACTTTTAGAAATTGCACTTCTAAGGTGGTAATGGACTTTTTGGAGGAGCATATTGTTACTAGATTTAGGATGCCATTCACCTTAGTATGTGATAATAGATCAGCTTTTGCATCAGTATTCTTGACTCAATGGGCATTTGAAAAGTAGGTTATTATCAAGTTCTCTTCAAATTATTACCCATAAGGAAATTGGGTAGCTGAGTCTATGAACAATAACTTGATCACAGTAATAAAATTTTTATTGAAGGAGAATCCTAAAGATTGGCATATGCAACTCAAATATGCTCTATGGACAGATTGAGTAAGGGTCAAGAACGCATTGGAGACATCTCCATATTTTCTTATTTATAGATAAGAGCCAGTATTCCTACTTAATCTCAGGATTCCTCTTTGAAATTCATGACAGGTTATGTTGAAGATGCTAATAGAGTACAAATTAGATTGATGAATCTTTTAGAGATGGATGAGAAATGGACAACTATATTGGAGCACATGGCTAAACATTGAGTAGTCATCAAGAGACGGTTCAACAAGAGGGCCACAATAAAATCCTTTAGAATTTCTAATCTTGTTCTACTTTGGAATAACTCAAAAGAAAATCTGCGTAGCCACACTAAGTTTTAAAACTTGTGGATTGGTCCTTATTAGATTGTGGAGATTCTTGGAGAAAACATTTTCAAGCTCAGTTCCTTATAGGGGGAATTAGTTTTGTTGCTAGTCAATGGGCAATTTTTGAAATATTATTTTGAAGCCTAGAAGACCTAAAATAAAAATAAATAAATAAATAATAATAATAAAATTAGTGTTGTCACTTAGGTTTGTACCCTTGTCCATAGCCTATGCATGAGGACAACCTAGTAAAACATGGAAACAACCTCCAAGCTGTGGGACTTGAACTGTGAGGTTGAGCCTTCAGAGAAGGCCAGATTCCTCTTACTATCAGGGTGCACCTAACTACTCTTCGAGGGGAAAAGGGAGAAGGAGAGCATCAAACAAATCTACCTAGCCTAATCTAAAGAGGCGATGCACCAAAATAGAGTGTTCAGACCAATCTCTATCCATATATGCACTATTGAACCAGAATGAAACTAAGGATATACACATTCAGACTTGCTTTAATCAAATAACCACATGCAAGTCAAGATGAATGTCACAAGGAAAGAGAGATTCACTTATATACCATTCACAAGCCAACAGAGATATAGTCGTACAGATTACAGACTTTCACAAAACAATGGCGAAGGCAAAGAGTTCTTGCACTTTCATACAAATGGCTGAAGGAGATAAAATAGAGAATCATACAATTTAGAGGCACAGAGTAATTTACACTAGAATTGTAGAGCAATAGTAGAGAAAAGCCAGAGAAAGGTCTAACTCAAAAAAATCTACAAAAGTTGCCTTTATAGTTCAGGCATAACTGAGATCTCTTCTAGCTGAAGTGACTTCGCAGCTACCTGCCATTAAGTTCTGTAGAGAACAATCAAGGGGAAATCTGATCTGGATGTGGATCCAGACACAATGATTTGGAACAGGGCCCTGAGAATATAGAAACAGTGCCATAACTACACTCTAACCTGATAAATAGATCAAAAGATGGGTGGTGGAGTGTTCTTCTCATTTTGCATTCATTTCATGGTAGTTGGAATCGATCATGAAGATTAGATCGTGCAACAAATTGATTACCTTCATTTTTTGGGTTGTGAATCAGCAGAGTCAGCAAGTCAACCTATTTCTATAAGTAGGATGGACCATCTAGACCAATAGCCTCTTTTTATTTTGCCACCTCGCAGAAGTCCTACATAGTTGACCATCTCTTCATCACTAACCGCACCAACTCCTCAAACTCCAGCTGTGACAGTTACACTAACTGCCATCCGTTAATTGTCAACCTTGGACAGGCCCATGAGACACGTGTTACCAAGGTGCTATGTCACTATGGTTAAAATTCTCACAATTTTCCATAGCGAGATAGTGCCCATCATTGATCTTTCTTAATCTGATGATTGTGGAGACTTGTCGTATTCTGCGCTTTGCTTTTCAACTTTTGGGCTCGTGAAATGCTGTCAGCACACTTGATATCTACCCGGCATAACTTGGCATCATCGTTGAGGTTCATGAGATAACATAGGCCCACCTGACATGTGTCACTGAGGCACTATGTTGCTAACGTATATAGTGTGCAACTTTCAATAGCACGTAACGCCAACCATCGATCTTCCTAAAATTTGTTGATCATGAAGACTTGTCGTAATACTATGCTTGTTCTTACTTGGGAACATCATACCTGGTGCCATCTTGGTAACTGCATCAGACTCAAATGACACCTGGCAATCCTTGGCACACATACCTTGGCGAGACCTGGCCCCCTGGTCCACGTGGCGAAAGGGTGCTATGTCGCTATGGTTAAAATTCTCATAGTTCTCCATAGTGAGATAGCACCTGTCGTAGATCTACCTTAGATCTATGGTGGTCCACAAAATTGTACAACTACATCTCGAGCTGGCCGAATGGACCAATGAAAAAAATGCCATTGTATTCTGACCCATCTGACAACTACCATTGAGGATGAGATGTACTATCTCTTTGAAGAAGGGTAGGCCCATTACATCATCTATGCCACATGTCATCGAGGTGTTATGTTGCTATGGGTATCTATCGTGCAACTCTCAATAGCAACATGATGCCAACCATGGATCAAACTCACATCTATGGCACTCAAACTCTTTGTAGGACTACATACCTAGTTAATTAGATGGGCCAATAAGATTTTACTACGTACTCTGACTTGTCTGACAGCTGCCACAGAAGACAAGACACCTGTTCATCCTACAGCCCACAAGACAAAAATGGACCCACATGCCATGCGTCACCGAGGCGCTATGTCGCTATGGTTAAAATTCTTGTAGTTCTCCATAGCAAGATAGCACCCATCATTGATCTGAACTGATCTAACGGCGAGCAAGATAGATTTGACTTCTTAGTGCATAGCCAATAGGAACTGGCCATGTGCCAACTATGTGACGAACCCCTATCTGCGGCCTACCAAGGAAAGTAGGACCTATACTCCACACAATTATACTTAGCCAATGAAAAGATGAATCCATCGCCAATGTGTCTAACAAATCCTTGTCAATATCTGACAAGGCACACATGGGACCCACCGGACACGTGGCAGAAGGGCGCTATGTTGCTAATGTATCCACCGTACAACTTCCCATGGTGAGATAGCACCAACCATAGATATTCTTTAGATCTAACAATGGAAGACTTGCAGGCTGCAAAACACATTATATGGTTTGATCGGGTATTTAAAAATAATATTTAACTCTACACACTAGCCGTTGGTGAGTAAAAAATTTGAAATTTGAATCTTGGCGGGGCGTAAAAAATGATAACATTTCTGGCGACTCACAGGGGATGTGAGCCTTCTATGCATAAGATGAGTGGCCTAAAGTGTCCATTGGGCTATAGAGTCAAAAAGATGTAGATCCTGTGCATTGTGAAACCCTAACCCTACTTCTGAGAGAAAAACCTAGAAATCTCTGTATCTGCAACTGGAACCAGAGACCAAAACTCCCTGCAATCTTCAAAATTTTGAAAACTTGCTATCTCACAGAGAGACAACCCTGTGCTCATGCACTTCTTGGAAAATAGGGAACAAAAAAGAACAAAACTAAACTAACTATATACATGGAACCCAAAACCCTGTCAGAAACATGGCTTAAGGTAAATCCCATTGACTGGGATGGGCAGAATCTCACCATCAGGCCTGCTTAACTGGAAAGCATTAGCCTGCTTGCAACTGATAATTAGATAAGGACCACTCCACAATGCATCAAACTTTGAGTGTCTTCCTAGTTTTTCCCTATCTACATCCCACTTTAGAACCAAATCTCCCTCCATGAAGATCTTGACCCTAGCCCTGTTGTCAAAAGTCCTCTTCACCTACTGCTGGTGTGCCTCTAGGGTCTGCATGGCCTAATTTCTCTTTTCTTCTAGCTTCATTAGTTCTTCCATTCTCATTGTCATGGCATCATCCTCAATCAACTCTAGCTGATGAGCTAGTTCTAGGGCTGGGAACTCCAATGAAATTGGAAGCCTTGCTTCTCTACCATATACCAACACAAATGGTGAATTCCCTATTGATCTTTTAGGTGTTATCCTGTCAGCCCATAGTGTAGTCTTCATCCTTTTATGCCAACACCTCTGATTATCTTCTATTGTCCTTTTCATGATCTTGATTAGGTTCTTGTTGGATGACTCGGCCAAACCATTACCCTAAGGATAGTAATTTGAGGATGTGCTCATATAGATATTATGATCCACTGCCCATGTACAAATCTGAGCTCCAACAAAAGACTTGGCATTATCTGAAATAATGGTTGAAGGGGCACCAAACTTGGTCACAATTCCATCAAGGAACTCAACAACCAAAGATTCGGTGGTATCCTTCAATGCCATTGCCTCTGTCCACCTGGTAAAGTAATCTGTAGTAGCTAAAATCCATTTGTGACCAAAATTGGAAGGAGGATTGATAAGGCCTATGAAATCCAACCCCCACTAAGAAAAAGGTTGATCTACCTGGATAGGATGGAGGGGAAGAGCTGCAAGTCTTTGTTTGCTAGAGAAGAAGGCACATTTTTCACACTTCCTTACATACTTATGATAGTCATGGAATAGAGATGGCTAGTAATAACTAGCCCTCATGATCTTCATTGTAGTTGTTTTAGCCGAGAAGTGGCCACCATCAGGACCATCACGAAGTTCCTTGATCATTCTTTCAACCTTGTTTATATCAAGGCACCTTAATACTCCATTAAAATCTCTTCTAAAAAGGATATCATCAACTATGACATAAGGAATTGACTGTAGCCTATACTGTCTCCTTTTAGCTTTGTCTAATCCTTTAGGGTATCCATTCCCTAATAAGAAATTCTTCATGTCATCCATCCAATTCCTTGGGCAATCACTTCTTGCTTCTTGTTCTTCTATTAATACCATGATAACTTCTTCATTAGGCTCTTGAGATGATAACATCTGCTTACACAATCCTTTACCTCTTACCAACTCAGTGACCTGGATATTGACATCATACTCCGTCACTTTTGTAATCCAACTAGCTCTTTTCTCACTAATATCTTTGCTCAAAAGGAAACCCTTCACACGGGCATGGGGTACTAACAAATGAATCTTGTTATGGGACAAGAGGTGTCTGAATTTCCTTAAAGCTCTGATGATTGCAAGGGCTTGCTTCTCTACATAACTGTACCTATCTTCATACTCCTTAAGCCCTTCACTAAAGAAAGCTATGGGCTATTCTTCATTCTTGTCATTTGTTTGAGTCAAGACAACAAAAATGTTTGACTCACCACTTAAGGTATAAAGAATGAAATCCTTCTCAAATTTTGGGTTTATGAGAGTAGGGGCTGAGGCTATGGCTATCTTGATCTCTTCAAAAATTTCCTTCCCTTCCTTGGTTCATGCAAAGACCATACCTTTCCTAAGCATAACTATAAGAGGTTTCACCATGGTAGCAAGATTTGGGATAAATCTTCTCACAAAATTTATCCTTCCTAGGAAACTTTGCAACCCTTTCTTGTGTTTAGGAAGAGGGAGAGAAAGTATTTCTTTTGTTCTCTCTAGATCAATGGTTAAGCCATCGTTAGATACAATGTGCCCTAATAATTTTCCTTGGTTAGCAGAAAAGACACACTTGCTTGGGTTAAGGGAAACTCCAAACTCTCTGCATCTTAGGAATACCTGTCTGAGATGATCAAAATGATCATCTACATTCTTTGAATACACAGTGATATCATCAAGGTAAACTAAGACAAACTTGTCAATCAATTTCTTGAAGGCCATCTCCATTGCCTTTTGAAATGTATCACCTGCATTGGTTAGCCCAAATGGCATCTTACAAAAAGCATAGGTACCCCATTTAGTGGTAAATGCAATCTTGTACCTATCAGACTCTTTAACCAGCACTTGATTGTAACAAGAGAATCCATCAAGAAATGAGACTCTCTTTGAACCACTAACCTTGGACAAAATATACTCCATAGAAGGGAGAGGATGGTGATCTTTAAGGGAAGCTTGGTTAAGGTCCCTAAAGTCTACACACAATCTAATTTCCCCATTCTTCTTCCTAATAGGGACAAGGTTTGCTACCCATGATGAGTGCTTGATAGGGAAAATTATATTGGCCTCAATCAACTTGGATAGCTCTTTTCTCATTAATGGTTCAATCTTGGGATTCACTAGTCTTTGTTTTTGTCTTACTGGTTTTGCATCATCAACTAAATCTATGGTATGCTGAAATAACCTTGGGTCAAAACCCTTTAAGTCATCATATGTCCAAGCAAATATATCATTAAATTCTTGACATAAATGAATAAAATTTTCTTGTTCAATTTCAGAACATACCTTCCCCATGTTTAAGGATTTTCCATCAGCAACCATGACTGGAGTATGATCACCCTCATCAACAGCTAGGTTCATGGCCCTGCCCTTTGTTTGATCATCAAGATTAAAAACATTCTCTAAAGTAATGAGACCTTTAGGTAGCTTGTTAGAATTGAGATGAATGATCTGATCACCATATTGATCTTGCAGTCTTGACTGATTTCTCTCTAAAAATTTTGCCTCATTCTGCAAGAAGCTGACAATTTGCTCATCAGACTCAAACACTTTCTAGTGGGTGTTATTGTTAGGGATGGCAGACCTTACTACCACTCTAATTTGTTTCTTCTTCTCCTCCTCAAGATTCCCTAGCACATCATAAGATGCACCTATTGCTGCAAGTCTATCAACATGTCTATTTTCTTTTCTAAAGATGCTTTGGATGTTAAATGCATTGAAACCCTCAAGAAAATCCCAAACTCTATGTTTATAAGACTTGAGAAAACCATTTTTTGGCAATATTTTGATTTCTCACTTGATTAACCACCAACTCACTGTCTTCATAGACCCTTAAGGCTTGAATTCCTCTTTTTCGAGCAAGTAAGAGACCTTAGCTCAAGGATTCATACTCGGCCACATTATTGGTGCAACTGAATTGGAGCCTAAAGGAGAAGTAATACCTTATTTGTGTGGGGAAATTAACATTACACCAGCTCTTGATCCATTTTTATTCCTTGATCCATCAAAGTACATACTCCATATCCTAGTTTCATCTTCTTTAGCATCCACAAGATTGGGAACCAGGGCATCCTTTTCCAATATACAATATGTACTAAGACCTATCTCGAGGTTCTCTGACATAGGGTCAAATTGATATGCATCAGCCCACTCATCTAAGAAGAAATTAGGTATCTTTGCTAGGGAAGTGGTGGGCTCCTTCACTATGTCATTCTCATCCATCTCTAAAATAGGGCAATTCATGTTGATGGGGTTGGGGGTGTAAGATTCAATATGATGGAGGGCTTGAGGCTCTACTCTAATTGAAGCATTAGCTCCATATCTGGTTTTAAAAGACATATATGACCTATCAGAAGATATGAAACCACCTATTTGGGCAGGAAGGTCTCTTGACAGACAGATGGAAAAATATGGCTTGACTTCAGCAATAGAGGTATATTGGGTTACAATACAACTAGGGCATGCATGTAGGGCCATCTCCACATTCCTAAGGATCTCTACAGTCTTGATAGTACTACCATCCAACTGTAATACATCCCTAACAATGGGTTCATATTTCATTTCCAAAGCATCAGCAACACACCTAGGCATCACTGAACTATTGGCCCCTAAATCAATCATGCAATTATGGACTAGTTTGCCACCTATAATTAGGGAAACATAGAATGGAGGAGGTCTAACCCTTTTACTTGTTTCTTCCTTCCTTGATGGTTGTACTAGGCTTGTGGCACTTTCCATTCTAGGTGTCTGATCCTTTGGTTCAATTATTTCTAACTCTTCTTGCAACAATCTTCTTTGCATTGGTATAGTAGCAACATCATCCCACATGGAGATATTCACATTTGTCTTCTTCATTTTCTCTACCAGACTAACTGGCATAGTAGGTGTTTTGGTAGAAATCTTGGGGGCTGCAACTATATGAGGTTGTGATGGGATGGCCTGAGGATCACTTGTATCATTTCTGCCATGGTTTTGCCTTTGCTGTTGAAAGGCACTTGATTGATTATTTGTTGCTTGCTCATGAGGTACTGCATTCGAAGTTGAGGCCTAATTGGGAGGAGGAGGAACAACATCTTCCATAGCTCTTCTTTTTCCTTTAGTATTATGAGCAATGGAATCCTAGTTTACATTACAATGCTCCTCCATCTGATGATTCATAAAAGAGCAATCACTCTATCTTTGCATATCTGAGGTATCCTTAAATTGGTCCTCCTTGTATGCTTATTTTTCTGCAGGTTCTTGGACTGTCAAGGCCAAATAAGATTCATCCTTCTGACACATATAATAGGCATAGGAGTAGTTACAGGAGAGACAAAAGTCTTGATCTTGAGCCATATTGTTTTGATAGACTATGGCCCTACTTTGGTTTACATTTGAGGTTGAAGCCTGGCCACCCTGCCTACTCTGATCAAAAGAATGGTTCCAATGATTAGGATTTGGAGGCCTACCACTATTCAAAGTTTGATATTGCAATTGATTAGGCTTACTACCTTGAGCTTGCTATCTTTCTAAAGTCACCACTTTGTTGCTCACTTTCTGCATCATAGAGAAATTATCCTCCAGCCTCCTTCCTTGGTCTTCTAACTTCCTCCCTTGATCCTTCAATCATTTATCAAGGTTCTTCTCTTGATCTTGCAATGTTTTATCAAGGTTCTTGTCTCTTTTTTCCATGTTCTGCATCATAGATTGCATCATCTCCTTGATTTCATCTATCCCATGTGAGAATGTGGAAGCTTAAGGGATTGGAGTAAGGGATTGTGATATAGAAGCTGTGGGAAGGGGAGCCATTGCTGGTTGATGATTTGGAACATCAGGGAAGAAAGGCATAGGAGGCCTTGGAGCTAACTTACCTCCTTGTATGAAGATATTTTCTACCCTTATTGCTATGTCATAAGTGTTAGGCAAGGTATCTCCTCCCATAGTTTGGATTGTAGTGGCAATATTGTTGTTAAAAGCTCTAAGGTAATGCAAGAAGGCATTACCAGGGGTAGGCTTCACTGAAGTAGGTATTCTATCCCATGTCTTTTGGAATATATAGTCAAAATCAGTCATACATTCATGGGGGGCTCTTTTTATAGTAGTCAACTACTCTAAAAGTGACAAATAGTCACTCTTATCCTCAAAATGTTTGCACAATCCTGCTCCTAATCCATCCCAATTTGTTATAGAACCATGAGCTAAACCTCTATACCATTGTAGTGCTTTTCTTTTCAAGGATGAGGCTAGGAGCCTAACTAGAACATCATCCTCTGTAATGCCATGGATATTGTAGACATTTGCAACCTCTTGAATGTGTTCTGAGGGGGAGGTAGAAGTTTCACCAGTAAATTTTGGTATACTTTTGAGTGCAGCTACTGGTATGTCATGTCTTTGGGCTAACAAGAGAGGGCTCCCACCATTAAAGGTAGAAAAAGTATGAGCTCTAGGCAATGCCATATAGACAAGTGATCTACTGATATGTGCTGATGGTAGTCTAGGCTGAGATCTAACAGCAGGAGGAGTAGAGATAGATCTTGTAGGAGTATTTGTTACTACTGTGCTCCTAACTGGTGATAAGGATATTCTAGTCTTCCTTCTTCTAGGGTTTGAAAGTGAAAGCTCTTGGTATTGAAAATTACCTCTAGAAGATATCCTTGTCTCAGCTCTAGGCATGAGTCACTGCAACTTTGGTCTAGAACTAGATATGTGTTTGAAGCTCAGAGTCACCAAGTACTTTGAAGAATTAGCCTCTTGAAGGCTTAAACACCAAAGCCAGTACTATCTCTTTAGTATTAATCTTGAAATCTTCCCTTTTGACACTAGTAGACTTGAATTTTTTTGAAATGAGTCACACCGAGAGTGCCAAAAATTGTTGTCACTTAGGTTTGCACCCTTGTCCAGAGCCTATGCATGAGGACAACCTAGTGAAACATGGAAACAACCTCCAAGCTGTGGGACTTGAACTGTGAGGTTGAGTCTCCAGAGAAGGCCAGCTTCCTCTTACTATCAGGGTGCACCTAACTACTCTTGGAGGGGAAAAGGGAGAAGGAGAGCATCAAACAAATCTACCTAGCCTAATCTAAAGAGGCGATGCACCAAAATAGAGTGTTCAAACCAATCTCTGTCCATATATGTACTATTGAACCAGAATGAAACTAAGGATGTACACATTTAGACTTGCTTTAATCAAATAACCACATGTAGATCAAGATGATCAAGATGAATGTCACAAGGAAAGAGAGATTCACTTATATACCATTCATAAGCCAACAAAGATACAGTCATGCAGATTACAGACTTTCACAAAACAATGGCAAAGGCAAAGAGTTCTTGCACTTTCATACCAATGGTTGAAGGAGATAAAATAGAAAATCATACAATTCAGAGGCACAGGGGAATTTACATTGGAATTGTAGAGCAACGGTAGAGAAAAGCTAGAGAAAGGTCTGACTCAACAAAATCTACAAAATTTGCCTTTATAGTTTAGGCATAACTGAGATCTCTTCCAGCTGAAGTGACTTCGTAGCTACCTGCCATTAAGTTTTGCAGAGAACAATCAAGGGGAAATCTGATTTGGATGTGGATCCAGACACAATGATTTGGAACAGGGCCCTGAGAAGACAAAAATGGTGTGATAGCTGTGCTTTGACTTGGTAGATGGATCAAAAGATGGGTGGTGGAGTGTTCTCATTTTGCATTCATTTCATGGTAGTTGGAATCGATCATGAAGATCAGATCGTGCAAGAAAAATGATTACCTTCATTTTTTGGGTTGTGAATCAATAGAGTCAGTGAGTCAACCTATTTCTATAAGCAGGATGGACCACGTGGACCAAAAACCACTTTTTATTTTGCCACCTCGTGGAAGTCCTACATAGTTGACCATCTCTTCATCACTAACCATGCCAACTCCTCAAGCTCCAGCTGCGAGGGTTACACTAACTGCTAGCCATTAACTATCAACCTTGGTCGGGCCCACGAGACATGTGTCACCAAGGTGCTATGTTGCTATGGTTAAAATTCTCACAGTTCTCCATAGCGAGATAGCGCCCATCATTGATCTTTCTTAATCTGACGATCGTGGAGACTCGTCATATTCTGCGCTTTGCTTTTCAACTTCTAGGCTCGTGAAATGCTATCAGCACACCTGGTATCTACCTATCATAACCTCGCATCATCCTTGAGGTTCATGAGATAACACGGGCCCACCTAACATGTGTCACTGAGGCACTATGTCGCTAACGTATATAGTGTGCAACTTTCAATAGCATGATAATGCCAACCATCGATCTTCCTAAAATTTGACGATCGTGAAGACTCATCATAATACTATGCTTGTTCTTACCTGGGTCCATCATACCTGGCACCATCTCGAAAACTGCACCACACTCGAATGACACCTGGCAATCCTTGGCACACATACCTTGGTGAGACCTGGCCCCTTGGTCCACATGGCGAAAGGGTGCTATGTCGCTATGGTTAAAATTCTCACAGTTCTCCATAGCGAGATAGTGCCTATTGTAGATCTACCTTAGATCTATGGTGGTCCACAAAATTGTACAACTGCATCTCGAGTTGGCTGAATGGACGAATGAAAAAAATGCCACTGTATTCTGACCCATTTGACAATTGCCACTGAGGATGAGATGTACTATCTCTTTGAAGAAGGGTAGGCCCATTACGTCATCTATGCCACACATCGCCAAGGCATTATGTCACTATGGGTATCTATCGTGCAACTCTCAATAGTGACATGACACCAACCGTGGATCAAACTCACATCTACGATGCTCAAACTCTTTGGAGGACTGCATACTTGGTTAATTGGATGGGCCAATAAGATCCACCTACATACTTTAACCTGTCTGATAGCTACCACGGAAGACAAGACAACTTTTCATCCTGCAGCCCACAAGACAAAAATTGACCCACATGCCATGCATCACTGAGCCACTATGTCACTATGGTTAAAATTCTCGCAATTCTCCATAGCGAGATAATGCCCATTGTTGATCTGAACTGATCTAACGGTGAGCAAGATAGATCTGACTTCTCAGTGCATAGCTAATAGGAATTGGCCACATGCCAACTGTTTGAAAAACCCCTGTCTGCGGCCTGCCAAGGAAAGTAGGACCTATACTCCACGTAGTTATACTTAGCCAATGAAAAGATGAATCCATCACCAACGTGTCTGACAAATCCTCATTGATATCTGATAGGGCACACCTGGGACCCACCAGACATGCAGCAAAAGGATGCTATGTCGCTAACGTATCCACTGTGCAATTGCCCATGGTGAGATAGTGCCAACCGTAGATATTCTTTAGATCTAACGATGGAAGATTTGCAGGCTGCAGAACACATTATAAGGTTTGATCGAGTATTTAAAAATAATATTAACTCTACACACTAGCCTTTGGCGGGTAAAAAATTTGAAATTTGAATCTTGGTGGGGTGTAAAAAATGATAACAATTAGTTAGATTTCATTGTTGCAAGTGTTTTTATTTTCTGCAAGTGTGTTTGCTTTTTAGTTGCTTGTTTTCTTTCTGTCACATGTTTGCTTCCAAAGTTGCATCAGTCCAAGGGGTAGGTGTACTCAAGATTTTATCTTGACATATCTTACTAACTACTCTTTTGGTTCCAATTTCAAGAATAAGTATTTAGTTGTCAAAACATTTTGACAATTGTGTGTCTTATACCAACTGAGGAATGAAGATTACTTGTAGTAATAGGGGACTTTTAGTGTTGAATTCAGGATTTTAGACCAACAAGTTCTCAACACTTAAAAAATTTAAAGATTGATTGTCTCAGATATTGTCAAATTAAGGTTGAAGATAGCAAGGGATGGTCTAAACCCTAATTAGTTCAAACAGAAGGGTCTTCTTGAAGGGATTGCTAAGATCATTGTTTGGCATGAGAGTTTCCAAAAGTTCTAAAAGAGGAATGCAAGGGATGTTCACAAAAGATGGAATCCAAGAAATGACACTGATGTCTTGGCCACATAGTCTAAGCATGGTCGAGATATAGAAGAAAAATAAAAAAAGCAAAGAATGTTGTTAAGACTAAAGGATTCTAAAAGATCTAAAAGGGTAATATGATAAATAGATACACATTGGAAATGAGCTATCTAGTACTGAAACATTGCTTCATTGCAGAATCAAATGGTGACATTATGAGCTACATAGAGCAATTATTCAAAGGATTGCTAATAATTTTTTTTGTTAAAAAAAAATGACAGCTCACCAAGAGCCCTCGAATTGATTCTCTCATTTGGTTAGGAAAAGGATCGATAAACAATCTTTGTGGTGATTCTCGATGGATGACCCAAATGGGGTGGAAGATTGTGTCTATGTTGTCAGAAGATTTTGATGGACTACATCCTGAGGTGTCAAAGGAAATGACTACATAGAGCACACTAAACTTGGAGCTCGAGAATTCTAAGGTTTTGACTGCAAGGTGACTCGAAGTACACTTGAAATACTCAAGATGTAGCTAGTGTTTGACATATGTTGAAGGAATTTTTGCTAATGAAGAAATGCCTTTGTCATTTCTTCCTTTTATCAAGGCTATTTTTTGTGGTTCCACAATGCACACCCCATTTCTTTGTGAAATGGTAACCCCCTACTTTATTTTTTTCAGATTTTGGAGTCCTAGTTCAGGATCCAAGCCATTTTTGGGTCTCTCCTAAGCCCTTGGTTTGAGTTTGAGTCGCACCCAAGTGGCTAATTTTTTTGAAAGATTAGATTTCTAACACAGGAGGCCTTTTTTTGCAAAAAAGGGGTGCACCAATGCACCTCATTTGGTGCGCTAGCGTGCCGAAAAGGGGGGAATTTTTTTTTTTTGCATAAATGGGTAGCAGTGCACCTACGTAGTATAGAATATTGGGAGAGGTCTATATAAACCCCCCTTTCTATCTTACCTACTTTCCTTGATTTCTCCTCCACCAAGACTCCTACATTGTGCAATTGCACCCTATCCTTGATTGTAGCTTTCACACCTATTAGGCATGAATTTTACTCATCTCCTACCTTGTTCTGCTAGTGATACACTTGACATGTTGACAATATAAGTGGGTGCGCATCAATGCACTAGACTAGGTGCGCTAATGTGCACCCAACCACCATCCACACATAAAACACCTAAAACTTAAGACAAAGGTTTTGAAATATTTTTTAAGGTGCGCACTAGCGCACCTCTCAAGGTATGTTAGTGCACATCTTAAATGAGAAAATATAAAACATAAAACAAAATACAAGCACTTAAATAAAACTAAACCAGGTGCACACTAGCACACCTAACTTGGTGCGCTAGTGCACACCCAAAAAAAACTACAAAAAACCCTAAAAAACAAATAAAAAGAGTTTTTTAATTGAATTTTTATGCATAGTAGCACACTAAGTAGGGTGTGTTGCTACACATTTAAAAACAAAAGAAAATTGAAAAATTATTGCACATTAAGGACACCTAATAGGTGTACCTGGTGTACTAATCTTGCATATTAAGGGTTTTAAATAAGGTTTTTGAGCTATTTTTGAGCAAGTAATGTCTAGCTTTTTGTGCAAGATAGTTTTAGGGAATTATTAATTCATTTTTTCCCTCAACTTTAGACTAATGGACATTTTTGTGTGCGTATATAATGGCATCCTCTTCATCTTCCTTGGGTGAAAAAATGGCATTGAAACCCATCATCTTCAAGTTTCAAGGCATCCCAACAAAGTCAAGATTTTAGGATGACAACTTAGAAATCAAGGATACTAATTTAGGACATAAAGACTTGGGGGAATTTATGAAGATTTACAAAAAACCCACCAAGAGGTCACAAATGGTCTCATCACTTATCAAATAAGGGCTTGTTAATGCAACATATCACCTAGTGTTAGTACAATCTTCAAAGCTCATCATGACACTTGTAGAACACTTTGTCCCTAAGGAGAGGGTGGTGAAGAGTGTAATAGGAGAAATTGTCCTTGGTTTGTGCCCAAAGAATATCAAGAAGTTATTTCATCTCCCATGGGCAGATCAATTCATTAGGCTCACCTATGAACAAGTAGAAAGGTGGTACTAAGAACACAATGGGGAAGCTTTCGAGATCATTCAGTCCTCATACCTCATCGAGAAGACTCCTTTGGGAAGAAGACTGGTAAAGTGGACATGACTAGAGGATACATGATTGAAGGCATCAAGTATTCAATCATACTTTTGAGTAGAGTTATGGGTCTACCGACAACTGAGCACCTTAACATTTTCATGGTACACTTCATTGAAATAATTAGGAAAGTAGAGATGCCACTAGATTGTGCTTCCACTTTGAGTGAGAATTTGTGTGAGAAACAAAGAACAAAAGGAAGTTTTATATGAAATCATATCTAGTATACTTGTTAGCTGCAAGGGCGACAGACTATCTAAGGCTGTACAAGAGAGGCAACATGCAAGATCCTAATGCATGGCCATATATTGTCTATCCTCAACTGGTGAAGAAGAAGCTCTCAGAACAAAGAAAAGAATATAGAATTGTGAAAGATGCCTTCATTTTAGCTATAATCTGATTCATAGAAGGGGATTATGTGAAGAGATTATTAGATGATGTAGTAGCATAGATAATAGTACTTAGAACATATTATATTCAATTCTAAACTTTTATGTATTTGAGGGTAGCTAGTACCATAGTTAACTCAAAGAAGCTTCCAATGCATCCTTGTGATAGGCTCATTCTCTTGGAGATTTCTTGACAAATCTTGTTTGCCTATGATAGAGTTTGAAAGAAACATAAAAAATTTGGACCTAGCCACTGGTTATAGGACCTTTTTAGGTGGATCAAAGGCAAGCTATTTCCTCTTTTGACTATGAATGGGATCAATATCTATTGGAAGACTATGGTTCTCTGTGGCCATCTTTTGATAACATTGAGAGAGTACAATATTTGGCGATCAAAGCATTCCAACTTGAAGAAGCTATTGAAGATCGTTGGATGAATGCTACAAATAACTATGATTTTTGAATAAAGGTTTATTGTAGGATGACTTTGTACTTGGTAAAGAAGGCCCTAAAGATGAAGATTCCATTACAGGTATTACAACAAGACTTAGAGGATTTTCTTGATCCTCTTTTCAAAAGAGACCATATTGGTAACATGCCCATTATGAATATTGAGGTTGATAGGGAGGAGAATTTTGATATCAACAATAGAGTGAGGCATGTCATTGAATTGACACAAGAATGGATTAACAAAACATTTAAGCTTGATCCAATTCTTGAAATAGTGATATTTCATGCACAAGCCCACCTAGCTAAAGGTGGAGGGAAGAAAGGTACCATCCCTACCTTTGCAGCTCTATCACCAATAAGGCCAAAAACAATACATCAACTTGATAGGCTAGTTGGATATTATCGAGCTCAGAGGGGTAGAGGAAGAGGCAAGAGGAAAAGAAGTTCCCCTCAGAGAGTTGAGCCAAAAGAGGGTGAAATCTCGATACCTCTGCAGCAAGGAAAAGAAAATGTGCAAGGGCTAGAAGATATTGGGGCTTTACAAGTCTAGGTTGACCCTCAAGTGCCACTAGCTACACCTAGCCAAATAGAAATAGAGGTCGAAATACAAGAATTTTCCCTTCCTTAGAAAATAGAACAAGCATCCATTTTTGCACCTAGAAAGGGAAGAAAGATTAAGACTCCAATCAAAAAGAGGCAAAGGGTGATCAGGAAAGTAGTTCTTATTGCATCAATCCTAAAACCTATTCCTAAGAAAGATGAAGAAGAGGATGATGTACCTTTGAATAGGAGGACCCAACTAGCTAGAGCCATGGAATATGAAAGAAGGAGGAGTTCTATGGTTATGCCCCCAAAGAACCTCTATAGACTACTACATCAGAGGATGAAATGCAACATTGGATTGACAAGTAGGATATTGAAGGGACTGATGTCTTTAAGATGTCAAATTTTTGTTTTATACCCATAGGGACTAAATTAGTTGGGGATAAGATCCAAGATAAACTAACCAATAAACCTCAATAGGAAGATTGGACTCAGATGCCCCCAGAGTCACAAGGACTCGAGATAGTTCATGTATCCACATCCCTACTACAAGTCACATTTTTTGTTGACAAGGGATCAGTTACTCCCCCTTCTCCAAGGAAATAAATGGAACAGGTCTAGGTAGAACCTAAAAAGGAGCCACAAAAAGTGTCTATTAATGATGTGTTAGAAGAGGGACAGATAGGTGAGCAACCTCAACAAACTTCCCAGGACACAGAGGTGAGAACTGTAGGCTCCACTAAAATAGAGACTGCAAAAGGAGAGCCATCATATAGGGAGAAAGCCCCAAAAATGAGTGATAAGGGAAAGGGGGTAGCTGAATTGACTCCTTCATTGTCAAAAGGTAAAACTTTTGTAGATTGGGTTCCAAGATGGTTGTGGAAAGAAATGATAAGAATTGAGAAGCAACAATTCAATGTAGATGAGGAGCACATGATAGAATTAATTAATGTTCTTAGGAGACTTGGGTCTCCATCAAAGAAGGCAAGAGCATTGGCTTTCATCAATAGTGACTAGAATGAAGATTTGTTTCGACAAATGGAATTTCCTTATCCTGATACAGAAATAGAAGATTTGACTACACATGACTATAAAATCAAAGAGGTTATGCTTGGAAAGCCTAGATTGGATTCAATGAAACTAATGGTAACTATGGAAATGAAAGAAGTATTTAGGAGTTTGGAATAGGAGGGGGTAGAACCAATAACACTTCAAAGACAAAATGAAATCCTAAAGGGATATTTAACCAAAGTCATTGGTCCCTTAGATCCCGAACACCCCAAAAAGACTTTGAATGAAAAAATTGAAAGAAGAGAAAAGGGGCGGGTGTAATTAGATCCATTTTTGAATGCCTATCAATAGTGGTAGGAAAGTTTTGAGGAGAAAGGTGTTCTTATCATCTAAGGAAATTTGAAGCTACTTCATGTTATGCAAAAGAATGTGGATAAAATGGTAGCAATTTGGATCAAGATTTTAGTCTTATGGATGAAGTACATACCTGGTGAAAATTTTTATAGGTGCTATAGGCAATAAAAGGTTAGAGATATAGAATGCTCATGGATGTATATATAGTGGAAGAAGTAGATTCAATTAATGATTAGATAGAAAAAATAGCAGACAATAATAAAGTAATGGAATAATTACATGCAGAGATCCATCGGCTCAAGAACCAAGCCTGAGGGAAAATTTTGGAAGCAGAGAAACATTATAGTGGTGCATGTCTAGACATTTTTGAAGATGATGAATGGGAGAAGGTGATACCTATAGAGATAGTAGTCTAGAGATTCAGAAAGATTTTTAAAGAAGGTTCTACTGATGAAGATATTCAACAGGCATTTAGGACAGAAGAAGCCTTGTTAGAATTGGATACTAAACTTGGGAATTTTGCTGACACCCGTATAGAGGTAGATAATTATAGGTAGAAGGTTAAAGATAAATATAATGCTTTAGATTTACTAGATGTTGCAAAGATCACTAAGATTATTGAGAAATTCAAGGGCAAGCACCCATACAGCTCTGGTATGAAGTGGGAGAAAACTTAGAAGCCAAAATTTTATTTTTGACACTCAAGTGAAATTTTGCAATTTTGGACCTTTGAGGTGCACTGATGTGCTTTTGTTCACAAAGTTTTGGAATAATTTTGAAGAGGTTAGAGGTGTGTAGGTGCACTGATGTGCTTTCTTCTCAGGTGCACTTCTCTAGAGGTGTGCCGACAGTTAACTACTAGTTCCAAAAATAGAGCTTTTCGTGCATCAAAAACACATTTTTACAACTGTTTAACTCCTACGGACACCCAGTGAAGGTTGAACTTCTATTTTTGAACTTCTAGACACTTCCACATTGACTGAAGGCTCTCTTATTATTAGTTTCTCATTATTTCTTTTTTTATGACATGTAAAGGCTCATGCATCCAATTAATGATATAAAAATGGATGAAGTCCTACTAAGAATTAGTTATATAATTAGTTTGTATATAGTTAGTTTATTTTATTAAATTATAATTATATAATTACATGAAGATATCTCTCACTCTCTACACAAATTGAGTAGATGATTTCTTATAAATATGGGATTGTAATATGTAATTAGGGTTGTCGTTATTTTTCAATAATATATGCTTTTGGTGCTCACATTTGGAGTGTAGTGATTCTTGCTTAAATGTGTCATATTTTTGTGAATGTATGTTCATGGAATGTGATTGAGCCAAAAGTTTATTGCATTATTTCTGGTTGTAAAATCTTTTAATTTTGGTGTTTGCTATAGTTTTACAAATTCCGTTGATGTATCTAGTTCGAAAAGAGATCACTCATTTTGTTCCTTCGTAGCTTTTTATCTCGCATGAGTGCACTTCCTGTGGCCTTGTGATTTGATAAAAAATGAAACATCATAGGTTACTAAATTCCCCATCGATGATTGCATCAATGGAATTAAGGAAGAACTGCTCTTACTTTCAGTGGTTACTCGCCAATTTCTTTGAAAGCTTAACTCACAGAAGTGTTGTTTTTGTAGCTTATGTCTATTAGGATTTTACTTTCATGTTATTTTATTAAGCTTCTTGTTGCCTTATCTTCATTTTTTTCTTTATTAACCCCTTGTTAAATTAGGAATTTAGATTAGTTGCATTGTTAGATTACATTCATTAAAAAAATAGAAAATACAAAAACATAGTTCTTTTGCATGTCTTATTTTGAAGTAGCGAACAAATTTTACATCTCATTCAAATTCTCCAATACCACCAAAGGCCCCCTCTTGAAAAAAGACATTTATCTTCAATTGAGTAGATTTTAGTAGGTCACAAGATCACTTGGAACCTTGGGGTTGATCCACAAGGTTGACTTTTCAAGGGAGGAGTTCGAAAGGATTCCTGCTGTTAAGCATTGTGCAAAATGACAACTCAACAAAAGTGGCACTAGGAGGGCCTCTTGATTTTTGGAATTGAAGAATTTTTTTCCAAAGTTTCAAAATTCTACACTTTTTACAAGTTTTTTTTTTTCCAGTTTATGAGAAATTCTAGTGCATTTTTGTGTAGGTGCACTAGGTGCCCTATTATGTTGGTGTACTGGTGCATTGGTGTGCTTCTACACTAAATTCTATGGTGTGCCTCATTTTTTGAGAAAGTGTACTTCTATAGAGGTGCACTTTTTCCAGAGTTGATGAAAAGTGGAGGATTTTGATCCAAAATCCCCATTTTAGTGAGCTTTAAGATCTTCACCAAGTGCACATGAGTTTCTTGAGCTTACCAGTTTTCATAAACTATATAGTGATAAAGGAATACCTCAAATTCAACCACTTCCATTCAACATTTCATCATCTTCTTCAACTCTACCTCCACTTCAAGAACCCTTAGGTCCACCAAACCCTCCAATGGCCTTTTTTGCAAATGCAGTAGACTCAACAATCAACTTGAGAGGGCACTCCATGACCTTCCTAAGAATCCTAAGAAGTTTTTCCCAAGGTTCATTTATGGAGAAACATGAACTGCCAAAGATCACATCAAAGTATTCAAAGAAATTTGCAACCAAAAATAGATTTCCAATGAGGATGTGGTTCTTCGTTTATTCCCCTACTCTTTGGGGGAAGTTGCATTTAATTGGTATGTTAATTTTCCACCTAGATGTATTGGAGATTGGGATACCTTAGAAAGATTGCTCCTAGAATAATTCAAAACTTTTTTCAACCCAATGGTGATACATCAACAATTCATATCAATCAAAAGGGACCCATCTAAGATAGTTTTGCACTTCAATCATCACTTTCACATGGCATATCACAAATTAGAAACACCATATACTATACCAGTTGAAGCAACTATTTAGATTTATCTAAATGATATGGACCCTCTTATTGCTATCTTTTTGAGAAGACTTCTTGTAGCAAATATTGATACATTGGAAAAGGTCTTTGTAGAAGCAATAATCTGTGCTAAGCAAGCCAATCCTAATAGAGGAGAATTGATGCTTCTAGCTCAAGTTGTCACATCAATGCCAACATACCCTGTCGGAGTACCCACGATACCTAGCCAATTCATACCTATGAATCTGGTTCCATTATAGCAGGTACCTACTCTACAAAACCCCTCTCTAACATATCCAGGGTATGAACCACCAAATGCCAATTTCTTTAAACAAAAGGTAGCAGTTTTCCCAAAAGCAGATAATAGCTTTATTTCTAAATTTGGTCAAATGAAAAAGACTTTGTCGCAGATGAACAACGAGCTAACTCATATAAGGTTCTCACAGGGACAAAATAATTTTTTTCAAAGTAACAATGTTGGTCTATATAACAATAGTTATGGCCAAAATTATAACAGGAACTTCAGTGGTAATAATAACGGTGGAAACAACAATATAAGAAACAATAATTTAGGGAACAACTTCAATCTTCCTGACCATAATAATGGCTTCCAAAGATAAAACCAACAATGGAACACTTGTCCGAATAATGGAAACATTCTTACATACAATAAAAACAACAATGTTCAGTATAAAAATATCAATCAATATGACGATGGTCAAATTCTCATTCCCATTCAGCTAGGAACCTGACCTTCAACATGAAGAGATGTTTTCTTTTCATAATGACAATCGAAATAAATACAATCTAAGAAGTAGAAAAGAACCAATGATAGATAGAATTCCCCCAGTACTACAACCAACTCCTCCTAATCTGAGAGTGAGTAACAATCTGGTACTAGTTAAACCACCATATGGAGGACAAAAAAATTAGAACCAAGGAAATGTACCTATAATATTGAAAAATCCTACTTGGTCTACTAAAAGGTATAGTGTTGTAGAAGATTTGAAGCAAACAAAGGCCAACATGTCCATGTTTGACATGTTACAAAATTTTCCACAACAATGAGAAGCTTTCATGAAGACTCTGGATCATACAAAGGTATCCCAAAATATGGATACTACCCCTCAAAAGATGGTATCTCAATGAGTTAATACTGTAGAGAAAATGCCCATTATATTTAAAGACAAGGTTGAGGTGCCCCCATTTTTTCTCAGCATCAGGATATATGGGAAGAGTCTTCACAATTGCCTAATCAATTTAGGAGCTTCATGTAATGTCATGTCATTGTCCATAGTGCAAACATTAGGAGTTAGCCCTCAACCTTCCAACCAAATAGTGATATAGTTGGATAAAACTGAGATGAAAGTCATTGACATATTAAAAGATGTTTGGATACAATTGACAGCCGACCCATGAATTTAAGATTTCATTGATATGTACGTGGTTGATATCCCAAAATCATATGGATTACTTATAAGTAGAGAATGGACAAAATGCCTAAGGGGATGGTTTTCCACATATTTTACTCAGTTTTGGTTACCATGGAAAGGTTTGAACAATCAAATCAAACTAGATATAGAGCCAAAGTTAGAAAAGATGATTACATAATACATTACTCTTAATGAGGTAGACTTCTTACAAACAGATTTGGACTACTACAAGGTAATGGCTTTTGATACAACTTTGATCAAAATATCAGACGATCAAGATATAGAATCCATGATTTCAACCCTAAAAGATGAGGTCATAACACAATTCATAGAACACATGATGGCCAATTTATAGTGTCTAGGAGGAGAAGCTAACCCAATATCCTTCTCTTAAGATTTTGTTGATTGTATAAAGTTAGCCATTCAGAGTTCGAATGTTTTTCATGTCAAGAAGCAGTTGCTAAGGTATTAACAAAGATGATGGAAGTAAAGAAAGATAGTGATCAAAAAAATGAACCAACCAAAGTTCTACAAACATGTTTGACTCTATTGAAAAGATTGAATAGGAAATTGAAGATCTAAATGCAACATATACTGACACTTCTTCAGATGGCAGAAGTTTTCTTCTCCTCCACCCAGAATGATCAAAGTTCAAAGAAGAAGATGGTACCTAAAAGGCCAAGGATGGATTTCGGTAGTCATCCACCCTAAACTTAAAGTGGATGAAATCAAAGAGTTGATAGGAGAAATTTAGGACAAACAAGAAAAACATACACTCCCAGTTTCAAGGAATAATAATGGAAAATCAATAAGCCCACCTCATGAAATACTAAAATGGGTACCCAAGAGACAATCCTTCCAGGCTCAAGTAAAGGAAAAGCTAAGGACAAATAAGAATAAGGTTAGAAAACCTAAGGAAAACTAGTTTGGTCACTTCATTTTGATAGTTCCAAATGCAAATCAGGAGCCAACATAGGTATTGAGCTGATCAATCCAAAATGTAAATCTTTCTATGTAACATATCAATTGTAGTTTAGATGTACTAATAATTTTGTAGAATACAAAGCATTGATCTGAGAACTTCTTTTTGCACTCAAAAAAGGAGTTACAACTCTTGTAGTCGAAGGAGATTCTCAATTGGTTATTTGACAAGTGAAATCATTATATTCCTGCAATGATAAGAGGTTACTTGCTTATAGGAAAAGGGTATAGGATTTACTAGATGATTTTGAGGCTTTGAACATAAAGTCTATTCCAAGAAGGAAAAACATGGTAGCAGATGCTCTCCCTATTTCAGCAAGTGCATTACAACCAGTTGAAATAATGAATTTGAAATGATTTTTAGTTGAGTTGGTTACTACTCCATCTATTCCTAACAATATCACAAAATTTTAGGCCTTTCAAAATGATCAACATATAATCAAATTTATTATGTGTAGTGGCCACTTTAAGGGGAAAGAAATTGATGACACTCTAGATGACAAACTTGAGGATAATGAGCTTCAAGATAAAGCTAGAATCTTGAATTTGAAAACTAATACTATTCCTAAGGGGATGATCGATTTGGAGCACATTTTTGATCGTGATTAATCAACATTTAATAAAAGTGTAGGGCCCATTTGCCGTTGCACCAAAAGCCATGACTGTTAGTGAACATGGAACACCACATAATTAACCACCTGTGGGCAGGGGAGCGCGTCGCATCACCCAACAATCTCCCCCTCGACGTGCATACCAGGTGCTTACTCGGGTCAGGAAGGCACCGGGGAGATTTGAACCCATGACCAGGCCAAAACCAGGCTCTGATACCAATTGTAAGGAAACTTGGCAACAAATAATATAATCGTTTCCACATAACCCATAATAGATCTAAAATAAACACGGAATTAAAATCCACATGCAAGAGAATAGACAACATACCCACAAAATGTGACACAAGATATACCCTAGGAAACCCTCATTGAGGGAAAAACCTAGCCTCCAAAAGCATCAATCACCATGTATTATTCAGCAAAAATACCATTTCCATACAACCATGGAAGCCTTCATGGCCATAGCCACAACCGAGCAAACTATGTGAACAAGCATGAATCCACACATCCCATGCCATGCTTTCAACCTTCACAAATGCTCCCTTGGCTAACCTGTCAAGCCTTGTCCCGCTCGACTCTTTCCTTTTGTCTTCTCCTTGTCACTCTCTCTATCTTTACAACAACTACCCTTGTGGCTGCTTATATAGTAGCAAGTCCCACAAAACCACTAAGTGGTATTACATAAACCATGTGCTACCTAACCCACTGACCCCATATTTAATATTGGGCATTTAATTCTTTTCCCCAATATTAAATAATTACATGAAATATTATCACAATGTTACAATACAACTCATCAAGAATATTCCATGGGAATCTTTACATGTTACACTTCCATCTAGGTACAACATTACATAATTTAAAAAAAAAAAAAATAACAATATTATGCAATGTGTGCAACACCCATTATCTCAACAATCTCCCACTTGTTGTATACATTGCATAGGGTCAATCCGTAGCCACATAAATGAACAAGGGAACAATCCCTCCCAGCACATCCACCATCATGGATCAAAATAGACCAAGTGCTCCATCCTGGTACGTGCAACAAAATCAAAGTATCCAGCATTTTGAACATGAATGATCTCACCTCCTATTATGCCACTCCCACTGGACATACATAGAAGTCATCCAAAGAGAAAGTCACGCAACCTGTCGCATTAGAAGATCATAAAATCCTGTACCAACTAAAAATTCCAAGCACAAAAAACCTGATCCAAAGGTAATCACATGCATCCGTAGTTGTCAAAATATCCATAGCTGAAATAGCACCCACAGCAAGTGCCAAACCCATCCAACTATCCATACCTCAAAGGTATAACAAGTGAATCTCATATCACCGACATATCCAATCTATAACCTACAATCACAAGCCTCAAGAGCAATACCTGCCACATATATACCAAGAAGCTTCCACTGCAAAAGATAATATCAAATCTATAACTAATCCACTTACAACATCTCAAAGAAGTGAATCCACGTAGTATCAAGGACATCCACAATACATAATCCAATATCCTACAAAAACAACTCTCATAACAAGTCTCCAATAGTCTCCCAAATTCTCCATAACCAACAGAGGGAAAGAGATAAAGGAATAACCATGTCATCTCTCACATGACATACATGAGCACAAACTAGTGATCACAATCTCCAACCAATCTCAAATCCAATGTAAGAAAAATTGAACATCCAGAAAGATAACCAAGACCAGAGAAACCATGCAAATCATAACTTGTATCATGTCCTTCTACACACACCTCTAGATGTAAACTGTGCAAGTATGATCTCCTCCATAAAACCCCAACAAGAAGCCTCAACAACACCCAAAACATGTCATATAACTAATCATGGATGTAAGCCTCTCACAAGAAGATCAAACTCAATAAAACCATTCCTAAACCAAGGAAAAACCATTCCTAATCCAAGGAATATGCCCAATATAAAACCATCTCCCAAACTCAACCAGCATAACAACATATGCACATGGAGATAATCAATGCTAAACCATCTCTCAAATGAACCCTCCAGAACTAACTCATGTACCATAGCTCAAGATCCATATCCATGAAAGACAAGCATAAATATAATGCAACTGAGAGAAACAATGGGCTATACCTCTCAAGTAGCAAACCGCCGAGTAGACCAAGAGTGGGGAATGAGAATGCTCATCAAGATACCCAAGTCTCCAACCAAGACTCATCTAGGAACAATCTCCTCTCAAGTCTATATCAGGTGACTACCCCTCAGACTTCCTGCTAAAACTATCAATCGTCTCAACAAATACTTCTCTAATCCAAGAGAAATTAACATCACCACAGTCTCTAAGTATCCATGAGCACCTATAACCAATCAATCCATGCCAACTCCAAATGAAACATAGCAATATCATGAAGTATCCAGCTTATGATTAGTGTACTCAATACCAAGAAACTAAACCAAGATCAATGTCAAAGTTCCGACCATGGCCTCAGGAACATAAACATGACAACATGATCTTACCATCTCAACCAAAGAGATAACATGCTCCACATGAACATGTCACAACTCTAAACACGTATCAAGAGTATACCATGACATAATAATGAAACCATCCTCATACCAAGGATAACATGCCAAATAAAAATATAAACCACACCTTTGCCAAGAACCCTGTGAGTCCTCAAGATGCAACCATCTCCATACACCATGAAGAAAACCATCTCCACATACCATGAAGAACCATCTCCACATACCATGAAGATAACCAATAACTCCATGAGTCCTCAAGATCTAACCATCTTCACACCATGAAGATAACAAGTGCACCATGCAAATGTCAAAGACGCTTCTGCAGCAACAGGATCTAAGACAAACCTCCAACATCTGCAAACACTCAATAAATATATCAATGCCAACAAAACTTCCACGCAACCATGGTACCAAGTCACCTATGGCATCATAAAATCTATCCTCTCCAAACCAAGAAGTTATAAACCAAACCAGGAACTAATCCTGCATTGTCACCCCATCACTGTCACAAGCTCCCACTGAACCATGTATCCAAGCTATCCATGACATCATGATGAAAAACCATCCTCTAATCATGAGAATCAACCAAGGCATCAAACTATCAAAGAACTCAAAGTGCACATCATGAGCTCCTCAAAAAAAACCAAATAACCATGATCCTCAATTAAGAAGATATACCACCATAACCAAATCAAAAAATACAAGCTAATGAACATCAAGGATGTACCTGTATATCCAATCATGTCATGCCAAAATCCATGACACCATGATCACATCCATGAACCGAGCATTAGGCTCTCAATATGTCCAACCTGTCAGCATAAAATAGTCAACCACAATCCTCCACCATGACTGTACCTGGTAACATCTCATCCCTTCTACATGAAGAAAATAGTAAATCATGTGACTTAGGGTATAGACAACCCAAATCCAAGCCACTAATCTGAATATGCATCAATAATGAAAGATCAATGGGCAAAGACAACCCATAACCAAGCTATAAATGCAACCTGTAAGTATAGACCACTTACAACACTGCACAACTTGTAGATCCAACAAGTCATCATACATATCCAAATCCAAACACTGATAACCATATCATCATGAGACCAATCTGAAATATGAACTGAGTATACAATGACATCAAATCTTAAATTTTCAATGCCATAAACTCACAATGTTACCATAGTCAAAATATATCTATAAACTATTCAGATAAATATATCAACAAATAAATCATGCCAAACCTACACCAAATCTGAACCAATGTGTAGAGCTCTCCAAGAGCTTTCCATTGACTACTTGAAGTCCAAAATCTGACTCCGTATGCCCAAGTTATGCCCTAATCCGCGCTCAAAATAAAGAACATTTGAATTTAGGGCTCTTAAAACCTAACAAAATTTCAAAACCATAGAAGCAAACCTACACCATCTTGTAGTGCTCTGAATTAGCTTTCCAACGCCTGTAAGAACTCTGAAATCTGATATTTTGAGAGAAAGTTATAGCCATTTTACTAAGATAGTCTTTTTACCATTTTCAGTACGATTTTTCATTTTTTATTTTTTCAGTGACGAAAATTCCGACGGGATTAAATTTGACGGCCATCATGGGATGAAACCAAAAAAAACCCTTTCATTTCCTCTGAACATGGCCAAACTAAGGCATATTATATATCAAAATTTATGGAAATGTCGAGCCGGATCTAATGGTGAGGTCTGTTTTTACCCAGGAGGTCATTTATGCAAGCTACCCCCCAAAACCCTCATTTAGATGAAACATCCGAAAAAATCATTTTGTCCAACAATTTCACATGCCCAAATTTTTTAACATCCCATCATAATAGCAAACCCAAATCCCTTAGATCTACAATAAATCATTCATATATCTTGCCCTTTCTTTTATCCTCTCATGGATTCCCATGGATTCAATCTAGGGTTACAATAATAAAAACTAGGCTCTGATACCAATTGTAGGGCCCATTTGCCATTGCACCAAAAGCCATGACTGTTAGTGAACATGGAACACCACATAATTAACCACCTGTGGGCAGGGGAGCGCGTCGCATCACCCAACAATCTCCCCCTCGATGCGCATACCAGGTGCTTACGCGGGTCGGGAAGGCACTGGGGAGATTTGAACCCATGACCAGGCCAAAACTAGGCTCTGATACCACTTGTAAGGAAACTTGGCAACAAATAATATAATCATTTCTACATAACCCATAATAGATCTAAAATAAACACAGAATTAAAATCCACATGCAAGAGAATAGACAACATACCCACAAAATGTGACACAAGATATACCCTGGGAAACCCTCATTGAGGGAAAAACTCAGCCTCCAAAAGCATCCATCACCATGTATTATTCAAAAAAAATACCATTTCCATACAACCATGGAAGCCTTCATGGCCATAGCCACAACCGAGCAAACTATGTGAACAAGCATGAATCCACACATCCCATGCCATGCTTTCAACCTTCACAAATGCTCCCTTGGCTAACCTGTCAAGCCTTGTCCCGCTCAACTCTTTCCTTTTGTCTTCTCCTTGTCACTCTCTCTATCTTTACAACAACTACCCTTGTGGCTGCTTATATAGTAGCAAGTCCCACAAAACCACTAAGTGGTATTACATAAACCATGTGCTACCTAACCCACTGACCCCATATTTAATATTGGGCATTTAATTCTTTTCCCCAATATTAAATAATTACATGAAATATTATCACAATGTTACAATACAACTCATCAAGAATATTTCATGGGAATCTTTACATGTTGCACGTCCATCTAGGTACAACATTACATAATTAAATAATAATAATAATAACAATATTATGCAATGTGTGCAACACCCATTATCTCAACAAAAAGGACCATTGAAGAGAAAGGGATTGAGGAATGTGATTCATAAAATTTAGGTACAGATGATGATCCTAGAATGGTTAGAATTGGGAAAGTGTGCAATCCACAAGAAAGGAAAGACAATGCTCAAATTGCTTACATAATATAAGGATGTCATTTTTTGGAGCTATGAAGAACTTAAGACATATGATCCTCAGATTATTACGCATGATATTCCACTCAAACTTGATGCCAAACCTTTTTGAAAAAGGAAAAGACCTGTTAATCCTATCCTCAAACCTCTGATAATAAAGGAAGTCAAGAAATTATTGGATGCTAAGATTATTTTTCCCATGCACCACTCTACATGGGTAGCTAACTTTGTTCCTGTACAAAAGAAGACCAGGGAGATTTGACTTTCCATGGATTTTTGTAACTTGAACTTGGCATCTCAAAAGAACAACTATCCATTACCCTCACTAGATGAGGTCTTGAAAATTGTGAATGGATTGAAGATGACATCTTTCTTAGGTGGATATTTAGGATATGATTAGGTAATGGTAGAAGAAGAAGGTAAGATAAAGATTGCCTTTACTACCAAATGGGGAACCTTCATCTACTGGAGAATCCCTTTTGGACCAATTAATGTAGGGGCTACATTTTAGCGATCCATGGACAAAGCTTTTAAGGGATTAATAAATAAGTGTATAGTTATCTACATGAATGACTTAACTGTATTTTCAAAGGATCAAAGTACTCACATAGCTAATTTAAGATAGGTATTCAACAAATGCCATAAATACAGTATATCTCTCAATCCCAAGAAATATTTGTTCAGGGTCACTAAAGGAAAGCTCCTAGGTCATATTATTTCTAAAATTGGCATCTTCATTAATCCTAATAGAGTTGAAGCCATTTTGAAGTTATCACCTCCTTACAGTTAGAAAGAGCTTAAGTCTTTCTTTGGTAAGATAAATTTTGTGCAAAAATTTATAAGTGGATTCGTAGAAATAGTCCATCCCCTTAATGATTTACTCAAAAGGGGGCCTTAAATAGAATGGGTTCTAGAGATTAAGAAGTCATTTGAAGATATCAAAGTGGCCATTTCTACGGCCCTAGTACTGGTAAGTCTTGATTATAAATTACCTTGCAAGATATATTCTTTTGCTTTAGAACATTCATGTGCTGGGATCATGACATAGAAGAAAGAAAAGGAAGATGAAAGACCTATTGCTTTTATGAGCTACCCTTTGAGAAATGCTGAGTTGAATTATTCTAACCTTGATAAATAGTATTTTACTTTGATTATAGGAGTAAAGAAGTTTTTCCATTACATAGTAAGAAGTAAGGTATATGCTATTGTACTTGATCTAGTAGTGAAGATATTACTGATGCAAAATGAACTTGGTTGAAGACGAGGGAAATGGATGGCATTATTGCAAGAATTTGACTTAAAAATTCAACTGATGAGATTAGTTAGAGGTCAAAAGTTGTCAAAAATGATAGTAGACAATCAAATTGGAGACAAAGAGAAATTCAAATTTGATGGTGAAATGGATATGGAAGATCAAAAGAAGATGGTTGTATCTGAAGTTAGTATTGGCCAAGGTATAGTGACAGATGTTTGGTACCATGATATTGTTTACTATCTTCTACAAAATCAATGCCCTAGCTGGATGAATAGTTCACAACATAGAGGACTTAAAATGAAGAGAAAATCATGTATTCTGCATGATAGAAAGATGTACAAAAGTAACTATGAAAGAATCTACATAAAATGCTTAGGATGTGAGGAAGCAAAGGAAGTTTTGGAATAGTTTCATGACAAGTATGGTACAGGGCATGGTTTGGTAGAAGCGACTGCTCATATGATTTTGAGATCAGGTTATTTTTGGCCCATGATATTCAAAGATACTTTCGATCATGTGTGCTCTTGTTATATTTGGTAGACTAGTGCTAAAAGAGAAAGACACCCAACAATGCCATTACAACCAATGTACGAGGTGTGCCCCCTCACAAAGTGGGGGCTGGATTTCATTAGTCTAGTTAATCCACCATCATTAATTGGACACACCTTTATCCTCATAGTGATGGATTATTGTATGCGATGGATAGAAGTAGAGACTTTTAGAAATTACACTGCTAAGGTGGTAATGGACTTCTTGGAGGAACGCATTGTTACTAGATTCAGGATGCCATTCACCTTAGTATGAAATAATAGATCAGCTTTTGCATCAGTATTCTTGACTCAATGGGAATTTCAAAATTAGGTTATTATCAAGTTCAATTCAAATTATTACCCACAAGGAAATGGGATAGCTGAGTCTACCAACAAGAAATTGATCACAGTAATAAAATGTTTATTGAAGAAGAATCCTAAAGATTGGCATACACAACTAAAATATGCTCTATGGATAGATTGAGTAAGGGTCAAGCATGCTTTGGGGACATCTCCATATTTTCTTGTTTAGAAACAAGAGCTAGTATTCTTGCTTAATCTCAGGATTTCTATTTTGAAATTCTTGAGTGGGTATGTTGAAGATGCTGATAGAGTACAAATTAGATTGATGAATCTTTTAGAGATGGATGACAAATAGATATCTGCATTGTAGTACATGGCTAAACATCAAGCAATCATCAAGAGATGGTTTGACAAGAGGGCCACAATAAAATCCTTTAGAATTTTTGACCTTGTTCTCTTTTGGGATAAGGTGAAAGAAAATTTGCCTAGCCACACTAAGTTTCAATGCTTGTGGATTGGTCCTTATCAGATTGCAAAGATTCTTGGAGAAAACATTTTCAGGCTCAGTTCCTTACAAGGGGAATTAGTTTTGTTGCTAGTCAATGGGCAATTTTTGAAATATTATTTTGAAGCCTAGAAGACCTAATAAATAAATAAATAAATAAAAATAATAATAAAATTAGTTAGATTTCATCTCTGCAAGTGTTTTTATTTTCTACAAGTGTGTTTTCTTTTTAGTTGCATGTTCACTTTCAGTCACGTGTTTTCTTTCAAAGTTGCATCAATCCAAGGGGTAGGTGTACTTGAGATTTTATCTTGACATATCTTACTAACTACTCTTTTGGTTCTAATTTCAAGAAGAGGTATTTATTTGTCAAAACATTTTGATGATCATGTATCTTATACCGAGGAATGAAGATTACTTGTAGTAATAGGGAACTTTCAATGTTGAATTTAGGATTATAGACCAACAAGTTCTCAACACTTTGAAAATTTAAAGATTGATTTTCTCAGGTGTTGTCAAATTAAGGTTGAAGATAGCAAGAGACAATCCAAACCCTAATTAGATCAAACAGAAGGGCCTTCTTGAAGGGATTGCTAAGATCATTGTTTGGCATGAGAGTTTCCAAAAGTTCTAAAAGAGGAATGCAAGGGATGTTCACAAAAGATCAAATCTAAGAAAAGACACTAATGTATCAACCACATAGTCTAAGCATGGTTAGGATATAGAAGAAAATAAAAAAGGAAAGAACGGTGTTAAGACTAAAGGATTCTAAAAGATCTAAAAGGGTAATTTGATAAATAGATGCACATTCAAAATGAGCTATCTAGTACTAAAACATTGCTTTGTTGAAGAATGAAATGGTGACATTATGAGCTACATAGAGTAATTATTCAAAGGATTTCCAAGAAATAAAAAATAAAAAAGTGATAGCCCATTAAGAGCCCTCAAACTGATTCTCTCATCTGGTTAGGAAAAGGATTGATAAATTACCTTCATGGTGATTCTCGATGGATGAGCCAAATGGGGTGGAAGATTGTTTCCATGTTGTCAGAAGATTTTGATGGACTACATCCTAAGATGTCAAAGGAAATTACTACACATCTTGAAATGACTACCACTAAAGAGAAATGGATTAAGGAATGCAATTCATACAATTTAGGTATGGATGATGATCCTAGAATGGTAAGGATTGGGAAAGTGTGTAATCTACATGAAAGGGAAGACATGCTCAAATTGTTTAAGAATATAAGGATGTCATTTCTTGGAGCTACAAAGAACTTAAGACATATGATCCTCATATTATTACACATGATATTCCACTCAAACCTAATGCCAAACCTTTCTGATAAAGGTAGAAACCTATTACTCCTATTCTTGAACCTCTAATAATAAAGGAAGTCAAGAAATTACTAGATGCCAAGATTTTTTTTCCCATGCACTACTCTATGTGGGTTGCTAACTTAGTTCTTGTACGAAAGAAGATTGGGGAGATTTGACTTTGCATGAATTTTTGTAACTTGAACTTGGCATTTCAAAAGGACAACTACCCATTACCCTCACTAGATGAGGTCTTACAAATTGTGAATGGTTCAAAGATGACATCTTTTGTTAGAAGGATATTCAAGAAATAATCAGGTAATGGTAGAAGAAGAAGAAGCTAGGCTAAAGATGGCCTTTACTACCAAATGGGGAACCTTCACCTATAAGAGAATGCCTTTTGGACTGATTAATGCAGGGGCTACATTTCAGCAAGCCATGGATGAAGCTTTTAAGGGATTAATAAATAAGTGTATAGTTATCTACATGGATGACTTAACTATCTTTTCAAAGGATTGAAGTACTCACATAGCTGATTTAAGATAGGTATTCAATAAATGCCATAAATCTTGTCTACCTATGATAGAGTTTGAAAGCAACATAAAAATGTTGGACCTAGCCATTGGTTATAGCACCTCTTTAGGTGGATCAGAGGCAACATATTTATTATTTTGAGTGTGAATGGGATTAGTATCTATCAAAAGATACAATTCTCTATGGCGATGTTTTGATAACATTAGGAGAGTACAATATTTTGTGGGCAAAGCATTCCAACATGAAGAGGCTATTGAAGATCATTGGGTGAATGCTACAAATGACTATGATGTCTAAATATGGGTTTATTTTAAGATGACTTTGTACTTGGTAGAGAAGGCCCTAAAGATGAAGATTCCATTATAGGTATTAGAGCAAGACTGAGAGGAGTTGCTTGATCCTCTATTCAACAGGGACTAGATTAGTAGCAAGCCCATTATGAATGTTGAGGTTGGTAGGGAATGGAATTTTGATATCAACCATAGGGCAAGGCATGACATTATATTGACATAGGAATAGATTAAGAAAACATTTAAGCTTGATCCAATTCCTAAAATGGTGATATTTCATGCACAAGCCTGCCCAACTGAAGGTGGAGGGAAGAAAGTCACCATCCCTACCTTTGTAGCTCAGTCACCAATAATATCAGAAATAGTACACAAACTTGATAGGCTAGTTGGATATTATCAAGATCAAAGGGGCAGAGGAAGAGGCAAGAGAAAAAGAAATTCCCGTTAGAGAGTTGAGCTAGAAGAGGGTGAAATCCTGGCACCTCCACAACAAGGAGAGGAAAATGTGCAAGGGCTAGAAGATACTGGAGCTTCACAAGTCTAGGTTGACCCTCAAGTGCCACCAGTTGCACCCATCCAAACAAAAATAGAGGTTGAAATTCAAGAAGTTTCCCCTCCTTGGCAAATAGAACAAGCATCCCTTTTTTCTCCTGGAAAGGGAAGAAAGATTAAGACTCTGATTAAAAAGAGGCAAAGTGTGATTAGGAAAGTAGTTCCTATCAAATCAATCCCATAACCTATTCCTAAGGAGGATGAAGAAGAGGGTGATGTACCTTTGAATAGGAGGACCTAGCTAGCTAGAACCATGGAACAGGAAAGAAGGAGTTCTACAGTTATACCCCTGTCAATCCTAGAAGAACCTCTACAGACTACTACATTAGAGGATGAAATGAAACAATGGATTGACAAGCAAGACATTGAAGGGACTAATTTCTTTAAGATGTTAGATTTTTATTTTACGCCCATACGAACTAAATTAGTTAGGGATAAGATTTGGGATACACCAACCAATCAACCTCAATAGGAAGATTGGACTCCAGCGGTTAGAACTGTGGGCTCCATTGAAATAGAGACTATAGAAGGAGAGCCATCATAGAGGGAGAAAACCCCAAAAATAAGTGATAAGGGAAAGGGGGTAGCTAAACTAACTCCTTCATCCTCAAAAGGAAAAACTTCTATAGAATAGGTTCTAAGATGGTTGTGGAAAGAAATGATAAGAAATAAGAAGCAACGATTCAATGTAGATGAGGAGGACATGATAGAATTAATTATGGTTCTTAGGAAACTTGGGTCTCCATCAAAAGAGGCAAGAGAATTGGCTTTTATCAATAGTGATTTGACTACAAAAATAGAAGATTTGACTACACATGACTATCAAATCAGAGTATGCTTGGAAAGCCTACATTGGATTCAGTGAAACTAAATGAAAGAAGTATTTAGGAGTTTGAAATAGGAGGGGACTAAACTAATAACACTTTGAAGAAAAAATGAAATCCTAAAGGGATATTTAACTAAAGTTGTTGGTCCCTTAGATCTTGAACACCCCGAAAAGACTTTGAATGCAACAATTGAAAGAAGAGATAAGGGAGGGGTGCAATTAGATCCATTTTTGAATGCCTATCAAAAATGGCGGGAATGTTTTGAGGAGAAAGGAATGCTTATCATCCAAGTAAATCTGAAGCTACTTCATGTTATGTAGGAGAATTTGGATAAAATGGTAGCAATTTTGAATGAAGATTTTAGTCTGATGGATGAAGTACATACCTAGCAAAAAGATTTACAAGTGCTATAGGTGATAAAAGGCTAGTGATATACAAAGCTCATTGATGTATATATAGTGGAAGAATTAGATTTAATTGATGGTTAGATAGGAAAGATAGCAAAAAACAATACAATAATTGAATCATTACATGCAAAGATCCACCCGCTCAAGGACCAAGCCTAAGAGAAAATTTTGGAAGCAGAGAAACATTATAGTGATGCATGTCTATACATTTTTGAAGATGATGAATAGGAGGAGTTGATACCTATAGGGATAGTAGTCCAGAGATTCATAAATATTTTTGAACAATCTTCTATTGATGAAGATATCTGGCAAGCATTCAGGACAAAAGAAGCCTTGTTAGAATTGGATACTAAACTCGGGGATTTTATTGACACCTGTATAGAGGTAGATAATTATAGGTAGAAGGTCAAAGATAAATATAATGCCTTAAATTTATCATATGTTTCAAAGGTCACTAATATTATTGAGAAGTTCAAGGGAAAGCACCTAGACATAGCTCTACTATGAAGTGGGCTAAAATCCAGAAGCCAAAATTTCATTTTCGACACTCAGTCCAATTTTGCAATTTTGGACCTTTTAGTTGCACTAGTGCACTAGTTTGATTTTTGTCACAAAGTATTGGAAGAATTTTGAAGAAGTCAGAGGTGTGCAGATGCATTGATGCACTTTCTTCTGAGGTGTGCTTCTCTAGAGGTGCACCGACAGTTAATTGCTAGTTCAAAAAATAGAGCTTTCCATGCATCAGAAATGAATTTTGATAGTAGTTTAACTCTGACAAATACCTAGTGAAGGTTGAACTTCTATTCTTGAGACTTCTAGACACTTCCACATCAATTAAAGGCTCTCTTATTCTTATTTTCTCATTATTTCTTTGTTTTATGACATGTAAAGGCTCATGCATCCAATTAATGATATAAAAATGGATGGAGTCCTACTAAACACTAGTTAGATAATTAATTTTTTTTATTAAATTAGAATTATATGATTACAGGAAGATATCTCTCACTCTCAACACAAATTGAGGATATGATTTCTTATAAATACAAGATTGTAATATGTGATTAGGGCCACTATTATTTTGCACTAATATATGCTTTTGGTGCTCACATTTGGAGTGTAGTGATTCTTACCTAAATGTGTCATATTTTTGTGAATGTATGTTCATGGAATGTGATTGTGCCAAAATTTTATTGCATTATTTCTGGTTGTGCAATCTTTTAATTCTTGTGTTTTCTTTGGTTTTACGAATTCCACTAACATATCTTGTTCGAGAAGAGATCTCCCATTTTGTTCCTTCATAGCTTTTTCTCTCGCATGAGCACACTTTCTATGGCCTTGTAATTTGATGAAAAGTGAAACATCATATGGTTATTAAATTCCCCATCGATGATTAGATTAGTGAAATTAAGGAAGCGCTGCTCTTACTTTTATTGGTTATCTACCAATTTCTTCGAAAGCTTAACTCACAAATGTGTTGTTTTTGTAGCTTACATCCATTAGGATTTTACTTTCATGTTATTTCTTAAGTTTCTTGTTACCTTATCTTCATTATTTTCTTTATTAACCCCTTATTAAATTAGGAATTCATATTAGTTGCATTGTTAGATTGCATTCATAAAAAAAAAATAGAAAATACAAAAACATAGTTCTTTTGTGTGTCTTATTTTGAAGCAGCAAATAGATTTTACATCTAATTTGAAATCAACCAAACTAGCAAAGGCCTCCTCATGAACAAAGACATTAATCTTCAATTGAGCCAATTTTACTAGGTGGCATGATCACTTGGAACCTTGGAGTTGATCCACAAGGTTGATTTTTCAAGAGATGAGTTCAAAAGGATTCTTGCCATTAAGCATCATACAAAATGATAGCTCAACTTTGACTTTCAGTTATTGAATGATGTTAGTTAGATGAATGATTTTTATGTAGTTTCTATGGACACTTACCCCATAGTTGCATGTGTATGGTGTACGTGTAAGATTTCTTTATGTTTAACATTTCTGATGTGGTTGAGGAAGGGAGTCGTAATGACCTACTAGTTAGGATCTACATGATGATCCACTTCCTACAATTGTCTATTTAGCTTAGAATATTGTGTTTGTACATGCATGGATTTTATGGAGATTACAGGTATTGGGTATTAAATTTCATGAATTACTAGGATTAGTGTACCCTACACAGTATTTCAATGGTATAAGTGGGGAGATAATTCTTGAGTCTGAATCCTAAACCCTAAGTGAATTGTCCTAGAAAGGAAGACAAGTATCTGAGTTAGTTTATCCATTTGAATTTTTCAAGTGACGTAAATTCTTGACTTTGATCCTGGAGTTTGATTATGCTCTTTCTCTTGCAATTGAGTTGTTGTATTTGGTTTTATGGGTCTGTTGTGATTTCTATTATAATTAAATCAATTTAAAAGATAATTTAATAAAAAAATTATAAAGAAAATTTGATATTTAATTAATTGAGAAATTAATTAAATAAAAGAATTAATTTTAAAGATTTTATTAAAGTTCTATTTTTGGTGTATTTATAATTATTTAATTTAATAAATTTATTTTAAAGAGTTTTATTTTAATAATAAACTCTAAATAATAATATTATTTGAATTAATAAATATATTATTAAAGTGTCTCATGATTTAATAAGAGAGAGAAAATATAATTTAATAAATTTTATTTTTATTAAATTTCATAAAGCGTATGCATGAAATTAAAATATAATAAATTAAATAAAGAGAGAAAGCTAATTATTTAAATGAAGATATTTTGTAATTAAATATCTACAAGTTTGTGTATGAACATGTAAAAAGATAATTAAATAATAAAATATAATGATTAATGAGTCCCCTCTTGGGATTGCACAATTAGAGCCCTAAATTTAGGGGCAAACTCTTTATCAGAAATCTAGAGCTTATTGTTGCAAAAGCCAGGTTTGGAGAAGCATTTTTTAGAGAAGGAAGTTTGTTTGAAGGAAGGGTTTTTCTTGTGTGCTTCGTGCATCTGTGCATTTGCGTCTTAGCATCAGATCCAGGTAGGATCTTGTGGTTTAATTTTACAATGGATTTCTATATTTCAAATTCCTGTCCTCTCTGTGTTTGTTGTATGTCTGTTTTCAAAATTCCTCTAGGTTGAAACTCTTGTTTGCATATTTATTATTCTTCATTTTTAGGGACGCCTATGAATGAATTTCATCCTTCTAAAATCATTATGTGTTAATTTAGAATTGCAACCCTAGTTTTGAACATCAAATCTTGTGTTTTTTTATAACGAATTGAAGTATGAAACTATGATTAAACAACTTTATATGATTAGTTGAATCATTTGGGATTCTATTGAACTAAAAACCTTTAGTGAATCTAGCAATTAGAGAAATTAAATTAAAACCTTGATTGATTGTCAAACTTTTATGTTTTGAAAACCAGATGATCTAGGAAAATAGTTATTAAACTTCTAACGAAATGTATGATGTATCTCATGTTAGTTTTTTAGGTTTAATTTAGTATTTTTGACAGTTGGAAATGGGAATGAAAACTTGAAACCTTTAATGAAATTTAAATCATTGTATTTACAAAATGTAATGAATTAGGAAAATGACTCTTGTATGTACTCTTTAGGACGTCTTATTTACTGGTGTTGGGTTTTTAGGGTTTGACTTAGCTTTGGCCATTCAAGCTATTTACCAGAGGCTCAAGAGTTCTATTTTGTGATGTCATGATGATGTTTTGATCATGATCTTTAATACTTAACCATAGTAATGTGTCTTGTATGCTTTATGAGGTGTTTTGATCTATTGCTTGTTATTGCTTTCCAATGTTCTTATGTCAAACTAAGGTGAATGGTGTGACCTATCTGATATAACCTTTGAGTCTTCGATTAGTTATATTTGGATTGCTTCTCAATCACTTGTATAAGACTGAGGTGTTTGTATCATTTATTCTTGGTGATGTCATGTTATGATGTGGATTGGTTTATGTGTACTTTCTTGGATTAGTTCTATTACGATGATAGTTTTAGTGATGCTTGTATTTTGACCAGTGGTTTTGGTACTTGTTAGTTGCTTGTTTAAGAACTAATTTTTTGGTTTATGGTCATATGATACCTTTTGATTTTACTGAGCTTAGGGTATTTTATCTGCATGTCATGTTGGGAAGTGGCTTACAATGGAGGTCAAGGCTCTAAAGAGGCTACCTGGGTAACCTATTGTAGGTTGTTTTAATAACTGATAACATTTCATTAAATGGTTTTAAAATGAATTAACAAGATATTGGTACTACATAAAGTCACTAGGGGGCAGAAAGATTAAAAGACTAGCCGAGTAGCCTTAGAGTTGACTTGTTAGTATGCCTTGTCTGTACAAAAGAATACTGATGCCACATAGAGACACTAGGGGGCTGGAGTCTAGAGAGGATGCTAGGGTAACCTTAGAGTTGGCTCATGTGATGACACTTGCCCACATTCATAATAGATTTCCTACTTGTCTTTGTTTGCCTCTGGGATTAGTTGATACTTGTGTCTTGGTAGCCTTTGAGGTAGTATTCTTTCAAGTTATTCATTGAACCAAGACAATGGTTTTGACTTTTGAGTTTTTTTTATCATGTTTGGGACTTGAGTTTATCTCCTTAGTGCAGTTGTAGTGGACCTTTTTGGGTTCCACAAGGTCGAATGATAATGCTTTTTCTTATACCATTGAGATCTGACTATTGGATGTTGTTGCTAGATGTGTTTATGAAGATGTTCCTTTCTATTTGATCTTGTATTTCTATGATGGATGGTTATACCTATTGTATTGTATTGTATTTTATTTGATGGATCTTACAAGGTGATGTAATCTATTTTTTGATGTATATTATTTCAGCCTCTCATACCCTGTGACTTGTACACTGGATGATTGTGCATTCTATTTATTGCCAAGTGGCATCCTATAATTGTATATTATTTAAATGGATTCATACTTGTAATTATTCTTTAATGTGGATGTGTTATATATCAGTCCTAGTGTTAATTAAAATTAAATGTGATTCATAATCATGGGACCCTTAAGAGTTGTAACCCGATTATGTGTTGTTAATATTTGAGTGTATGTTATTGCTTGTACTATTCTATAACTATTGTCGTATGTTATCTTTATCTTTTAACTTTAAAAAAAGTTTGTAAAACTTAGTGAAACTTTAGGTTACCTTCTTTTGGGTCACATGGCAGGGCATTACATCTAGTATCAGATTTGAGTTTCTACATTGGGAGCTATGTGTATTTTGGAATGCCACTAGTTGCTAACTAGTTAAATTGAAATAAAACTTGAACTGTTATGTGTATCGATTACAAACTTGAACACTCAAAATAGTTAAACTGAAACAAAATTTAAATAGTGTTATGTATCTTTTGCAACTTTAACACTTGAAAAATTCAAACTTTAACACTTGGAAACTTCAAACTTTAACATTTGGAAACTTCAAAACTTGAACACTTGAAACTTGAAACTTTAGACTTGATACTTGAAACATAGAAAAAGGCAAAACTTGTGATGTTGGATTTTAGATATATTTTCTTATGATTATGCTTTAAGTTGGTATGCCTTTGATTGATTTTGTGAGCATTTTTGTTTCTTTTGACTTTTGATTTATGTCTATACATTATAAATTTTATATTTTCCAATGGAATTAGAGATGTTGATCTTTTTCTTGGAATGTTTTAAGGGATCTATTTTAGTATTTGTTAAAAAGATGAATGTTGGATCAATATGGTTTTCAGTTTATTATTAAACTAGAATCATATTGCTCTAATTGATTGAAAGTGTATACCTAGTTAACTTATTTGTATTAGTTTCTTAAATGAGCTTTTTGTTTGACATTGTAGATAGATCTCTTTGACTTTTAGTTACCCTAGTCATTGTAGTAGGCTCCAAGAGTAAGCCTAGGTCTAGGGGGAGTGGATATAATGCCTAGCCCTAGTTTAGTTTTATCTTTCTTGTAGGCTTCCAAGAGTAAGCCTAAGTCTAGGGGGAGTGAATGTAATGCCTACCCCTACTTGACTTTTCTAATTTGTTTTGACGAGATTTTTATAAGCTTGTTCTATGATTAGTGGTGTTGGGTTATCAGAATTAATTAACTGTGTTTCATATTTAGTTGATATATGTGTTGAGTTACTCTAGTACTAGTTATTCCAGTTATTTCATGATTGTTTCAATGATGATATATATGTTCATGTAGTGAATTTTAGTTATTGAATGATGTTAGTTAGATGAATTATTTCTATGAAGTTTCTATGGATACTTACCCCATACTTGCATGTGTATGGTGTGCGTGTATGTTTTCTTTATGTTTGACATTTATAATGTGGTTGAGGAAGGGAGTCATAGTCACCTGCTAGTTGGGATCTACACAATGAACCACTTCTTACGATTGCTTGTTTAGTTTAGAATATTGTGTTTGTACATGCGTGGATTTTATGTAGATTGTAGGTACCAAGTATTGACTTCCCTGAATTGCCAAGATGAGTCTACCCTATCACAATATTTCAATGGTATAAGTGGGGAGATAATTCTTGAGTCTGAATTCTAAACCCTAAGCCAATTGTCCTAGAAAGTAGGACAAGTATTAGAGTTAGTTTACCTGTTTGAATTTGTCAATTGACATGAATTCGTGACTTTGACCTTGGAGTTTGATTATGCTCTTTGTCTTGCAGTTGAGTTATTGTATTTGGTTTTGTGGGTCTATTGTGATTTTTGTTATAATTAAATCAAATAAAAAGATAATTTAATGAAAATTTGATATTTAATTATATTTAATTAATTGAGAAATAATTAAATAAAAGAATTAATTTTAAAGATTTTATTAAAGTTCTATTTTTGGCATATTTATATTAATTTAATTTAATAATAATTTATTTAAGAGTTTTATTTTAATAATAAACTCTAAATAATATTATTAGTTGAATTAATAAATATATTATTAAAGTGTCTCATGATTTAATAAGAGAGAAAAAAACATAATTTAATAAAGTTTATTTTAATTAAATTGCATAAACCATATGCATGAAATTAAAATATAATAAATTAAATAAAGAGAGAAAGCTAATTATTTAAATAAAGATATTTTGTAATTAAATATCTAAAAGTTTTTGCATGAAAATGTAAAAAGATAATTAAATAATACAAGATAATGATCAATGAGTCCTCTCTTGGGATTGCACAATTAGAGCCCCAAATTTAGCGGAGAACTCTTTATTAGAGATCTAGAGCTCATTGTTGCAGAAACTGGGTTTGAAGATGCATTTTTCAGAGAAGGAAGTTTGTCTGAAGGAAGAGGTTTTCTCACATGCTTCATGCATCTATGTGTTTGCATCTTAGCATCAGATCTAGGTAGGATCTCATGGTTTATTTTTATAGGGGATTTCCATCCTTCAAATTCCTATCTTCTCCGTGTTTGTTGTATTTATGTTTTAAGAATTCCTTTGGGTTGAAACTCGTGTTTGCATATTTATTGTTCTTCATTTTTGAGGAGGTTTGTGAATGAATTTCATCATTTTGAAATCATTGTGTGTTAATTTGGAATTAAAACCCTAGTTTTGAACATTGAATCTTGTGTTTTTTTGATAAGGAATCGAGCTATGAAATTATGATTAAACAACTTTATATGATTAGTTGAATCATTTAGGATTCTAGTGAACTGAAAAACTTTAGTGAATCTAGCAATTAGATAAATGAAAACTAAAACCTTGATTGATTGTCGAACTTTTATGTTTTGAAAACCAGATGATCTAGGAAAATAGTTGTTAAAATTTTGATGAAATGTATGATGTATCTAATGTTGGTTTTTTGGGTTTAACTTAGTATTTTTGACACTTGGAAATGAGAATGAAAACATGAAAGCTTTAATGAAAATTAAAACATTGTATTTTCAAAATGTAATGAATTAAGAAAATGACTTTTGTATGTACTCTTTATGACGTGTGGCTTACCAGTGTTGGGTTTTTGGGGTTTGACTTAGCTTTGACTAGTCAAGATGTTTACCAGAGGCTTAGGAGTTCTATTTTTTGATATCATGACGATGTTTTGATCATGATCTTTTATACTCAACCATGTTAATGTGTCCTGTATGCTCTATGAAGTGTTTTGATCTATTGATTATTATTGCTTTCTAGTGTTCTTGTGTCAAACTGAGGTGAATGGTGTGACTTATTTGATATAACCTTTTAGTCTTTGATCATTTGTATTTGGATTACTTTTCAATTACTTGTATAAGACTGAGGTGTTTTTATGATTTATTCTTGGTGATGCCATGTTATGATGTGGATTGGTTTATGTATACTTTCTTGGATCAATCTTGTTAGGATGATCGTTTTAGTATTACTTGTATTTTGACCTATGATTTTGGTACCTATTAGTTGTTTGTTTAAGAACTAATGTGTGGTTTATGGTTGTATAAGACCTTTTGATTTTATTGAGCTTAGGGTAAGTTATATGTATGTCATGTTGGGAAGTGGCTTGCAATGGAGGTTGGAGCCCTAAAGAGGTTGCTTGGGTAACCCATTATAGGTTATTTTAATAAGCGATAACATTTCATTAAATGGGTTTAAAATGAATTAGCAAGATATTGGTACTACAGAAAGTCATTAGGGGGCCAAAGGATTAAAAGACTAGTTGGGTAACCTTAGAGTTGACTCATTAGTATACTTTGTCTATACAAAAGGATACTGATGCTGCATAGAGACACTAGGGGCCAGAGTCTAGAGAGGCTACCAAGGTAACCTTAGAGTTGGCTCATGTGATGACACTTGCCTGCATGCATAATAGATTTCCTACGTGTTTGTGTTTGCCTCTAGGATTAGTTGATACTTGTGTCTTGGTAGCCTTTGAGATAGTTTTCTTTCAGGTGATTCCTTGAACCTAGATGTTGGTTTTTAATTTTAAGTTTGTTATCTTGTTTGGGACTTGAGTTTGTTTCCTTCGTAAGGTGAGAGTGGACCTTTTTGGGTTCCACAAGGTTGGGTGGTAGTGCTTTTTCTTATATCATTAAGATCTGACCATTGGATGCCTTTGTTTTGGATGTGTTTGTGCAGATGTTCCTTTCTATCTGATCTTGCATTTATGTGATGGATGGTTATACCTATTGTATTTTATTTTATTTCATGGATATTACAAAGTGATGTAATCTATTTTATGATATATATTATTTCAACTTCTCATACCTTGTGTCTTGTACAGTGGATGATTGTGCATTCTATGTATTTGTCAAGTGGCATAGTGTAATTGTATATTATTTAAATGGATTTATACTTGTAATTATTCTTTAATGTGGATGTGTTATATATTGGTTTTAGTTTAATTAAAATTAAATGCAATTCATCGTCATGGGACCCTTAAACATTGTAACCTGATTATGTGTTGTTAATATTTGAGTATATGTTAATACTTCCACTATTCTATAACTCTTGTTGTATGTTATCTTTATTTTTTAACTTTAAAAAAAATGTTTGTCAAACTTAGTGAAACTTTAGGTTAACTTCTTTTGTGTCACATGGTAGGGCGTTATATATATATATATATATATATATTCATTTAAATCATGAATACAAATACTCAATGTAATGAGTATATCACTTCAACTGATGCTATACTTCAACAATAGAGATATTTCAAAACTAGATTTAGATTCATGCATTCTCATTCGACTTAACATGTTGATCAATATGAAATATTTCAAAGACTAACTCAAAAACATATATTGTCTTCAAAAGATTTGGATTCTATTCAATTTTATCAAAATTAACATTCAATTTAAGAAACTAATGCAAAGCTTGGAAAATTGTATGTTTTTCTTTCCTTAATCCCCTTATCTATCTATCCTTTTTTTGGTTCAAAATAAGTCTTAAATACTAAATGTCAGAGGGGGTCTCCCTAAAAAATCAACCACCCTTGATAGTTAACAAAAAAATTATCAAACAAAAAGGTTCAAAGACAATTCCATCCAAAGTTTCACTAATCAACAAAATGGAAAAACAACTAATTAAGAAGGTGAGCCATGACTCTCACTCATGTTCCCTGTCTACTCCTTGTTTCTTCTTGAATCTCGATCTAATTTATAGGTACAATAGATGCCCACAAATTCACAGAGTGCATTTATATTTTTGGTCCTCAGATTTTGAATTTGTACTCTCCACATGTTGATGTCCCACTTCATTATCTTGAGTTGGTCTGTATACTCTAGTAGATGCCCCATACAGAGGGATAAAGTAGAGTTAATCTGAGCCACTTTAATGATATATGTTGAAGTGAAGGTCTTCATCCCTTTAATTTCTTTGAGATAAGCTTCTAATGGATTGAAGAATAGTTCAATGCTAGAATTAGCGGGGTCAAATGGGACTGCATTTCATGGGCTTATAACTTCCATGTCTTTTGTTAATCCTTTACACATCCATTTTATTTCAGCTTTGATATTCTATGAATTGGTTATTTCACCCCAAAAAATGAATATCATATTTCCCTTGATCACATATAGTACACTAATATCCATAGTTTTAAAGGAATTTCCAGCAAAGAACTTATCTAATCCATATTCTTTAGTGCCAAATATTTGAGTGATAATAGTTACCCATTTTTTCCCTCTATCTGTCACAAAGGTACTTGAGCCTTTAATTCATTCAAAAAGGTATCATTATTTTTAAAAATCACTACATACTACTAGAAGAATTCTTTACCTTTTTGAATCACTTCATCTATCCATTCCTCCATAGCAGACACTAAAATTTTTCCTTGTTGAACTTGGTTCAAAAGTATTCTATTATCAAATGATGATGGATCAAAGTCTTTGGTAACTTTGATGAGAGGCAAGAATCTTGAACTATGTAATGAATTGATATATTGTACTATAGAATCAATCACCTACTTTAATTCCTTCTTTTCCTTAGCATCTTTCTGAGATTGAACCAACATGTGCTAAGTTGACTCATTAAGCCTATGCTCTTTGGTTTCTCTAGTCAACATCCCCAAGCTCTTTGGAGATTTTGAAATCTCCATCATTTAGATTTGTAGATGTATCTTTAGGTTTGTATAGGAAAATTTCAATAGTCACCTCTCCAATCTTGGCATCTATCATCAATTGAGAAGAGTTCTTTGTTTTCTTGGGCATTAGGGTTTTGAAGCATATTTCTTAGCTACATTGAAAGTAGGAATAATGACTAGAATCAAACTTATTTTTCTATTTATTGAACTATCCAACTAGTCAGGTATAGCTTGAGCTTGCTTAGTGCTCCCTGAATCTTTATTGGGCATGCTCAATTAGTCTAGGTCTTGCAACACATTATTAAGTATAGCTTGAGCCTATTATTCTCCATCAATAGAATCTTCTCCTCACATCTAATCCAAATCTATCTCTATTTGTTGGGGTGTTGGAATTGTGCCCTATTTTTTAATTTTAGATTTAAACTTGGTTCTTTGTACAATAGGTTGACTTTGAACTGACTTAGAAGATGTAGTGTCTAAACATTTCTTTTGACCTACAGAATTATTATAAAATACCACATTAGCATGAGAGGAAGGAGGAGATTCTTGATTCACAATCTCAACTTGAGGTAGAGATGACCTCTTTCTTCTATGTTTGAGCCATGTTTTTGTGTATTAAATTACACTCTAAGATATCTGCATCAATTAATCTATTTCTAGTTCAGACTAGTCTATAGGAGGGAGAGGTTGATTGGGTTGGTTCAATTACTCATGTTTAATGAGCTTTACACCATCACCTTAGACCCCATTTGAACTTAAGTTCAATCAAAATATAAAATATGTGAGATGGTGCATCTAGAGTGGATTTTTTTTTGAAGTTCGTGTTCATTTGAATAATCCTCCAAAAAATCTTCAAAGTGAGGGATGGGTGAGAAATGTTCATTCATTTCTAGAACTCTATTAGAAAACCCTTTACTATCAAATCCCTATCTTGGAAAGTAATATTTGAAATCAAAAGAACATAGGTCCATCCCAATATTAGAGCATTATCTAAAGACATACATGAAAGGTTATTCAAATTCAGAGGAAACAAAATCTCCTTCTTTTCTTCTAGTAAGAATTTCATAGTTACCACCACCAACTAGCAACAAAGTTCAGTCCAAATAAAATTGTCAAGAGCATATCTAGGTAATCTTAGGGGTTCCTCATCAAAACCTCACACTCTTACATAGGTGAACTTGGGAAATTGGGTGAATAGGCTACCATACATTTAAACCAATTGCAAGTCCTCTTGCAAAACTTTGTCATCTATTGTGCTCACAAAAAAACATAGTTTTCCAATGAAAACATCATGAACCCTTTTTTAGTTGGTGAGGACTTGAATATTTTGTAAGAGTGCACAATACTTGTATATGAAGGTCTTGTTAGTCCAAGGTTCATGTGGTAATGGGGCTAGGTCTTGAGTATAAGGCAAACAATAAATGAGTTATGATGACATGAAGAAATATTTCTTAATAGTATGAGTTTGTTTTAGCTAAGTCCTCAAAGAAATTTCTATGATTTTGGCCTAGTCAGGGTGCTATTTTCATTCCAAGATGATTTGGATAAAATAAAACATCCAATCTTTAAATAGAAAAGATTCCGGTGAACCTCTGAATCTATGCAATAAAACTACTAAATCATGAATATGATATTTCATGTGATCATTGTTTAGGGCCTTGGGGAGTCTTGAACCTTCCTTATAATTTTTTTTTGTTTAGTGTCGAGCATTTATCAAACATTTTTTCTCAAAATTTTTGCTAAACTGGGCATGAGAAAAAGTTAGAGTGAAATCAACAAAGGTTTCATGTGATATTTTGAAAATAGAGGCAATTGTATCCCTATTAACTGACATAAATATTCTTCCATCATTCCTTCTGATACAATGGGCCCTAATATCATAGTGGCTAGTACATTCTTAGATCAATTTAGGACTTGTTACAGATTGAGGAAAATATGTGACCTCCAAAATTCCATCGTCTAGGATTTCACTCATACATTGATTCTCTATATTTGACTAAAATTAATCACAAATTTCATCAACCTTGACCCCCATTAATCCTATCTCAGTTATTAAGGGTCCTCTACACTCCATACTTAGATAGTTCCCAAATAAATGCAGGGCTGATTTCATTCTCACTATAGACAAGATATATCAAAAACTTAACCAGACCCAAAAAGGAGATTTACTGAAAATTTGAAATTGGAAGGATTTGAAAGAATTACCTTTAGTCCATAATTGAAAAACTAGGTGAACCTTTGGCTAATGTAATTCCTCAAAGAAAAAATCCACAAAGAAAATGATTTCATAGTTTTCCTCGAGTTGAATATCTTAAATAAAGGTTGGAAAATGATTAGTAGGAGTGGTAAGAGACAAACTCATTTTGACCAAAATAGTAAAGATACAGTAGTGCTTCAGGTAATAAATGCCATGAATGAGCCATCATTTCACCTTTCTTTCATTCACTCAACCATAATTACCTTGACATGTGAATGGCTTACTTGACTTGATAGACTCAATTTGCAGGAACTTTTCAATTAATGATCTCTAGCTATATGATAAACTCAACATGATAAAATAATTTCCAATTTTGAGGGCACAAATGTAACTTTAATCTATTCCACATCCACATGGCATTATTAGGGCCCACCTGTTATTGACCAACATTAGCCTTTGAAGCTTGAATCAAAATGAAATATTTTGGATTTAGTTCAAAAAGGTTCAAAAGGTACAAAGGGGTTCAAAAGGTTTAAGGAGGTTCAATAGGTACAAAGTAGTACTAGTTCAAGAAATGAGGATGGTCAAAGCCAATGGCTCAAAAGAGAATAGAACCAAAGAAAAATATGGTGACTCCTCAAATAAAACCATGATCTAACATGTATTTTCTATGTTTTAGTAATTGGAATTTTCAGAGGTCTTCGAGGCTTTTCTAGGCACTAAAAGATTAAAAATTGCAGATAGATAATTTAATGATCTATTTTCCAATAGTGTAAGTGGCATACTTTTTTGATATATGTGCTAAAAATTATGACTTCTATAAGTAGTGTCATGCCCAAAAAATGGGGCAAAAACACACCAACAAATTTTCTTTTTAAAGATTAATAATCCACTATGTTAATACATGCTACTTTGATTAGGTTATGGAAGGTTGATAAAGGATTAAAGTGAGTTTCAAATACATATCATAAAGATGTAGAGTTAGTATTTGAACACAATGCATATGTTTGAAACCCTAGGTCCTCGTGCTATAGGAACACTTGCATTGGGTTGATTAAGTCGATTGATTAACCAATAATTTCATGTTTAGGAAGGCGTGACACCATGTTTGAGGAACATTTGATCAATAAAATAAGTTACGTTAGGTTTGATTAGATACCTTTACACTTAATTCATTATACTAGTTTAACCCTTCTTATTAATATTCACTTGAATAAATATCTCGCCTGGTTTAACAATCTATTTGAATTACTAGAACTAGCACTTGCACCCAAAGGAGTTGCAAGAGGTACACAAATAGTTAAAGAAAAATTGCAAGTCTATATAATGGTTCCCACATATTTTTCTTGTTAAGCATCTAATATAATATAAAAGGAAATGTAAAAGAGAAAATAAAAATAAAAACAGTTAAATAATATAAGGTCCATTCTTATACATTGTTTGTTGTTGACATTACTTTTCTTGCAGCTTTACATTATTAGATATTTGGGTGCTATTTCCTCAGTTGAACCTAGTATCAAGTATATGTGGTTTTGGATCTTCTCTAAGATTGAACACAAGCATAAAAAAATGGAAAACTCAACTACTATCTTTTGCTTGAAGGTCCTAAATTGTGTTAAAAAATTGTCATCTTGTGCAATCTATTACTTATCTGCTTAGTTGTTTGCCAATTATTAGTTCAATATGCTAGAGGATATTTGAAGAGACTTTTATGGTTTGATGGCTTGGGTAAGAAAAAAATGCAAACCTAAAGTACTTGGTGGGTTGGGATTAAAGGATCTTAAAACACATGGTGTTTCTCTTATTGCCAAATGGATTATCAAGGCCTTGGTTGGAAATGAACCATGTAATTTTTTAATTAGAAAAAATATTTGTAGGTATGGGATAAAAAAGGTAAACAATGGAAAGATGTCCCTATATGTGTTATTTTTTTTTGGGATTTTGACATGAAAATATTTGGTTCTTCCATCTTTCATTCCTTATGAAAGACATAGTGTCAAGTAAGGAAGCTTCGCTATTGTCAAGCAATTGTTAATAAATCACATTCATATGTTGTCCTTGATAGATCTTTATCATGGAGCTCTCCTTGAATCTTAAGCCTCTTGCCCTTACTCAATGTTGTTCTACTAAAAATCAGAATGCCAAAGGGAATCCCTTAGTTAAGGATCTTTTGGTTGACAACCAGTTAGGTTCTTGGGAGGAGGTTAGTGAGAAATTTGGCCTCTATTCCTCTATGAAGAAAACATATATTTTGATTGCTAAAACAATGGACAATTTCTTTCTAAGTAAACTATATGATAGTGATACTTGTGTTACTCAAATGAAATGGATTAATTATACTATGTTTTTTTATATCTTCACTAAATAACTTTATAATATGATGAAGGATGATTCAATTTTTATTAGCAACAATAACTAGACCTAGGGCTTCAACTTGTTGGTCTCTTCTCAACTTCTTATTTTAATCTTTTTTGGCATTCTCCCATAGAGCATTAAAAAAATTGTTTTAAATGGGATCTTATCCTCAAAAAGTTGGTTGTTGGGTCTATTTTGTTCTTTATTGGTATTGAACCCTTGATGTGCTCTCTTTATAATTGGCCTAAAACTTTTGAGCATATATTCTCTTATGTTTTGCATCGTCTTTTCACATTTTCAATAGAAATTGGCTAGCATTTTATTTCACCTTCCCTATGAACAATTGGTTAGTCATCTTTGCCACATGGATTTAGTGAGAACTAATTAATTACAATTTCTTGGAGACCACATCTCTTCAAGAAATTTTGTCATATAGCTCATGGGTCCTATCCATGATTCCACATTTGCATATAGTTTTCCTCAGGCCCTTTTTGGAGGATTCTCTCCCTTCCCAATTTGCAATACAAAACCAAAGGACGACTTGCTATCACTGCCAAATGATGACTTATTATAGCTGCCAAAGGATGAATATCAATAGCCTCTTACTAACATGGGCACAATATTTGACCCAAGTTGTTGAGACTTGAATTTATAATTGGTTCTTTCAACATTTTCTATTTTATTGATACTATAAAAGTTGGATAATCTCAACAAATCTAGAAAATGCATTTGCTTGACAATTTTTAAAGAACCTCTTTTACACCTAGCATTTGCAAACTGAACTTTCTTCTATTTTGGCAATGAACTTGAAGTTTGTTGTTGGTCATTATTTTTTCGGGGGCCAATTTTCTAGGATGATCATGTTGTTCTAGATCATGGCATGAGGTCTTCTCTAGTTATTTTGATGATTTTAGTCTGAAATTAAACAAGTTTGAGTTTATCTTTTCTACTAAAGTGCTTTAGTATCTTTGGAAAAGAGGAATGGAGAGGGTTTTCAAAACTAGAGGAAGGACCTTGCTGAGTTTAACTTCAAACTCATATTTTTTCACAACCATTTATAGGAGGACATCTAATCTACATAATTTTTTAAACTTATAAGGACATGCTCAATCAGAAAGAATTAGAGTCACTGAACCAACTTACCAAGTAAAAAGCTATTGACAATAAAGAAAGAGAACAAGGCCATCAAAGAAAAGTGGGATCATGTTGGTCCAAGCTGGGAGGTTACTCCATATGCTCCTCTAGGTGTGGATACTACTCATGGGGCTTATGACTCTGATAATGCTAACATCAACATCAACATTATTAGTGCTTGGGACTTAGCATCTTTGTCTTCTTAGTTGTTTCATGTTTTGGCTAATCTTCAAACTTATTGTTAATATCCTTGATGATGTTGTATGTTGATGTATATGATGTAAAGTCGTGTACCCTTATGGATGACAACCAATCATTATATTGTGTTATAGTCATTAGAGGTGAATATTGTGTTTCTCAAGTTGGACTCTTATGAGAGCGTATGTACTTACTATCTTAGTATAAAGCAATTGACAATATTAAAGTTTGATTTTATTTTTTATTAAGGATTTGTTTTAATGCATCTAAGATTACTATTTGTCTAAACATCAAATGAAGTCATTTCTTAAACAATGGAGTGTATAAACACCAATGAAATGCTCACATGAAAGGTCAAATAATCTTTGAGGATTAATTAAATTGCATACTTCCCCAACATCTATGGCCTTGGTATGCTTGTCATTTCTTTTCTCCACAATAAACTCCAAATATTCACCATCAAGAAAACTTTGAAAGTTGTTAGCATGAATGGATGACTAGTAAAAAAATATATCCTTGTTGATGTTGTCAGATATAATAAATCCACAACCCTTCTATGTGTTTAACCAACTCACCATTCCATACTATTTGTCCACAAATATTACAAACACATTGCAAAAATAAAAATAAAAAATGCCAAATTAACAACATAGGAGATGAAAAAATAGAGCCTCAGCTACCAATGTTCTGTAATGAATGAATTCATTATGCACTATTATTTCTACCACCCTTAAACATCTCATTAAATAAAATATTAAGTTGGAAAAGGTAAGTCAACTTTGACTATTTAACACTTTTATTAACATTTGATGAGAAATCATTTCTTTGAATTATTCTTTAAACATTTATTTTCTAGTATCCTAAGATGCCTTGTTAAAAAAACACACAATTATAGATGGGAAAAAGTTAAATGTTCCTTAACATTGTTCTTCTTTCAATGTTCTATATTCTAGACTTTTTCTTGCAAAGAGACCATCATAGTGTTACAGTTACAGAATTTTCATCCCGACAAGTAAATAGTTTTCACCCATACAAACCATTATAAAAAATAAATGCAATTTGATATAATTCAATTGTATGGAAAACAAGAGGGGAAGTTGTGCCTATGGAATGAACATAATTAATATAAATTGTAAATGCAGTTGAACTAAAGCAAATGGTTCTAATATAAATCATAGATTCAAACTAGACTAATTAAGCCAGAGTATCTATGTAGTGAATCCCTTGTATATTTTTTCTTTAAATGCATTAAAAAAAAATTGCTTGAACATGTCGATGGATAGAAAAGATAGGCTTGAGCATGCAACATAGCCTAAATTATACTAAGTGGGAATTAGATAAATTTAACATTTTCCTTTAGTGAAAGTAGAATGTACTTATTCATGTGTTCATTAAAAAATGGCTATATTACAACATGATCATCTCATATGAGTCCAAATCTTTCTCTAAGATTTAGATGATATTTCTCTTAGATTTAGATGAAATTTTATAGGGTTGATACAATCAGAGCTTTGGTGCTATTGCTGAATGGTAATATATTTATAGACGGAAAATAATAATTTAAATGCAGCATTCAAATTAATAAACATAAGAAGGAGGAGCACATTGCAAGAACTTGGGGAACAACAGCCCCAAGATTGCCATATGTGGACGAAGCAATAGCTCATTTAGGGAAATGGTTAATTGGAGGTGATAGAGAAGATCAGAGATAATGATGGTTTAGATCACTACAGGCTTTCTCCTAAATAGCTCCAGGAAGAATTTGAAAGACGCAAAGCAGACGTAGTGTTTTCTTTCTAGCTAAGAAACCCAGTTCATAATGCACATGCCTTACGAATGAGAGATGACGTCTTCTTGATATGGGCTATAGGAATCCTATCTTACTCCTCCATCCATTGGGTGGCTTCACAAAATTAGATGATGTACCACTAAGTTGGCAAATGAAACATCCTGTTGGCATGGGACATCCTACGAAGAAAAGAGACTTACATGATCCAGATTGCATAAGAAATAGCATGTGTGAAGGCAACATAGATGTGTGGTTGCAATAGGAAGAGTATTTGCTCAGTTTACATCCATTGCTGTCCTCTTTCAATCCTCCCATGCCTGAAAAACCTTTTCTTACTCAAACCCTCCTCTACAACATTTTTCCTAAAATAATACAATTTCCACTACCGCCTTCTGTTCTTCACCAGCCAACCATGAATGGGATCACTGCCTACTTAGAGATTGGTTCATATGGAGGACATTTATAGAGGGTAGAGGCAATATCATGTAGTTGACATTGAATTAATTCATTTGAAATTTTTGCTCAAATACAATCCAAGTGCAGATTTTATGAATCATAAAAAGTTTGATTGAGATATTAATAAGATTGCAGAAATTTCAAAAAACGATTGCAAAAAGATATTCATTTATTATTGGTTGGGCAGTTTTGAACAAAGATTAGAACAATTGATGGTATTGGTATAAACAAATAGGTTTTGTGTGAAGTCTTCACCTATAATAGCCAAGAACAAGTCTATAGTAAAAATTAAATAAATTAAAGTTTATTTTAAATTTGATAAAATACAATTCAAGAAATTTAAACTAAATGAGTAACCTTAGTATAATTTAATTTATTGAATTTAATCATAGTCACTTAAATATAATTAACAATTAAATTTAATTCTAATATACCTTATTAAATTCAAAAGTAATTAGTTAAGTTTATTTATATTTTTAATTTAGAGATCTCTCAATTTAAAACTTGATTATTGAAATATATTTACCTTCATTTAACTTATAAGTAAGTTTATTCAAAAATGATAGTAATACTATTTATACTTTTCTACTTTCAACTCTCACTTCAAATAGATTTACCCCTCCTCTTATTTGGAAGGAAAAATAGAAAGAACGTTCCCATTAATGGAATTTGTCTCCACCTTACTAGGACAAAAAATAGGCCAAAAAATAGTATTATGACTCATATTAAGTATATTTTATAACTCCATTAGAGATTAATTCTCGTTGCATTTAGTATTAATTTTTTTTAAATATCAAGAGGAAAATCTATTTTAATAATAACATTTTTAGTAGTACAAATATATTTAAATGATGAGAAGCTTAAAAAATAAGAATACAATTAATGTTATTTAGAGCTATAATAGTTTAATTATAACGAACCAATACAAATTAAATAAATTAAACCTATTTACTAATTTAATGCTCTTTCTAACTAATTTAATTTATTTTCAAACTAAGTTACTTCATTTTACTATCTACTAAAATCAATTGAATATTTTTACAACTAACTAAAAATCAACTTATAAAGATGCAAGTGAAATACTATCTGAAACAATTTAAACTTACCTAACTAATACTAAAATCTAAATCACCTTTACCCTAAATTATCAAATAAAAACAATACATTTCTTAATCTTCACAAACCATCTTAAACCAGAAATCAGCTTACTAATATAATATATACACAATTAGATTCTAGATCAAATCTGTATAATCTTAAACCTACTAACTATCCCTTCTAACCCATTCCTAAGACTTCCAATATTAACACATATGCAAACCACTACTTACCATTACCTATTAATGCTAAATCCCAATTAAAATTGAAACATTTATAATATAACCAGAACTAATAATCAAAGTATAACATACACATACCATTAAAAAAAAAGCATCTAATACCATACCCAACATTCCAACTAACATAACTAACAAAATAACCCACTAATTATACTAACCTAAACCCACTATTAATACTACTCTAATCCCATTCATTATCCCTATCTACTTGCGAAGTGGTCCCACATATTCCCAACACTTGGCACGCTGGCCCATGAAGTTTGAGCATTGCCCAAGACATCCCATCCAAATAAGGAGGTATGGTACATTTAAATATGGAGACCAAATGTGTGTGGGGGGTGGGGGGTGGGGGGGGGGGGGGGGGGGGTGTGCGGTGCAGGTTAAAAAAGGTAAGTTGATATTTTGGAATTGTCCTTTGATTATTATTGTTGACTTTAAAACAAAATCTGCACTCCTTTAACAAAAACATGTGTCCATTTTGAATAGAGGAGGATGTACGCCTAAGAGAATGGGGAGAAGTTTAAAAATTAAGTTGGAATTTATCTTTTTATTATTGGAGGGTGGTGTATTAATGTTGCTCCTTCTTTTGTTGACCTTGGTTGACATTAGCAAGGCAAAGGAACCATTATGATTTAAAGATAGTGGGTGTATCTTAGGATAGGATAGAATATATATATATATATATATATATATATATATATATATATATATATATCTTGCAAGGAAAAGGAACCATTATGATTTAAAGATAGTGGGTGATATATATATATATATATATATATATATATATATATATATATATATATATATATATATATATATATATATATATATATCTTGCAAGGAAAAGGAACCATTATGATTTAAAGATAGTGGGTGTATCTTAGGATAGGATAATATATATATATGTGTGTGTGTGTGTGTGTGTGTGTGTGTGTGTGTGTGTGTGTTTATTTATTTTATGCTATAATCAAATAAATAAAAGGAATATTAATGATAGAAATATGCTATGTTTGAAAAGGGGATTAAAATTTTTCCTATGCAAAGGGCAGAGAGCATTTTTGCTCTAGAAAGGATAATTTTTTTTTCTTCAAGGGCTATGTTTTCCGAGTGTTTAGATTTTTTAATTTATTACATAGCCCAAGGGGGATTTTTTTTTTCTTTTTTCTTCTGTAGGGTAGATTATAGCATAGTGTTTGATGTTATGTTGATACACTCAAATATGAATATTTTTCTTCTCAATAATTACTATAATGCAAATGAAATACCAATTAAATAAATTGAACTTCCTTAACAAAGTTTGGAATCAAACTTCATAACTTTATATAACATCATTTCATCTATTTATCAATAAACATATGCATACAATTTGAATTAAAAGAATTCCATATGAAAGGAAATTGTTCCTTTTTTTCAACACACATGGGCTAGCCACTTCTTATTCATTCTATTCAAACACTTGATTCAAAGACTCCCTTGAGAAAGAACTAGGGAAGAAAACCTAAGATCATAATCATTTCAGAAATAAAGTTAATAATAAATTTTTACAACAAGATTATTGTCCCTAGGAGAAGTCTCGCAAATGTTTGAATCAAAATACCAAAGCCTTGAGTCCAGGTTGGTTCCATATCAAGTTAGCCACTACAAAATCTGTAAATTACATCAAGGTAACCATGGAGAACCAAAAACTAACTAGGAGACAAAAAAATTCAACATAAAGACACACACAACCAAACACTCCCATCCTAAGTTTATAGAATAGGCTCATTATCAAACCAGATGAGGGAGAAGGTGGATTTTTTCAAGGTAGGAGTAGTCAATCACAACACCAAAATAGATGCCCCTTCTGAGGCTATAATCATAAGAACTTCCATTCTTTCATTTCTTAATTCCCAAATCACAAACCAATTTGTACTGATGAGTAGGGGCCCATATCACCCTACTCTCTCCCTCTCCTCATCATGAGGAGAGGCTCTACACTGCCTAGAGTCCAACTGAAGCCCTCTTCCCATACTTGGCCACTTCTGCCCTATTCGAGGGTGAGTAATGCCAACATAATGCTTACAGTTTCCCTCATAAAAAAAAATGTAAAAACACAAAAATAAAATAATTAAGAAACCCATCACAATCCCATCCCTTACATGTTTCATCATATATACAAATACACACACATGCAGAAAGCCTACTTCAGTAATGGAAAACAAACATGAAGATATGAACTTGAAGGATTCCTACCTTCACAAATAGTTACGGTGATTAAAATTTTGAGAAGAACCATCCCTTCTTCCTCCTTCAATCTTGACTTTGCTCTCTCTAAATGTAGAGATTGGGTGAACACTCTTCAACCCTCAAATTTGCAACTACATAGGCTCCTAACTTAACCACCTAAAATTTGCAATAACTCTAGACTTATATAAGGGCTTCTAGGGTCTTCTAACTTAATCTTATTATTAAGGAAAAATTAATGGTGGAGTATAAACTTGTCAAACTCATGGTGAAGTTTCAATTTTCGCACTAAAGTAAAAATGAGATATTTGGGTGGTCACAAAAGTCAACAAAAGGGTCTAGACGGGTGAAAAATGCTCCCAACTCATACATATACCCCCTAGGCACTTAGTTTTCATTAATTTTGTCCTCTAGGACTATTTTAGGACCTATTAAACTGTTTGAAATATTTGGACTTTCTAAAAACCCTAGGAATGCAAATTTATCACTAAACCCTAATTAGGGTAATTAATCTAGGTTACCACTAATTAGTCTTAGGTTACTAACTTAATCCATCTCAAATTATATAGTTACTCAGCTAACCCTAATTATCATGCTGATACACATACGAATTACAAATGTTAAGTGATACCATAAGATCATTGTTACATAACATTAAACACTTTTCAATTATATAATGATACACAGATTCCAATTACAATACAAATAAAATATGAAACAACAGGGTCTGCATCTTTCATTAGACTCAACCCTGAGTTTTCACAAATTCGACATAGGGTCAATTACTAGTTCTCCATTAGATTTTCTAGCTAATAATCCTGTACACTAAATTCACACATTAGTAGCTTGAGAAAATTCATATGTATATAATTAATACTCATTTGGATAATCATATTATTCAAAACATCAATCTTTCATTTAAATAATTGTTATCTCATTTCAGCTCATATATTTAACCATTAAAAATATCATAAACAATATAACATAACCTATTCATCAATTTGAATTAAAATAGTAAAATAACCCTCATTAAACATGCATATACCTAAACATCATAAACATCATCAATAGGATATACTGAACTATCTAAATGCATATAACCTAATAATCAAGGTACCATTTAATTAACATCATCATCAAAAGGTGAAACACCTCTTATTATTAATAGTGAAAATTAATGTTTAAACAATTGAGATAATGTAGTTATTCTTGAATCACGGAATATTTAAAACATGAATGTATAAACTTATCTAAATTTCCATTAGGACATCAAAACTATAAAACATTACTTCATGTCCATTCCAATCTCCTTTAATGGATTTAATAGAGAAATTCATATTTAATAAGTACATACGAGGAGGGACCTTACAGGTAGACATAAAATTTAAAATAGCTTCATAATAGTTTTTGTAGTTTTAATATTTAATTTTGTAATAAACATTATGTGGGTTGTTCATTTCTTTTTGAAGGGATTTTTTTGGCCCTTCAGATTCATCATACTTTGCATAAACTTGAATCCTGAATGAAATCAACCACTTTTGGCTTACATAATCTGTTATCCATAAGTTTTCCTATTCACATTAGAATTAAAAATACCATAGGTGTCACACCAAGTGTTGTAATCTAGAATCATAATTTAGATCAATGGTATCAACTCTTGTTCACTCTTGTATGTCCTATTGTATGTGGTTAACTTACCAAAGATTGGGATTGGCTATGAGTAATCCTTTAGATTATCTTCCTTTGAGACATGTATGATCACAAATGGAAAAATAACATGTTGAGGGGGTGGAAGAATCCTTCAAAAAACAAGTGGAAGATGCATTCAATAAACATCATGAATAAATGATGAAGCAATTTTCACAGATGTTGGGAAAAAAAGAGTCGCAAGACAATACAAGGAATTCAACATTTGGAGCACAAAATCCATTTCAAGTACATGTAAATTTTTATATCCTAACTTTTCAAGGAAAAATTGATGTAGACATTGTTGATGATTAGTTGTAAAAATTGGAGAGGTACTTTTGTGTTAATAATTTCTCAGCTATTGAAAAAATCACCTTTTCCCTCCTCAAAGCTAAGAATCGTGTGAAGTTGGCATGGGAGGTTTATGCAAAAAATAAAGAAGCCCAAGTAGTATATGATGAGTATGAATTTTATATATTATTGGATAGTACACACACATGGGAAGATTTTTTGGAGCACATAAAATAAGAATATTACCCTAAAGATACCTATGATGAAAAAATATATGCAATAGAAATCACTCCAACAGGATAAAGACTAATCAGTTCAAGAGTACACTAACATATTTCATTCTCTCTTTGTGAAGCTTGGTATGATCAGAACATGGTCCATGATAATCCAAAGGAGGTTGGTAGAAGTAGAAATGGGAAAATATCAAAATCTAAAATTTCAATATTTTTTTATGTTCCTGTAATCGCCATTTTTGGAGGTCTTCAAGGAATTTCTGGGCCTTGAAAGATAAAAAATTGGAGATAGATATTTTATCTATCTTTCCAATGGTGTAACTGACATACATTTTTGAGCTATGTTTTGAAAGTTATGACTTCTTTAAGTAGACATAAAATTTAAAATAATTTTAAAATAGTTTTCATAGTTTTGATATTTTATTTTGTAATAAACATTATGTGGTCTGTTCATTTCTTTTCAAAGGGATGTTTGTGGCCATTTAGATTCATCATACATTGTATAAACTTGAATTCTGAATGAAATGAATTAGTTTTTGGGTTGCATAATTTGTTGTCCAAAAATTGTTCTATTTACATTAGAATTAACACTACAATAGGTATCACACCAGGTGTTGTAATCGAGAATCATAATTTAGATCATTAACACCTAATTAAAATGAAAATGAAAAGAGTATGAAATATACAATAAACTACTTCTCAAGGAAAATAATCCTTGATTCTTTCAAGGGAAGAAATATTTTAGATACTGCCCATGTGTTGGGAAAATGTTGAACATATCTATAATCTTCTTATAGGAAATATATGTTTCCACCTCACTGTAGGAAATGATTGAAATGATCATAAGAAAAGTTGTTGGAATAATATATGAAACTGGTAAAGAATGTCCTCAATCATTTTTTTTTCATTGATGTCAAACTTGCTACTTGCAGGAATGGCAATTTCTTTAGTGATCCAAATATTATCAATTAGTTGATTGTCAAGGAGCAGGCAATCAATAAGATATAACTAGAACACCTAGAGAAAGGTTGAAGTTATGATGTTGTAATGAAGTACAAGGATCAGCTAAGCCATTGATGAAAAAGTGTATTTGATGACATACTATAAGATACAAAGAATGGGCACACTGAAAACATATGAAAGATTTAAGGTTTTAGCTAAGTCTTTTGTAAAGGTCAACTAAGTTCATTAGAGAGAAGGAGCCGAGCAAGCTAGTAAGAGCCGAGAAAATTCCTAGTTAATGTCGAGTAAACTTCAGATGCTGAGTAAACTTCAGATGCCGAGTAAACTTTAGATGTCGAGTAAACTTCAGATGCCGAGTAAAGTTCAGATGCCGAGTAAAGTTCAGATGCCGAGTGACATAGAGTTTATCAAGTGCCGAGCAGAACCAGGTGCTGATCAGGTATAGGTGCCAAGTAACATAGAGGTGTTGAGCACCAGTAACTCAATAATGCCAAGTTGCTGCATTATTTTGGAAATCGAAGATTCGCTAGATCTAAGCTAACATGGTTGTTATCTATAATTTTGTGAATTAAAAGGAAGATAAGAATGATGAGCTGGTGGCACAGAACACCATGTAGAAAATTTTTAAGAGACAACTAGCGAAGTTTCTAGAAGAGAACAAGATATGGGGTAGATACATTGTATCCTACCTAATCCATTTTGAAACCCTAAAATTGGAGAGGGAGAATTGAGCGGCAAAGGCAAATCAAATTTCTATTTAAGAAGACATAAGTTAATGAAAGAGAGAGAGAGAGAGGTGGTCAAGCATAAAAGCATGAAGTACTGAAGAAGGTGCTAAGGAGAAGAAAGCACAGGAACTCTGTTTGGATAGACGACCACAAGGATGATTGCATTGGTAGAATGAGTAAGAAGACTCAAGGAGACAAAGCTTGAGAGGAAGACAAGCAGTCAAAGCTGGAGTGATTGAAGCCAAGCATAAGGATTGAACTGAAAGTGTGATCTGAAATTTGCAAAGTATGTTGTAAGTTATATCAGATCAAAAGACCATTATCGTTACTTTCTAGCAATTATAATAGTAAGTTTAAATCCTATGGACTTAGGTTGGTTTAATAGCCATAAGATAAATCTTTTAACAGGGTGACATTCCAAGTGAATGTTCTAAAGACCTTTAACCAGGCCCATTCCTAATAGTTTGGTGAAATCCTCTAACAGGGTCACATTTAACAGTGTGTTGTAAGCCTTTAATAGGGCAGGCTTTTAACAGGGCATCACTTCAGAAGAGTGAGAATCAAGTAGCATGTTACAGGTGGTTTTTCCCAAATTGAGTTTCCATGTAAATCATTGTTTCATGTGTTGATTTTGGATGTTTTATCTTTGCATATTGATTTACTATAACTTGCTTATATGATTGATTTAAGTTTGGATGGATGAAAAGTGTATGGATTCATTAAAAGTAGTAAAAAGGTATTAATAGGGCATTTGGACCTTGAATAACTGATTCACCCCCCCCCCCCTCTCTCAGTTATTCTAAAGAATTCTAACAATTGGTATCAGAGCCTGACTGCTGATTCAGTTTAAAGGAACTACAAGCAGAAAAGATCAAAATGCCAAAGAGAGAAGTTTCCAAGCTCAACAAAGACAACTTTGTTGCATGGAAAAGTTTGATGAAGCTACATCTTGGATCCATAGGAGATTATGCCCAAAATTCAATTGTTACTGAACATGTAGATCCAACAGGTGCTCCTACTGCAGAAGACATGAAAAACAGGCAAGAACACAATCAGACAATGTTGGAAATTGCCTTTGCACTCAACTATGCTGAATTTGATGATATCAAAGGATGTGACACTGCATTCAAAATGTGGAAAGCCCTATCAGACATATATGGAGGAGATTAGAACGTACAAAGAGAAAAAAGAGAAAGTCTCAGAGGAAAGTTTGATGACATGAAAATGGAAGAAAATGAGAATGCTGCTTAGGGTGCAAGAATAAAGGAAGTGGTAAGTGCAATAAGATGCTTGAGTGGTCAACTGGATGAAGATACTGTTAATAGTAAGTTCTTAAGAACCTTGCTCCCTATCTATGCTATTAGAGTATCAAAAATACAAGAGCTAAGATGTATACTAGGAAATAATCTAAGTTTTGAAGGTATAATAGGTAGACTCACTACATTTGAGTTATCTAACTTTGACAACTACAGACCTGAAAATGTTGAATCTGCTTTTAAGGCCAAGTTATCACTGAAAGATGCTGAATGGGTGAAATCAAAGAAAGGAAGAAAAATGAAGTATCTATCTAGTGATAGTAGCACTGATGAGGAAGATGTGGAACAATTGGAAGCATTTCTCGCTAGAAGATTTCACAAGGGCAAAGGAAAATTCAAAGGTAAGATGCCTATCATTTGTTTCAATTGCAATGAAGTAGGTCATATTGCTACAAGGTGTCCACAGAAAAAGGATTCCAAGGAAGGCAACGAATACGAGAACAGAAGAGATGATGACAAGAGAGATTACAAAGAAAAAGGTAAGAAGTGTTATATTGTTGAAGAAAATTATGATGACAATGATGATGAAGTTGTTTATGTACCCATGAAGGACCAATCTGATGAAGAAGAGACCACAACACTGGTAACATGTATAAACAAGAATGACAGATGGATCATAGACAGTGGATGCTCACATCACATGACAGGAGACAAAAGTAAGTTTGTTAACTTTACTCAGTATGATGGAAATAGTTTTAGATTTGGTAATAATGCTCCATGTCAAATCAAAGGAAAAGGTTCCATTAAGACAACAAAACAAATTTCATGTGACAATGCATACTATGTTGAAGGATTAAACTACAATTTACTGAGTGTCTCACAGTTAGGTAATATAGGTTACAAAGTAGAATTTGGAAACAAAACTGCAAAAATCTATGATACTGATAGTAAACTGATAGGAAAAGGAGATCAAACAAAGAGTAATTTGTTTTACCTTGATATGGATGATGTTTCTTGTTTATTTGCAAAATTTGATGATGAATGGTTATGGCATAGAAGATTATGTCATGTCAACTTTGACAATCTAGTCAACATCAGTAAAATGAAGAAAGTCAGAGGTTTACCAAAATTGATGAAGCCTGATAATATCATGTGCAAACAATGTCAGCTAGGAAAGATGACAAAGTCAAGTTTCAAAAGCAAAAACTATACATCTAAAGAGATACTTGAGTTAGTTCACACTGACTTATGTGGTCCAATGGAAATACAAAGCTATAGAGGAGATAAATACATAATGCTATTTGTTGATGACTATTCCAGGATGATGACTGTTATGTTCTTAAAACTAAAATCTTATGCTTTTCAAATGTTTAAGTGTTATGTGGCTAGAGTTGAAAAGGAAACTGGAAAAAGGTTGAAATGCCTAAGATCAGATAGAGGTGGTGATTTACATCAAATGAATTCGAGATATTCTGTAATGATAAAGGAATCAAAAGACAAATGTCAGCTCCTAAAACTCCCCCACAGAATGGAATTGCTGAAAGAAGAAACAGATCTATGATTGACTGTGCCAGAACACTAATGATGGAAAGGACTGTTGCTCTAAAATACTGGAGAGAAGCGGTAAGTGTACCTGTTCATACACTGAACCGAGTACAAGTCAAGAAATGTACAAATACAACACCTTTTGAATTATGGTATGGTCACTCATCCAATGTAAAACATTTCAAAGTGTTTGGTTGCAAATGTTTTATCCTTAAAGATGTTAGAAATGTAAAATTTGATGCAAAAAGTGATGAAGGTATATTTCTTGGTTACTCCACTAGAAGTAAGGCATATAAGTGTTTGAATATTAACACTAACAAAATTGTGGAAAGTGCAAATGTAAATTTTGATGAGTACATAGAAGTCCAAGCTGAAATACCAAAGAAAATGGAAGAATACAGAACCTTTGTGTATTCTTATGAAGGAATGGCTATTGATGAGGATGATGTCAATCAAATTGAAAATCAACAACAAGTATCAGTTTCAGCCGAGTCACAACGAGTGAATGTCGAGTTGCATTCAGAAGCCGAGTTGCAAAATGAAGGAAATGGACAATCTGATTTTGAAGACAGTACACATGATGAAGAACAACCTGACAACGAAGTGCATAGTGATCCTGAATCTGAAAGATCAAACATGGAAACAAGGACAGAGCCAAGGTTATCCAAATATGTAAAAAGACATCACCCTACTGAAGAGATAATTGGTGACAAAGATACAAGACCAATGATAAGGAACAGACTAAGACATGAATCATGTCTAATCAGCAAATCTAAACCCAAGATAGTATATGGTGCATTACAAGATGATGACTGGTATAAATTTATGGAAGAAGAAATTGATCAAATAAGAAAAAACAAAACCTAGAGTTTGGTTCCCAGACCAACTGACAAGAATGTGATTGGCACCAAATGGGTATTCAGAAACAAACTAGATGAGAATGGTGAGATTACTAGAAACAAAGCTAGACTAGTATGCAAGGGTTATGCTCAAGAAGAAGGAATAGAATATGGAGAAACATTTTCTCTTGTTGCTATAATGGAAGGAGTAAGAACTTTACTTGCATATGCTACTTATAGAGATTTTAAAGTCTATCAGATGGATGTAAAATCTACCTTCTTAAATGGTATACTAGAAGAAGAAGTCTACATTGAACAACTAGAAGGATTTTTTGATGAAAACAACAGGGATATGGTGTGTAAGCTACATAAAGAACTCTATGGTTTGAAACAAGCACCTAGAGCACGGTATAAGAGACTTCACAAGTATCTAGTGCAAATTGGATTTGAAAGAACTAATGATAACAATAACATGTACATCAAAGCAGAAGAAGGTAAATACATTATTGTATCTGAAATCTTTGTGGATGACATAGTGTTTGGTGGTAAGGAAGTACTTTGCAAAGGCTTTGCTGACAAAATGAAACATGAATTTGAGATGTCTATGTTTGGAGAAATCAAATTTTTTGTTGGATTGCAAGTGCACCAACTCAAACATGGAATATTTGTTACTCAAACAAAGTACATCAAAGAAATTCTTAAAACATTTAGATTGGAGGAATCCAAATCAGTCAACACACCAATGACAACAGAAAATAAGCTGTCCAAAAATGATGAGTCAGCTAAAGTCAATCAAACAATGTACAGATCCATGATTAGAAAACTACAATATGTTGTACATAGTAGACCAGACATAACATTAGCAGTTGGAATAGTGGCTAGGTTCTCTGCTAATCCTAAAGAAAATCATCTCATAGCAGTAAAAAGAATAATGAGATATCTTAAAGGAACTGATAACTTTGGTCTATACTACAAAAAGAATGAAAAATTTGAGCTTAATGCATATACAGATGCAGACTGGGGAGGAAACATTGATGATAGAAAAAGCACAAGTGGAGGTGCATTATTTCTAGGTAAAAGTTTGGTCACCTGAACTAGTAAGAAACAAACATGTACATCCCAGTCCACTGTAGAGTTAGAATATGTGGTAGCTGCAGTCAATTGCACAAACATTGTATGGCTCACACATCTATTGAATGGAATGAAAGAAGAAGTAACAAAACTTGTGATATTGTATTGTGATAATACAAGTGCTATAAACATATCCAAAAATCCAGTAATGCATGCAAAAACCAAGCATATTGCAATCAAGTATCATTATGTCAGAGAATTGGTAGAAGACAAACAAGTAAAGTTGGAATACATTCACACAAAGGAACAAATTGCAGATATCTTCACCAAACCATTGCCCAAGGATGCCTATGAATATCTTAGAGGCAAGTTGGGGGTAATACCCCTAACTCAAGTAGTTTAAGGCAACAAGGAAACTGCCATGCATCAATAGGAATAAATCATTGAAATATTAACAGGTTGATGCAAAGGATGACAGCAAGAGCAGAAACTCCAAATTAGTCACACGCATGGTGATAGAGGGAGAAAACCAACAAGAAGCCAAAGCTTATATTTTGCATGATAAAGATGCTACATCTTTGGCATTTATGTCAAAGAGGGAGAAATATGCAAAAATCTGATCAATACAAAGAAAGAGGGAGATTGTTGGAAATGATTGAGATGATCATAAGAAAAGTTGTTGGAATAATATATGAAATTGGTAAAGAATGTCCTTAATCATTGTTTTGTCATTGATGTCAAACTTGCTACTTGCAAGAATGACAATTGCTTTAGTGATCCAAATACTATCAATTAGTTGATTGTCAAGGAGGAGGCAATCAATAAGATGTAACTAGAACACCTAGAGAAAGGTTGAAGTTATGATGTTGTAATGAAGTACAAGGATCAGCTAAGCCATTGATGAAAAAGTGTATTTGATGACATACTATAAGATACAAAGAATGGGCACACTAAAAACATATCAAAGATTTAAGGTTTTAGCTAAGTCTTTTGTAAAGCTCAACTAAGTTCATTAGAGAGAAGGAGCTGAGAAAATTCCTAGTTAATGCCGAGTAAACTTCAGATGCTGAGTAAACTTTAGATGTCGAGTAAACTTCAGATGCTGAGTAAACTTCAGATGCCGAGTAAACTTCAGATGCCAAGCAAGTTCAGATGTCGAGTGACATAGAGTTTATCAAGTGCCAAGCAGAACCAAGTGCCGAGCAAGTATAGGTGCTGAGTAACACAGAGGTGTTGAGCACTAGTAACTCAATAATGCCGAGTTGCTGCATTATTTTGGAAATCAAAGATTTGCCAGATCTAAGCCGAAAAGGTTGTTATCTAGAATTTTGTGAATTAAAAGGAAGATACGAATGATGAGCTGGTGGCACAAAACACCATGTAGAACATTTTTAAGAGACAACTGGCGAAGTTTCTAGAAGAGAACAAGATATGGGGTAGATACATTGTATCCTACCTAATCCATTTTGAAACCCTAAAATTGGAGAGGGATAATTGAGCGGCAAAGGAAAATCAAATTTCTATTTAAGAAGACATAAGTTAATGAAAAAAAGAGAGAGAGAGGTGGTCAAGCATAAAAGCATGAAGTACTGAAGAAGGTGCTAAGGAGAAGAAAGCACAGGAACTCTATTTGGATAGATGACCACAAGGATGATTGCATTGGCAAAATGAGTAAGAAGACTCAAGGAGACAAAGCTTGAGAGGAAGACAAGCAGTCAGAGCTGGAGTGATTGAATAACTAATTCACCCCCCCCCCCCCCCCCGTTGTTCTAAAGAATTCTAACACTCACTTTTCAATAATAACATATGGTCCAAACCAAATGTGGAGTTGTCATTTTGCATGATGATTAACGGTAGGAATCCTTTTGAACTCCTCTCTTGAAAAGCTAATCTAGGATCAACTCCAAGGTTTTGAGCGATCTTGCAACCTACTAGAATCTGCTCAGTTGATGATAAATGTATTTTTTCATAGGGAGGCCTTTGCTGGTTCTAATCTTATATCTCAAAAATAATAACCACACAAAAAGAAATATATTATTGTATTTTTCTATTTTTCTATTGTAACAATAAGTTCAAGCAAATGACTTGAAAATTAAATTCCTAACAGACATAAGCTACAAAAACAATGTGTCTGCTATTCAAGCCTTTAAAAAGATTGGTAGGTAACCAATGGAAATAAGAACAATTCTTCCTTAATTCCACTGATGCAATCATCAATGGGAATTCAATAACTGCGAGATGTTTCACTTTTCATCAGATCACAAGGCCACAAAAAGTGTGCTCATGAGAGACAAAATGCTATACAGGAACAAAAGGGTGATCTCTTCTCACACTAAGTACATTAGCATAATATGTAAAATTGTACCAAACACCAGAATTAAAAGATTTCACAATCAAAATAACATAGTAAAAGTATTGGCTCAATTACACTTCATGAACATAAATTCACAAAATACAATACACTTAGGAAAGAATCACTACACTCCAAATGCAAGCACCAATAGCATATATTATTGCATCAAAATAATGGCCTAGAATACATATTACATTCTTGAATTTATAAGAAATCTTCTCCTCAATTTGTGTTGAGAGTGAGAGATATCTTTATGCACACATATGCTTCTAAACTAATAAAACAAATCTATTTATGTACAAACTAAATCTCTAATTGGTGCTTAGAAGGACTCCATCCTTAGTTATATTATTAAATGGATGTATGAGCCTTTACATATCTTAAAACAAAGAAAGCATGAAAAAATAAGAAGAAAGCCATTAGATGATGTAGGATCATCTAGAAGTGCCAAAAATAGAAGCTCCATCTTCACTAGGTGTTTTTAGGAGTCAAACTACCATTAGAATTCATTTTTGATCCATGGAAAGCTCTATATTTGGAACTGATAGTTAACTATTAGCACACATCTAACTTCTTTAAAAGTCTTGGTGCACCTCAAAAGAAGTGCACCTTGGAAGAAGTGCACTTGGTGCACCTGGCACACCTACACACCTCAGAAGCAAGTCCAAATATGTAAAATTTTACCAAGTGTTAAAACTGAAATTCTAGCTTTTGGGTTTTGTTCCCCTTTATACTACATCTATGTTTGGGTATTTTCTCTTAAATTTTTCAATAATCTCTATGACTTGGGTCACATCTAGAAAATCTAAAGCTTCATACTTTTCTTTCACCTTTTTCCTATAATTTCCTACCTCAATGTGAGTTTCAACAAAATCTCCTAGTTACACATCCAAGTCTAGTAATGCTTCTTCAGTCCTAAATGTTTGTCTAATATCATCATCATTAGAAGATTCTTCAAAAGTATTCTAGAACTATTCAACAACTACTTCTATAGTCATCAATTTATCCCTTGAATCATCTTCAAAAATACCTAAGCATGCATCATTGTAATGTTTCTTTGCCTCCAAAATTTACTCTTGGGTTTGATCCTTGAGCTTATGAATATCCGCATTTAATGTCTGCATTACTTTATTTCCATTTTCAATATTCTCTATCCAATCATCAATTTTATCTAACTCTTCTGTTGTAAATACATCCATTAACATTTGATACTTTTGACCCTTGATCGACTGTAATGCTTGCAGGTCCTTACCCTAGGTATGTACTTCATCCATTAACCCAAAATTCTAGTTCAAAATGGCCACTAGCTTATCCACATTATTATACATATGGTGTATCAATTTACCTGTATAATCTACACACCTTTCTCTTCAAAAGTTTCTCTTCATTGCTGACAAGCTTTCAAAAATGTATCAAGTTACACAGTCTTCTTATCTCTTTTCTCAAGTGCCACATTCATAGTCTCCTCAAGATTTTCAAGATCTAATGGATGAACTAGTTCATTTAGATATCACTTTAGGATCTCATTATGCTTACGAAGTGTCATCACTTCCATCTCATCCTACTCTAAGTGCCTAAACACTTCTTTGATTCCAGTTGTCACCATTAACTTGGCAATGTCCACTATGGGTTTCCCAAGCACAACCTCCCTAATTTGATGATCTTTTAGAGTCAATTCCTAAATATCTACATGAAAAGGAGGGATAACAACATTTGCAAACAAGTCCTAGTTCTGATCGCTCATCATAAAGGCCATTGCTCATGCATCTTTCAGAGGCAACTCAGGCTTCCTAAGAGCTTCAATAAATTCTGTCATTCCCTCTTCCTTAGTGTCATATTGTTGCCTTTTGTTTCTAAAAACCTCTTTCCTCAACTATCTCAAAGTAGTTCCATCAGAGATTTACCTTTTGATGAAGAAGGAGTTTTTCTACTATGCTCTTTCCCTTATCACTCCTCTTTGGAGTCTTCTCTTTTTGTGAGACATCCACATCAAGAGTCTCTATATCTATGGAGTCCACAGTTCTCACCTCTATGTCTTGGGAAGTCTACTGAGGCTATTCACATACTTTCCCTTCCTCTGACACTTCATCAATGGGTATTTGTTGTGGATCTTCATCCTATTCTTCTTGGACCTGCTCTTCTTCATTGCTCAAAGGGAGAGGAGTAATTGAACCTTTATCCAAGCAAAATATACCTTGATTTGGTGATGGTGGAGCTACTTCGGGTCCTTGTGGCTGAGATGGAAACTAACTCCAATGCTCTTGTTGAGGTTTATCTCCCACCAACTCAGTGCCCAATGACATAAAATCAAAATTTGACATCTGAAAGACATCAAACCCTTCATATTCTTGTTGATCAATCTATTTTTGCAACTCATCCTTTGAAGTAGTAGACTGAATAGGCTAAGTGGGAATGGATGGTGGTGTAATGGTGGAAGTTCTTCTCTCCTCCAACTCTTTGGCTCTAACAAGATGAGTCCTTTGACTCCAAGGAAGGTTATCTTCTTTTTCTTTATCATCCTCTTCTTCCTCTTCTGGAATGACTTCAAGGACTGATGGAAAAAGGAATACCTCTTCTAATCACCTTTTGTCTCCTCTTGACTAGAGTTTTGATCTTTCTTCTCTTAGGGGTTGATGGGAAGGCTTGTACTTCTTGTTGAGGAGGATACACTATTTATACTTCTATTTCAATTCCTCCTTGCCCTTCTTTAGTTGGTGGCACTTGACGATTATCTTGGGTGTGCATAGCTTCTACATTCTTTGACCCTTGTACATTCTCAACCCCTTGTTGTGGTGGTGCTTAGGTTGTTCCTTCTTCTGGCTTAACTTGTTGAGTCAAAGTTCTTTTACTCTTGCCTTTACCCTTCTGAGCCCTATAATATCCAACTTCTCTATCAAGTTGGTGCACTATCTCTAGCCTCACTAGGGACTAAGTTGTGAAAGTGGGCACTATTACCTTGGCTCCTCTACCTTGTGCCATGAGGGCTATAGCATGGAAGACTACCGCATGAGGAATCGGATCCAATTTGAAAGGTCTTTTGATCTAATCCATGGTCAATTTGATGACATGTCTGGCCCTATGATTAATATCTAAATTTTCTTCCTTATTGATCTCTGTATTCATAAAGAGTTGATAAAAAATCTTATCTTTATTATATAATAGATCTAAGACATCTTTGATATCTTGTTGCATTGCCTTTAAAGAAACCTTTATCTTCAAAGCATTGCCTGCCAAATAGAGAATCATCCTACAATAGTACCTTATATAGATATCATAGTTGTCTATTGCATTCATCCAATGGTCCTCAAATGCATCTTCATGTTGGAATTATTTGCCCACTAAGTACTGCACTCTTCTGATGTTATCAAAAAAGGGATGAGGAGAATTATATTCATCCTAGGGATATATATCTCACTCAGACTCAAAAGATTGAATGTGTTGTCTCTGGACCACACTAAATAATCCTATAGTAATGGGCCACACCCAGCTCATCTTGTGTTGCTTCCTTACTCTGTCATATGTAGACAAGAGTTATTGAGCAATCTCCAAAAATATGAGTTTTTCATATAGATACCTAGGGAGCTTATTGGGATTGATAGTCATACCCGCTACCCTCAAATAAGTGAGTGTCCTAAATTGGATGTAATAGGTGCCAATTTTTGAAATCTTTGCCACTGCCTCATTTGACATCCTTTTTACATAATCCCCTTCAATGAACTAGATAATTGTGAAAATAAAGGCATCATTCACTATTTTATATTACTTGTTGTGTTCTGGAAGCTTTTTCTTTACCAATTAGGCGTATACTATATAGGGCCATGTGTTTTCATCTTGTATGCTACCCTTTTTAAATAATATAAGACAGTACATTTCCATTGTAGCTAATAGGTACACCAAATAGGATGTCATGTAAAACTTATGGTTATTCTTAACTACCACTAGTTGCTCATCCAAGTCCTCAATTAGAATTGAAGCCCAATCAATTGACATCTTTGTTGTTTTGATAGTTTCAATGAAGTGTACCATCCATATGTTCATGTGTCCTAATGTTGGTAACCCCATGACTCTGCTAAAAAATATCATAGAATATCCAATATCCTCTTTCATATAACCCCTTGTCATGTTCACTTTTCCTTCTTTGCATTTAAGAGGAGTTTTCTCAATGAGGTATGAGGATTGGATGATTTCTGATGCTTCCTCTCCATGTTCTCTGTACCATCTTTTGACCTAATGATATGTCAATCTAATATATTGATCTACTCTTAAAAGATGGAATACCTTCTCTATGTTCTTAGGTCTATGATCTAACATGATCTCTCTAGTTATACTCTTGATGACCCTTTCTTCGAAGACATAATTTTTTGCTAGTGCCATGATCAACTCTGAGAACTGTACTAATATTGGGTGTGATGCTGTGTTAACTAGTCTTGATTGGATAAGAGTAAATATCATCAAGGATCTCTTTGTAGGTTTATTGAACAACACTAAGAACACATTCTTATCAATATGACCAAGTTCAGCGTCCCAAATCTTCAAATAGTCATCTTGAAAGCATGACTTTGCCGAAACACCTTGAAACTTGAAAATCAATGGTTGTAGGACCATCTTTGTAGTGAAGGATGATGATTAATAAGCCATTGAATCTACACAAAATCAAGATCTATTAGTCTGGAGGTGATGAAAAATCAATAATATAAACCCTAATAATGACCAAAATACAACCCAGAAGCCTCAACTCTCAAATACTATTAAAAAAATCAAAAAACCTAATTCTAACACTAATACACAAAATATTAGCACACCTAGTGTACCTCAAAGGTGTGCTAGGTGTGCTTTACCTATACTCCAACTCTACTAAGTGTGCACTAGATGTACATCCTTAAAGTACAAAGGGATTCTTAGGTCTATACAAAAGTGCGCAACTATGCACCTTGGATAGGTGTACAATTGTGCACCTATACCTAGGTGAAGGGCATGTTAGTGTTAAGTTTTTTAAACATTTTTTAGTATTTTGAAAACAAGGTGTGGATCTTGTGCACCTAAGGAGGTGCACCAAATGCACACTTTGTTTCCTTTAGTTTATTATGTACATGTTGTGTGTGCAAGTACGAAGGTGGTTGGGAGTGCAATGGCACACCTCAAGACCTATATAGGTGCAAAAGATGGGAATTGGAGTAAATAATAAAGTGGGGAGAGGGGTGGAGTCCTAGGTTTTATAAACCCAAGCTCATGTGCACCTCTTGGAGGTGTGCAGGTGTGTAGGTGCACACTTCTAAGAGAGAAATGCTTTCGTTAATGACTTAGCGCACTAGCGCACTTGGTGAGGTGTGCTAGATGTGCTAGTGCATATTTCTTTCTTGCAAAAAAGACTTTTCCTCTCTAGAGCATAATTTTTGAGGATCTAGGTTTTTGGGTAGAGACCCTGAATTAGGTAAAAACACTAGGCAAAACCCTAAAAAGACTTGGACCCCAAACTAGGATTTCACAGAGCTAAAAAATAAAGTAGGGGGTCCCCATTTCTAGGTGCAATGGGGCGTGCGTTGTGAGACCACAACACCAAAGTGCTTCAAAATTTCTATTCTTTCTTTTTTCTTGATCCTTTGCATTCTATTTCAACCTTCATTACCCCTACTTGAATACATTTCCATGTTCCCTCTCATCATGCATGAATTTAACCTATTACTATCTTTTGATATTCAAATTCTAATATTCCCTCCAATTTTCATCTAATTCCAACTATTATTTTAACCTATCCTCCAAGAAGTCTATATCATCAATTTTGTGTTATGTGAAATATGGATATGTTGCTAATAAATTGTAAAGGGGCAATTTCATTCTTTCAATAGACTAGTTCATATGGGAAACATCTAGTGGACTTTTTAACTGTGTTCCTATCAACCCATAATGTCAACTTTAGTTTCAAATATAAATCCTTCCTATTTTTATCAAAGATTCTTTTGTTTATCTTTAATATGCTCTTATTCCTAGATTCAACTTGAACATTTCCTTGTGGATGGTAAGGTGGGGAGTAAGAAAAAAAAATGCCATAAGAATTACAAAATTCAGTAAAGTCCTTTGATATAAAACACATTCTATTTTATGCAATAATTTTATGTGGAACTTTAAACCTGGTCAATATGTTTTCCATCAAGAAGTTGATTGCTACCTTACTAGTATCCTTTTTGGTTGATATTCCCTCCACCCATTTTATGAAATAGTTAGTTGCTACTAAAATCCACCTATGTCCCCCCACTAGACTTGTCAATAATTTCTCCTATAAAATCAATTCCCACCATTTGAAAGGGTTCTTCAATAGGAAAATGTCTAAGGAGAAAGTCTCTACCACATTTCATCTTTTTTGAGAATTTGTGACATGCTTCACATTTCTTAACACATGAATGATAATCCTTGAAAAAACAGGGCCGAAAATACCCAACCTCTAAGATCTTGTGCGTTCTAACTTTTATAAAGAAGTTTCCTCCACATATTCCATGTAATTCCTTAAGGATGGATTCTTCCTAATACATATCTAAACAAAGAAGCAAGATACCATCTCTAATTCTCTAATATAAATCTCCTTGAATCAACACATACATGGCTACTTGAAGCTTTATGGTTCTTTTTTTATTATCATATAAACCTTGTCTACATTTCATATGTCTTAAGTGATAAATGATATCTTTATACCATAAATAATGCTCAATACACACCTCTATATTTTTCAGTTCTACTTGATATATTTGGACAACTTCTAGATTAGAGTCAACCATAATCTTTGCAAGACCTTGACCTCTCACTAGTTTAGTGATTTGGATGTCTATGTTAAATTCTTGAATCTGGCTTATCCACTAACATATTTTTCTAATAGCCTCTTATTTCCTAAAGATATATTTGACCACTACATCTGGTACATTTGTAACTGCATTTTCCCCCACAAGGCATTGCATGCAATATTTTAGTACATTTACTAGTGCATATGCCCATTTCTCATTTAGGTGATAATTAAAATTTGATTCTTGTAAAATCTTACTAAAGAAATTTGCAGCATGTTCATAGTTTTCTTCATTTTTCTATAACATAACTACTTCTATAGTATGATAATAAGCAAAAGAGAAAATCTAAAAATGTTTTGAAAAATCTAGAGACTTGAGAAGAGGGGCCTCCTTTATGGATTTCTTGATACTTGCAAATTCTTCCAAGGCTTCATTAGGCCACTTACTCTACCTCCCTTTTCAACATTTTTTCAATAGGTTTGACAATTTCAGAAAATTTTGATACAAACCTCCTAACAAAATTAATTTGTCCAACGAATTATTTAATGACCTTGGTAGTCTTAGTATTTTGAATTTTCTCAATAGTATCTATTCTCTCTAGATATATTATCATTTCTTTTTTACTTACAATATGTTCAAGTAGCTTTACTTTAGTGACTCAAAAATGACACTTCTTGGGATTTAAGGATATTCCATATTCCAAAGCTCTTAGGAAAATATTCTCCAAATGATTGCAATGGTCCTCTACCTTTTTGACTATGTAGTTAGATCATTTTGGTATACACCTAGAATGAAATTTATTAAGACTTCAAAGGATACATCCATGTATCTTTGTAATTTTTCTTCAATGTTACCAAGTCCAAAGGGAATACTTGCATATACATAAGTTCTCCAAGGTGTTATGAAAGATATTTTGTATTATTTTGATTGTTTCACTTTTACTTGGTTTTAACCTAAAAATTCATCCATCATAGATAGAAAATAATTTACTATCAATTTCAATGCATAATTATCCTTTAAGGATGACTTCTTTAAATTTCTAGAATCCCCACAGAGCATTATCACCATTTTTATTTTTGATTGAAACTAAATTTTACACCCATGTTGACTGTCTAATAGGTTTAATCATTTCAATATCCCTTAACTTTATTGATTCTTACTTCAATTTTTGATCCAACATAGGACTAATAGGACATTGCCTTTGCCTAAATGGTTTTGTGTTAGGCTTCAAAAGAATCTCATGATAAAATAAATATTTTCTATATGCCTTTAGGTCATCAGATGACCATGTAGATACATGTATATGTTTCATCAATAGAGATATTAAAACAACTTTGATCTTAGGAGTGAGTTTTTTTTCAATTAATACTTCTTTTGGAGAATGCTCATTTCTAAGTTTTTTCTTTTCCACATTATTAGAACTTGTGGAAGTTATTATTTCTTCTATCCTATCTTGATTTTCAAACACTCTTTCTAGTGCCACTAACCCTTCTAGAATCTTATTAATTTTTAACTAAACTATTTATATCCTAAAGATAATATATTTACCCTCATCCTTCTTCATATAAGAATTCCAATCAATCTATTGGTTCATATCACTTTTCACATGTAAGGAACTTTAATAAATTTATGTCATCCTAAAATCTTGGCCAATTTTGAACATCATCTAGCACAACTATTTTAGACTTGATTTCTTCTTGCACAATTTCATCAAAAGGTATGCCTTAATGCCCAATAGAAAGATTATCCATAAATTTTGCTAAAAAAGTCTAAGACATATCTATCCATTTAATATAAAATGCATTTAAAGATTTCAAGAGATCCCAAACCTCATTCTTTTATCTATAAGACCTCTCCTTGTATGTACTTATTTAAATATGAATTTCTCTATTAAAACCTTTATAGAAGATTTGAATGGATATTGAGCACAACAAGGAAATGATATGGGGGGGATACTTTTGTTCTTTCTAGAAACCATGTAGATGACATCATGATAAATTATGGCTATCTTATGTATAATGATTATGATGATGGATATGAATTAACATTTTATGGTTTAAGTGTCCTAATGGAAATTGAGATCAGTTGATATGTTCATGTTTGTTACTCCATGATTTGAGACTTACTACATTTATTTTAATATTCAAAAATTGATTTGTACTAATGATGATATGAGGTGTTTCACCTTATGATGATGATGTAAATTATGGTCCCTTGATGATTAGGATATATGCATTCAGATAGTTCAATATGCTTTTTTGATGATGGTTATGATGTTTTGGGTATACGTATGCATTACAATGATGATTTCAATATTTTAATTCAAAATGGTGAATTTGTTATGATGATTCAATTATGAGATTAGTAATGATTAAATATGTCTGCATAAATGAGAAAGGTTATTTAAGTGAAAATTTTAATATTTTAATTAATGTGATTATGTGAATTTGGTTTAATATATGAATGTGATGTTATTGAACTACTAATATTCAAATTGAGTGTGCAGTATAATTAACCATGGAATTAATCAAAGGATTAGTAATTGACCCTATGTGCAAATTGTGAGACTAAGGTTGAATCTAATAAAGTGATTCAAATCTCATTGTCAAGTGTTTAATTTCTATCATAATCTAAATGTGTGTGTATCATTCTATATTTTGTGACATGTCAAATGTTATGTGAAAGTAAATCTTATGGTGTCACTTGACACTCGTTATATGCATATGTGTACTGACATATCAGTTTAGAGTTAGTAGAGTAACCCGTTTATCCAAGATTGATTAGTTAGTAACCTAGATTAATCTCCTTAATTAGGGTTTAGTGGAAAGCTTACATCCTTAGGGATTTTGAAGATCAAATATTTCAAGCCACTTGTATAGGTCCTAAAATGATCATAGAGGCCAAATTTACTATAATTCAAGTTCCCAAGTGGTATGTTTATGGGTTGGGAACCCTTTTCACCCTTCTAGAACTTCCTAGAAACATTTATGACCCCTAAAATATCCCTTTTTCCCTTTTGTGCAAAAATAGATAATCTCCATGAGCTGGTTACCCAAGTTTCCACTCCTCTAAAAGTTTTTTTTTTATGATAGGGGCAAGTGGGAAGAGAATAAGAGGCTTAGAATCAAGATTTGGAGTTATTGCTATTTTGAGTGGGTGAGTTTAGAGGCTATTTACATTCCCTTTGAAGAGTTGAAGGTTTTTCACCCATTCTCTAAATTTAGAGAAGTTAAGTTTGGAGTTTCAAGAAGGAAAGAATTTAGCTAATCACAAATTTCATTTTCCATAACCTTTGTGAAGGTAGGATCTCCATTTCCTTGGTTATGTTCTTGTTCATTGCTTGAATGTGTTAGATTCTTACATATTGTAGTATGTGTGTGTTTGTATCCTGTGAGGGATGGGTATTGTGGATTTTATTTGTTTTCTTTTCATATTTGTTTTCTTGTTTTATTGGGGAAACTATGAAGGGTGTGTTGGCATTACTCACACTTAGATAGGGAAAAAGTGGCTATGTATGAGAGAAGGGATTTAGTTGGACTCTAGGTTAGTGCAGAGTTTCTTCTTATGTTGAGGAGAGGGATAAAGTAAGGTGTTATGGGCCTTTACGTGTCGATACAAACTAATTTTGTTTTGGACAAATAAGGAGAGAAAGAAATGAAAGTTTCATGTGATTTTGTAGCTTTGGAAGAGACATATGATTTGTGTTCATGATTGACATCTCTTACCTAGAAAAATCCACCTCTTCCCAACTCATAGGTTCATTTTGAAACATGTTGTGCATACCTTGGATAGGAACTATATGTTGAGTGTTTTATTGTGATTATTTTTGAATGTCACTCGATCAATTACTGGTTCTCCTAGCTCAGGGTGTGGCCTCACATCGAGGCATTGGTTAGGAGGTGAGATCTCCATGGTTGCCTTTGTTTATATGAAAATTTCTTGGAGTAGAGAAAAACTAGATACAAAATCATCATGGTGCTCTTTAGTTTTGTTGTCATGGAGACTTATCCATTTTGATATCTATTTCTTGTACATTGTATACCTCGAATGAAGAAAGAATGTAAAAGATGCTTATATATGTAATAGCTCAAATGTTGAAACATTCTAAATGTTATGTAAAAAGAGTATGATTATTGCATGAAATAGAAAAGGTAATTGATAAAATTCTCATTTTTTTATAGTTATATCTTGCTCACAAGTGTATTAGTTTTGTACAAGTCTTGAATTGATAACTTCATAGTTCCTTTTGAAATCATTAGATTTAAACAATGAAAATTAAGTTCATTTTATGAATAACATGTAATTGAGAGACTTAAATATTACATTGACCTTATCTTAGCAAGGAATTCTTAATAAGATTTAATGTTGAAATGCAACTACATTCTATGTATTATGCACCTTAAAACACCTAATGTAGTTAATGATAATGCAATAACAAAAGTGAATTCAATCCTAGAATACAACTATAACCATTACTCATTCCTTAGACACATAGAATATAATTAAATAATATTATCCAAATGAAGAAATAAGATCCCCATTACCATTTAATTATATTGAAAAAATTAACCAAAAAGTCATTTGAAAAAGTTCTCATAAAAAAATCAAGTTTTCAAAACATTTGCCAAAACATCCACCTATACTGTGAAAAGTATCGGGAGGGGATTTAAATAAAAAGTCATACTCATTTAATAATGATAAATATGAGCTCAAAAATATGACATTAAGTAAAATATACATGTATATATATACATATATATCTATACATATGTGTGTGTGTGTGTGTGTGTTATATACACACACACACACACATATGTATAGATATATATGTATATATATACATATATATCTATATATATGTATATATATATATATATATACATATATATAAACACACATATATACATACATACATACATACATACATACATACATACATACATACATATATATATACATGCGCGCGCGTGTACACACACACACACCTTGTAAATAAACATATCATATTAAAAAATCCCTATCTATACCCCTTTTAACCACCTAATAAACTTTAAGTCATAAATTGTCTACCTTATTCTCTCCATTATCCTATTCCATTCATTCAAAAGGGTTTGACATGGCTCATGGTACATGAGTTTGACCTTGGGTAAAGTGGTATGGAAGTTTTATTGATTTAAACCTTATAACCGTGCAAACTTGGGCTCCTTTTTCCTTAAAGTCTTTTTTTGCCCATCCCTTCAACTCATGAGCATGCCATGCTTGAAAAGGACTTGCAAACCTTTGGCAGAAAGCTACAGAACTTGGAGCATGTGTAGGAGCTTTGGGGAATGCTTTAAGAGCATGGGGAGATGTGTGGGGCACTTAGCAAGTGGCCAAGTGGTATTCGGATAGAGTAGGGTGTATAGGAAAGTAGGTATTAGTTAGGGATAGATAAGGATTAGGATGTGTTTATCAGGGAGATTATGAATTAGTTTACTAATAAAATATCTTAATTTTTTTTTTTAAAAAAAGGATATTTAATATTTTAGAAGATTTCTTTTGAATTCATGATAAAAGGGAAATATAGGATTAGTTTAAAGTAAGGGTAGTTAGGTGTATTAGTAGGTACAAAGTATGATTTAATAAAATAGTTAGGATTAGGATATTATTAGTATTTATATTTAGTAATTTATTATTATTTTATTTCATTTTATTGTGACAATTTTTATTTATGTCGTATTGTTTAAAAAGGTAATTGTGAGTGTACCTTTGAAAGGTGTATGTTGGATTTAGTAATGTTAGTGGTTAGTTAGAAGATAATATTTGGATTTAAATATTTAGTTTAAATATTTTAAATGGATATTAGGAATCTTGAAATTTAGTCTCATGATTTAATATTATTGATTTAATTAAGTTGATAGAATATTCATGAATAATAGTCCATTGGGTTAGTAATAAGGCTAAATCATATTAGGGTTGCAAGTAGGAAGTTATGATAAATGACTAGACTTAAAAGTTGATTTGATATTAGACATTGAAATAGTGTATAAAATTATATTATATTATTTAAAAATTAATTAAATATTTTATTTTAATGATTTTATACTTTTACTCCAAAGTTCATTTAATTCAAATTACGAGGGTTATAGGATTGAAGGGGCATTGAAAGAACCTTAGGTTGATAACCTGATAGAGGTTAGAAATATGATCTAAGGATGAATTAAATGTGATGGATAAATTAATAATCAATATTTAATTATTTCAATTAGTATAATAGTTCATTTTAATAATGAGAGTTAAGTACTAAAGTTTTTGATGAACTTATCGAAGATCCAAAATTGGTTCACCTAGGAGATTGAACCGACACACCAAATGAATATGAGATAACTTGATAACTAATAGAACTTATGAAATTTCATAAACTTAATAATGTGACATGTAGAATGGTCAAAGTAAGGTTTTCCTAGTAAAAAATTATGGTTTAAACTTGAATGTACCCTGTAAGGGTGAAATTTTGAGATGTTGTCTTTACATGAATTACATGGACTTAACCTAACTAAAATCTAAGAAAATTTAATCTAAATTCAACAAAAAAAAAAGGAAACTCAAATACCTTCAAAACATGATGTCATCATTCAATTAAGGTTTAGTCAATCCACCTTGTTGACCCAAACAAGGTGTTTTCATAGCACCTTGGCTTGAGTGATCCGAATTCATGCCATTTGGTTGAAAGGTCAACTTTGCATCTAAATGAAATGTAATCAAAACTCACTTTAAACTATTGGTCAATCTTTTGTAGGTTTAAAGGTAACATGTATTAAACATAGTGGTTATTGAACTTTAAAAAAAGTTTGTTGGTGTGTTTTTGCCCTGGTTTTTTGGGCATTATAGTATCATTTAAGTGTTTTGTTTCTTGAAACAAACCTATTCCTTACTTGGGATACAATTAGTTATGAATCACCATATACAATATCATAGTTTCATGTTTATTATCAATAATAATACCCAATATTAGTGCCTCATATTCAACAAAATTATTATTACACTTAAAAGTTAGTAAAAAAAAATATTTAAATGATTTACCATGAGGAGATACAAAGATGACACCAAAACCATTACCCTCTTTTCTATAAAATATATCAAAATATATTTTTCATATCATTCGCGATCTTCTTTTGCATGTATCTTAATTTTATTAGTATTTATTAGAGTGGGTTTGGTAATACTTACCTAGAATTTATCCATGTCTGAATGGGAGACTTAATCAGGCATTTTGGATCAATGTTTTTAATAATGTAAAATAACCTTGGTTCTCTGTCAATTTTTAAATCTCTTCCATTACAAAGTTTTTTTTGTATAAGATAAATCTAATTGAACGTGTCCCTCTACCAAATTTGACCATTGTCTCAATAGGAGAATCTCATAGTTAATAGGCACTTCTACTACTGTGATCTCCATACTATATGATGTATATTGACATGTTGCCAACTTAAATTTCACATTTTTTATAATTCCTACAATGTGAACCAATATGTTGTCCATTTCATAATACTTTCCATATATTGTATCAATATTCATTGCAAGCTCCCTCATGACATTAGTTAACATAATGTTCATAGTAGCCCCTGAGTCAATTATAGAATTCTTGACAAGGTTGTTATTTATAAGTAATATCAAATAATAGGGATTGATTTGAGATAAAATCTTAGTAATAGATGCTCCTAGATATGATACAAGTGTTTCTTCAACAACTTGTTTAATATATTATTTGATTGTCTCTCCAACATTAGATAATATCTTTAAATATTCTTTTCTATAATTAGAAAATTTCACAATTTATAGAAAACTAACATAAATATTTACCTATGACAAAGCCTGAGACATAAAAACAATACAACTTGTAACTTTCTTACTAGAAGTCTTCTTGTCTGTAGGATTTGTTAACTTTGGAGGTGCAATTCGATCTACTTGTCGAGTTACCTATGGAATTCTTACTTTTTCCTTCTTACTGTTGTCACACTTTGTTACTTTTTAAGATATTCTTGTAGTTTTTCCTTGGTCTACATTTACTATTCTATTTATAATTGCTCCTGTCCTATGCTACCATTGCTATGGTATACACACTTTTTTCTTCATTAGTCAATTTTCTTTGATCAGTGACCTCTTCATCATTCACAAATACATTTTGTACACTATACTATTGGTTTATCCTCTTTGAAAAAAACTATATTATATAATTATCCTTAGAAGCATTATACTCATTTTTTTCCCCAAAATGGCTTTGATGAGATAAGATTTATTGTTGGTTTCTCAACATCTTGATTTTCCTCTTCCAATGTGCTTTGTGCAATCACACGCTACTTAGGAGAATGACATAACAAACAAACCTCACACCATGGGATATCCTTAACCAAATGATTACTCTTTCTCAATAGATTAGGGGTTTCTTTATTTTTCTTCATATTCTCAAGTTTACCATCTTTCCATGTGGTTGTGTAGGGAATTCCTTGCAATCTAAATATTTCATTCTTGTTGAAGTATGGTTGTTCATCTCCATTTAGATGAAACTTGTCTCCTTGGTTTTGTTTAATGTGTAGATCCTTAATCACATCTATAAATTTATCAATCTTATCCTCTTCTTTATTCTATTTTGGATCTTTTGGATTGAATAGTTTAGGACCTTCTCTCTTATTTATCTTCCTAGCATCTTTTCTATTAATATTGATTTTTGTCTAGCTAGTTTCAAAGATTGTTGCAACTTGGATGGCCTATGAGATCTAATCTCATAATGAATTTTACTATAAAAAGTACCCAAGTAGAAATAAATTAGAAATGACACAACATGTTCAATTTATCTTAGTATTTTGTTCAGCACTTTATTAAATATTTTGTTGAATTCAACCACAAATTTATTAAAACTCTTCTTTATGCTAGTTAATTCATGAGTTGCAAAAGAAGTATCATTATGGTCCCCAAATTGTTCAATAATTTGATTTACAAAATTATGCCAACTTGAGATTGATCTATCAGGTAATCTTCTATACAATTTAGTTGCATCTTCAATCAACAATTAAATAAATAATCTTATAAACACATATTCATTGTTTTCTTCCAATTCCACAAGGTATTTTTTAAATTGATCATATTTTTCTCAATAGACTTTGTTCCATTTGTTGAGAATTTTGGAATGACTCTCCTTAACTCTTTTGATATAGGGTTTGCGTTTCTAACTATTCCATTGAAGTCTAGTTTCTCATATCTTTCAATTATCATAGGCTTTCTTACTCTTTGTTCCATGTTTTGTTTATTAACATTGATGATTTCTCATATTTTGCTACTTATGGCAATCTCCTTTTTGCACATGTTGGTTCCTATTGTGATGATCTTGACTTTCCTATCTTCCATATCTCCATTATTCCTCCAATGGTCATTATTTCTCCTATTTCTACATGGTTTAAAAAGAAGGGTTGTTATGCTCAGTATTAAAGACATGTTTATTATTTTTCCTATGAGGAGGGTTATATTACAATTTTTTCTTTGTTCTTTCTACTATACTTCTCCTATCACTTTTAGGAATCACAATATCATTTCTATTTATGCCAAATATCTCTTGAACTCTTCTTAGATCTCTAGTTGCCTTTATAGGAGACAAGCTAAATAGACTTTGGAAGATAGCAACCAATTTTTGGTCATCCTCACTATTTTCCTTCCATTTCTTCTTCTTATTATTCTTCTTCTACCTGACATATTTTGTGATGTGATGTATAATTTATTTCATCAGTCTAGAATAAAGGATCTCTATTTTCCTCATTGATTTCAAGGTTCTAATTACTTGAAAATAATCTCTAGTATATATTCCCCCCCACCCCATCCTCTCTCTCTCTCATACCTAGTAAATAAAATATTTGATGTATATTGTATAAAGTTTTTCTTAGGACTTAATTCTACTTGTCTAATTTCCCTTTTTTGCAATGACCTTCTATCCCACATGATTTTAAGTGGTAAATTCCTACATAATTTATCTCTCTTAATAAAAATCAGGCTATTGGTCATGAAATAAATCAATCCAATCGTAATGTCGCCACCTTTACTTAAAGGGAAAGCTTATTTATAAATGTCTTATTTCCTTCTCCTAGTAGACTTTGATCTTAACAAGAGGTTCTGAATTAATTCCTTGATAGATTTTCCAATATGTTGGTGCTAAAATACACATATTGGAAATCCTTTATATGAGCTTTCCTACTCAATTATAAGATTTTCCAACTAACTTGGCCAACTAATAGGAGTGATCAATTATGATCCTCCTCCCTTACACCTCAAGATTTGTAAAACATAGGTGGGTGGGCCTATTCCTCCACCTCAATTTGTTGGTTAGAGGACTTTTATAGTAGATAATAATTGTGTAAAGATTTTTTAATTACTGCCATGAAGATGGAAAATTACTTTCTTGAGTAGTAAATTAGACCCCATTATAATTTTATGAACACTGCTTGATTTCTTTGGGTATGAAAATTAAAAGAAAAAGAGTGAAGATTTGTGATCAAAATGGACAGTCAAATTTCCTTAGACTTGATCATAATGACTCTTCAATAGACTAATTCCTTATATATATATATATATATATATATATATATATATTATAAAAGTTGTCGATGTATGTGAAAGATATTATGTATTTCTTTCTAAGGTAGTATTATATAATCAACTAAATGGTTTTTGTATTCTTAGAAGGTTTGAAATTTTCACAAAAAGTCTAATTAACTTTAGTATTATTTCAAAAGACCAAAAAAAAAAGAAAATTTGATAAAAAATCTTTTAATATGATGCTCAAATTATAAGTTATTCAAATTATCTCCACATAAGATCACACATTTAGCATTTATTCCAAAAGAACAAATATCACAAAGAACTTATTTGTTCACAAATTTTATTACACACTAATGATTATAAAATATAATAGAACTATATTGATAGAAAAATGTTCATGTCCATTGAATAATACATTAGTATTTCAATGAAAAAAGTTTTGGAATATCATCTCAAAAAGAACCATGAATTTTAATATTATATATTTTTACTCTTTGTTAACAAAAGTATCCTATACTTATAAACAAGGACTAAGTTACAAAATGAAAGGAAATGCCATTACATGACATAACTATTCCTAACTAATGGCCAACCTTAATTTACATGTAACTAATCTATTAAAAATAAACACCATCCATAGTCCTATGGTAATTATGGAAGGGATGAAATTGAAGATTTTTTTAGGATAAGAAGATGTTTGTGAAAAAACTTCTAATTAAAGTAGAGACTTCTTTTTAGCCCCAACTAATGATGTAACTAAGATTGCTATGCATGTATGTAAAAGAGTGATATCGATTGTTATGTTGTCATTGATGTCAAATTATTAGTTGACAAGAAATTATGCCAATTCAATAGAGTGCCATATCATTTGATTGATGAAGATAATTTGAAGAAAGTATGATGATGACAGAGTTGATAAGTTTGGCATTCAATGGGCACTTGAATGAGTTGGAGAGTGATAATCTAATATTGGTTTGATTATTTTAGAATCCTATAATCATGTAATTTAATGAGGAATCATATTTATTCACCAAGCTATACAAGATAAAATGAGTGAAAAGGTGAAAGGAGTACACTATTGCTCAAGATATTGCAATATTGATTGAGTGTTTGGGAAAGAGGAATTTAATGTTTAGTGTTAACTGAGTAATTCATATGTTAATTGAGTGATATATTGCTTGAGTGAAATGTAATGTGCACTGAGTATGAGATGGAAGAAAAAGTTTAGAATGATGAAATCTAAGGCTGACTTATGATGAAAATAAAGAATGTTTGGGATGATTGAAGGATAAAGTCAAAGTTTGTTACAAGATCTACAAATGAAAAAATAAAATGAAGATATGATCATGGAGATTTAAAAAAGATAAGGATGAGCCCAAATTTCAATGAAAATTATATTTTTGAAGTGACTAAATACATTGAATATGAGATCTACGAATGTGGTTAAGCAACAAAACTTGAAAGAATCTAGAAGCTAAGAGTTTGCAATATAAGGAGATATTAAAGTAGATTTTTGGTTTTTGATTGATATTATAAAGTTGGATCTTTGTGTGAAGTATTAAGAAAATAATAAATAAGGTGAACCAAGAGTTAAAGAAAAGTGAAAGTGCTAAGAAGTGATACAACCAAACAAAGATTAGAGAAAGAAGAAGACATAGTAGAACAAAGATCTGAACAAGAAAGATAGTGCTATGTCTTAAAAATCATTTGATCATTTATTTCTTACCATTGTAGAAAAAAAAAAAAATCTTAAGCAAAAGGACCTAACAAGTCTATGAAATCCTATATGGTAACATCGATTAGTGATGTTGGTAAGTCCTGATGGGACTTAGAATTGCATCCCCAATTTGAGTACCATTCTAAACTTTTGAGTCAATTTGAGGCCCTATGAGCACATTTAATGCATGTGTACCTGACTATCCTTGAGGTATTTTATGTTTCTAAAACCTTTGATTTAGTGTATTCATGCGTCTAATGATAAATTGTCATTCTGAGTCATTTCGTGAGGTTTCGTTTTGAGCCTATTTCACAATTGAATATCTTGCACTTGGTTATGTTTCATGACTCTCTTTTGGAGTGTTTAGTATGCATATTAGAGAACTTATGTTTTAGTTTTTGAGTCATTTTGATAAGTTTTGACTAGGTTTTGAATCCCTCAAAGTTGGTTGTTTGATGTCGTCATGCTAATACATATTGTTCAGAATTCTAGGAGGCCCTGTTTGACTAGTCAGAACTTTGACCTAGTTGACAAAAATGAGAAAATTAATTTTTCATTATATTATAGAGGTCAAAGAATTGTTATGTTTTATATTTGAGCTTATGACAAATCCTTTTGATTTTTTTTCAAACACAATCCCAAATGCAATTTGTAAAGTTTTACTATGTCAAAAAAGTGCAGATTGATCAGTAGCCCTATTTAGGATGTCATAACACTAAATCCATGATAGGTGAAACCAAATGGATTGTGCCACTATGTTCTACTCTAAAAATACTTTAAGTGTGCCCATTCTCAAGTCTTCACAAATTTGTTTGCACACTTTCCTAGGTCCATTCTATTTTTGAAAATCACAGTTTACTAGTGTTTCTAGTTTATATTGTCAATGTCGTGGATACTCTAATCAATACAAGGAGTAGTTGGAATGGTGGAGGGAGCAATTTTATTCATAGATACTAGTGGAGGCCCATTTGCACAAATAATTTTTGTTGTTGCAAAATATTTAAAATGTGAGATTCATCCAAATTCTTCTATTAAACAAAGTGGATTGACCTTCAATGTCTGAAGAAAGGTGCGGGGAGGTGTTGAATGCATAGAACAAAGAAGATGATTTTTTGTTTAGGTTGGAGCGATGTAGTTGTTGATATGTTCTTTGAGTTCTTTTTCTGGTTTGAATGTGTAACACAAGACAGTCAACATTTTCCATGATGCTTAAAGTATTCTGCAACACTTTTCAATTAATTTGAGAAGAGATATTGCACTAACAACTTCAATAAGAAGTGCTTGCTTGGAGGAGATTAAAATGGTCATGTGAGAAAATTATATAACAATTACCTTTCAAAATAAATTTTGTTTGAAGAGAACCACACGACCATATATTCTAGAGGAGACAAGGTTATGTTTAGCAGTATGGAATGGATGAAATTGATGTAGGAGCATCCTGGGTTGCCTTGTTATCCTGCTTAATTTTTGTTCATTTTGCAAGTTGGTGCTAAGTTACTGTAGCACTTAGTTGATGCCGAGTTACTATAACACTTAGTTGGTGCCAAGTTACTATAGCACTCAGTTGGTGCCAAGTTACTATAGCACTTAGTTGGTGTTGAGTTATTGTAGCACTCTTCATGTGCCAAGTTACTATAGAACTCTTCATGTGCCAAGTTACTATAGTACTTAGTTGGTGCTGAGTTACTGTAGCACTCTTCATGTGTTAAGTTACTATAGCACTTAGTTGGTGCCGAGTTACTATAGCACTCTTCATGTGCCGAGTTATTGTAGCACTTGGTGCCAAGTTACTGTAGCACTTAGTTGGTGCTGAGTTACTATAGCACTTAGTTGATGCTGAGTTACTATAGCACTCGTCATGTGCTAAGTTACTATAACACTTAGTTGGTGCTGAGTTACTGAAGCACTCTTCATGTGCCGAGTTACCTAGTGTATGTCGAGTGTCAGTATTTGGATGTGATTTCTACAAGCTAACTTGCAAGATTTATTTTTAATTGTGACATTTATTTTAAGATATTTTCTTGGGATGTGTCCAGACCATTGTTGGGTTGGCCCTTCTCTTATGTAATGTTCTAGAATAATCTATAAGCCATTTTGGCAAGTATATATATATATATATATATATATATATATATATATATATATATATATATATATATATATATATATATATATATATATATATATATATATATATATATATATATATATATATATATATATATATATATATATATATATATATATATATATATATATATATATATATATATATAGTGTTTAGGTTTAGAGTTAGGCAAATTTTTGGGAGAAGAAGATTAGAGTAGAACTGAAAGTGCGAATTTGTAGTTGGATCTTTGAATGTTAATGTATTTGTAATTGGTTGTAACCTAGAATGCCTTACAGTTGGGCATGTATGAAGATATTTTGATGAATCAATAAAAGTATTTTACTCTTCTTCCTCCTTTGGTTGTTGTTCTTTATGTTTGCTTCCATTGTGTTAACTCTTGCAGGGTGGTTTGGATAGCTAGGTGAGCCTTTGGCCCTAGTTATTCATCCTTTGCCTACGTCAATTGGTATTAGAGCTTGAGGTTTGTCTTTATAGAGATTGAATCATGTAGAAGCCTAATTTAGATTTGGTTGTAGGGTTTTAGATCTACTAATTTGACCTAGGACTTGCAAAGGGTTACGATCTTGTAGGAACTTGATTTGTAAAGATGGTGGTAGAAGAAATGTTGATGATGCTATATTGGATCAATTGAGACAAATTGTAGCCAGATTAGATGCTGTGGAGATAACCTAGAGGAGAGGAGCACATCTTGATGATGTAAGTGATTATGAAGGAGTAGCACCAAACCATAATCCAAAATCTAAAGAAGATCAAGATGGAAAGATTGTTGTGAGTATTGTCTAGGGCAAATTCAAAGCCTGTTGTAGAATTTGTTCCCTATGATAAAAAATTGGATACCAATGCTGGGTTGGATTGGATCTCTAATATGGAGAAGTTCTTTGAGTATAAAAACACTCCTGATAGTAGAAAGGTGAAGATTGCAGTCACTAGGCTGAAAGGTCATGCATCATTATGGTGGGAGCACTTCCAAATGGATAGACAAAGGAGAGGAAAGGAGAAGATTAGAACTTGGCCAAAGATGTTGAACAAGGTAAAGAACAAATTCCTTCGAACTAATTACCAAGTTAGCTTGTTGAGAAAGACACAAAATTTGAAACAAAAGGACATGACTGTGAAAGAATATATCGAGGAATTCTATAGATTGGACATCAGATCTAGACATGTGGATGATGATGTTGAGAAAATTGCAAAGTACATTTATGGATTGAGATTTGGAATTCAGGATGAAATAAGTTTTGTGAAGTTAGAAAGTGTAGAAGAAGCATATCAATATGCCTTGAAAGCTAAGGAGATCTTGACAAAGAAGCATGAACAAAGACAAAGAGGTAGAGGTAGATCTTATGGAGAAAGTGGAAGATCTGACAGTTCTATGTAGGATAAAGGAAAATCTAAATGGAAGAATGATGACAAAGGCAAGATCGAATGGAAAAGTGGTAATTCTTACTGAGGAGGCACTAATTCTTACTAAGGAAGAGGTAATTCCTATTCTAGAGGTGGATTTCATGGTAATTGTTTTAGATGTGGTAAAGAGGGACATAGATCCTTTGAATGTAGATCCTCTAAAAGTAGGAAAGGTACCAGAAATGTTATGATTCAAGAAGATGATGAGGGTTCACCAAGTGGATCTAAGGCTAGAGAAAATCTAATGGTGAGAAGAACCTGATGTAATAAGGGAAGCAATGAGGAACCTATTTTAAGGAGAATAATTTTCAAGACTAGATGTAAGATGGCTGGAAAGTGTTGTAAGGTGATTATTGATAGTGGAAGTTCTATAAATTTGGCATCAAAAAAGCTAGTTACCAAGTTACAATTATAGAAGGCTGAAACATCCCAAACCTTATCATGTTTCATGGATCAAAGATGAGCATAATATATTGGTAAGTGAGAAATGCCTTGTGAAATTCAAAATTGGACATTACTTTGATGAAGTTTTGTGTGATATTATGCCCTTGGATTGTTGTCATATTTTGTTGGGTAGACCTTGGAAATATGATAGATATGTTGTACATGATGGAAGATTGAATCAATATACTCTTTAGGTAAATTGGAAGAAACAAACATTGCTACCTTTGATTGAAAGTCCAGATTAGGTCAGTTTTACTACAATAAAAATTTGCATGGTTAATGGGAAACAATTTGAAAAGGAAATGAAAAGGAACCAAGTTTGTTTTGCTATAATTCCTAGAGGACCGAGTTGTGTGCTAGCAAACAGTATTAGCTAAGTACTAGTCAGTGGTGACTAAGTGACAACATAAACTAATGGAAGTTGAGTAACGAAGGAAATAGTAAAATTGCTAAATGAGTATAAATAGATTGTTGCTGATGATGTTCTTGATGGATTACCTCCAGTAAGAAATATAAGTCATTGTATGGATCTAATTCCTAGTGCTAGTTTGCCAAACAAAGCACCGTATAGATTGACACCTACAGAGAATGAAGAACTTAACATATAAGTGCATGAGTTGTTGTAGAAAGGTTTGATCAAAGAAAGCTTGAGTCCATGTGTTGTACCTACTATATTAGCACCTAAAAAGAATGGAGAATGGAGAATGGAAAATGTGTACTAATTCTAGAGCTATCAACAAGATCACAGTGAAATATAGGTTTCCTATACCAAGGATAGATGACATAATGAATTGTTTGAGTGGAGAAAAGTATTTTACCAAGATTGATTTGAAGAGTGGCTATCATCAGATCAAAATTAGAGAAGGTGATGAATGGAAGATTGCTTTCAAGACAAAAGATGGTTGGTGTGAATGGTTGGTTATGCCTTTTGGTTTGACTAATGCACCTAGTACTTTCATGAGGTTGATCAATGAAGTTCTGAAAAGATTTTTGGGTAAGTTTGTGATTGTTTATTTGGATGATATTATAATATTTATCAAGATTGAGGAAGAACATCTTGATCATATCAAACAAGTATTGCAGAGGTTGAAAGAGGAAATGTTGCTAATTAATCTAAAAAAAAGTTCTTTTATGCAAGAGGAGATTGTGTATTTGGGATTTTTGATTTCAACTAATGGATTGAAGATGGATCCTAAGAAGGTTAAAGCAATTTTGGAATGCCTACACTTGAGAATGTGGGTGAGGTAAGATCATTTCATGGTTTGGCTAGTTTTTACAAAAAGTTTATAAAAAATTTCAATGCTATTTGTAATGCTATGACTGAAATAATGAGGGGAGATAAAAAGGAATTCAAGTGGACTCATGGAGCTGATAAGATTTTTGAGACTTTGAAACAAAAGCTTGCTGAATTACCTGTATTGGCTTTGCCTAATTTCAACAAAGTATTTCAAGTTGAATGTGATGCAAGTGGTAATGCAATAGGAGCTATATTAAGTCAAGAAGGTAAACCCATTGCTTTCTTTAGAATGATGCTAAAAGGAAATATTTTGTGTATGATCAAGAGTTTTATGCTATTGTTCAAGCTTTGAAGAAGTAGAGACATTATTTGATTCCTAAAGAGTTTGTGTTGTATACTGATCATAAAGCTTTACAATACTTGGGAAGTCAACATAAATTGAATCAGAGACATATGAAGTGGGTTGAGTAATTGCAAAGTTTTACATTTGTGATCAAGCATAAGAATGGAGTTACTAACAAAGTTGCTGATGCATTGAGTAGAGGACATTCTTTTTTGATTGAAATGAAGGTTGAAGTTCTCGGTTTTGATGAAATGAAAGAGTTGTATGATGCTGATCCTGATTTTTTTGAGGCATGGAGAGAGTGCAAAGCACCAAATCTAATAGATCACATAAGTATGATGAGTATTTCATTCAAGAAGGTATGTTGTTCAAAGGTATTTAGTTGTGTATTCCAAGTATTCCTATGAGATTTTATCTGATTAAGGAAAAGAATAGTGGTGGATTAGCTGGACATTTTGGAATTGATAAGACATTGAGTTTGCTAAAAGAGAAGTATTATTGGCCGCAAATGTATAAGGATGTTTAGAAATTTGTAAAGATTTGTGGAGTTTGTCAAGTTGCAAAGGGAGTGAGTCAAAATACTAGTTTGTATACACCTATTACTATTCCTGAGAAACCTTGGACTGACATTAGTATGGATTTTGTTCTTGGATTGCCTAAGACAGTGAAGGGGTATGATTTTATATTTGTTATAGTGGACAGATTTTCTAAGATGGCTCATTTCATACCATGTAAGAAGACATCAGATGCTGAGCATATTGCTAAACTTTTCTTTAAAGAGATTGTGAGATTACATGGATTACCAAGAAGTATTATTTTTGATAGAGACAGGAAGTTTGTTGGCTACTTTGTGAAGACTTTGTGGAAGAAGATGGGTACTAAATTGAAGTTTAGTTCTACATTCCATCCACAAATAGATGGTCAGACAGAGGTTGTGAATAGAAGCTTGGGTAATTTGTTGAAATGTTTAGTTGGGAATAAGCCAAGTAATTGGGAGATGGTATTGACACAAGCTGAATTTGCATATAACAATTATGTGAATAGGAGTATAGGAAAGACACATTTTGAGATTGTTACTGGAATGCATCCTAGAGGTATATTAGATTTGAGAGATGTTGCTAGTGAAGAAAAGAAAAGTGCTATAGGAGAAGAATTTTCTGATTTTATGGAGTCTTTGCATAAGGAAGTGAAGTTGAGGTTGGAACAAAGTAATAAGAAGTATAAGGAGAATGCAGATCAGTCTAGAAGACACCATGATTTTCAAGTTTGTGATGAGGTGATGGTTCATTTGAAGAAAGGAAGATTCTCGGTTGGAACATATATAAGCTAAAGATGAAGAAATTTGGACCTTGTAAGATCTTGAATAAGGTTGATAGTGGTAATGCTTATGAAGTTGAGTTATCTAATGACATGGATATATCTCCTATATTCAATATTGCTGATTTGTATAAGTATCATGAGTTAGAGAATGAAGTTGTTGTATCAGATGATTATCCTAAGAAGTAGATTGAAGAAGTTGAACAGATATTGGATCAGAGGGTTGGCAAGAGCACAAGAGGAAAAGATTACCATGAATATTTGGTAAAGTGGAAGAATAGACCTATTGAAGATGCTTCATGGATTTCTCAATTTGAGTTGGATTCAACTCAAGTTGGAACATCTCAATGATTTAGGAGAATCATTTCTTTCAACCCTGGTTGTCTGATGTAGGAGCATCCTGGATTGCCTTGTTATCCTGCTCAATTTTTATTCATTTTGCAAGTTGGTGATGAGTTACTGTAGCACTTAATTGGTGCCAAGTTACTGTAACACTTAGTTGGTGCCAAGTTACTATAGCACTTAGTTGGTGCTGAGTTACTATAGCACTTAGTTGGTGTCGAGTTACTACACTTAGTTGGTGTCAAGTTACTATAGCACTCTTCATGTGTCAAGTTATTGTAGCACTTAGTTGGTACCGAGTTACTGTAGCACTCTTCATGTGCTGAGTTATTATAGCACTCTTCATGTGCTAAGTTACAGTAGCACTTAGTTGATACTGAGTTACTATAGCACTCTTCATGTGCCAAGTTACTGTAGCACTCATGTGTCAAGTTACTGTAGCACTTAGTTGGTGCCGAGTTACGGTAGCACTCTTCATGTGCCGAGTTATTGTAGCACTCTTCATGTGCCGAGTTACTGTAGCACTTAGTTGATTCTAAGTTACTATAGCACTCTTCATGTGTCAAGTTACTGTAGCAGTCTTCATGTGCCAATTTATTGTAGCACTCTTCATGTGCCAAGTTACCCAGTGTATGTCAAGTGTCAGTATTTGGATGTGATTTTTGTGAGCCGACTTGTAGGATTTATTTTTTATTGCGATATTTATGTTAAGATCTTTTCTTGAGATGTGTCCAAACCATTGTTGGGTCAGCCTTCCTCTTATGTAATGTTATAAAATAATTTGTAAGCTTTTTTGGAAAGTATATATATAGAGTGTTTAGGGTTAGAGTTAGGCAAGTTTTTGGGAGAAGAAGATTAGAGTAGAACTAAAAGTGTGAATTTCTAGTTGGATCTTTGAATGTGAATGTATTTGTAATTAGTTGTAACCCAGAAGGACTTACAACTAGGCATGTATGAAGATATTTTGATGAATCAATAAATTTATTTCACTCTTCTTCCTCCTTTGGTTGCTGTTCTTTATGATTTCTTCTGTTGTGTTAACTCTTACAAGGTGGTTTGGATAGCTGGGTGAGCCTTTGGCCCTAGTTATTCATCTGTGTTAGAAATTTTTTGAAATTACAATCAAGTGGGGAGACTAGTTGCTGCCATTTCTATTGTCATTCCATGCCATTGCTAATCACTATGTAATTCAATAACAAGAAGTGTAGATGTAGGGGTCTTTCATTATACCTACGACAAGTAACATCTTTGGTGTAACTTGTGAGTAGTCCCCTCCTATGAAAAAATTGGCCTAACCATTGTAAGCATATCCACCATTGATGCATAAAATGAAATCCAACAACTAAATTCAAAGGCAGAAGCAATATATTTCATTTCAACTAACCCAAATGGTATGGCTCTGACATCCCAAGCACAAATTTTTTTGTGCATATGTTGTTTGTAAGGACAAAGACAACATGGTTGAAGGAGAGGAGTAACATTTTGTTCTAGACATGTGAAAATTGATTTATCCCATATTCACCATGCTGGGGCTTTTTATGTATTTAAATACATCAGTTCTTGCTAACTAAGTATCTAAAAGACATCGTGGATTTTGAAGCCACAAGATCATGCGCATAGTGGGCTCATGGAAAGACAAGCAGATAGTGGAGAGTGATGTTAGAAAATTTTGAATCAAAATGCAGTGGCAATAGGAGGTGACAAGAGGTGACATGGTGAGAGGAAGATGAATAGGGAGGTTCCACATGGCATAGTTCTTGAGGAAGCATAGATCATATGTTTGCAATAGTTAAGCCATGGTTAGGCCTAACAATGATGATGGTGCAAAATGGTCAAAGATAGCAGTGTCACAGCTTCACCCAATTGGACCCGTGGTTAAGAAAAATGGTGGCGATGGTGCAAAAATAAGAAATCAAAACTTTGAGGAAGTTTAAGTGTGGTTAGGAGGAGCAGTTGTGAAAGGTTAATCCATGGTCAAGAAATGGCTTATTGCATGGTCACATAAGTTAACTATAGTTAGTGAAGAAGGGTTTCAAAGGTGCAAAATGAGTTGATCATTTGGTAGCAGGGGTTATGGTCTAGTTAAGGGTTAAGCCTACAATGATGTGAGGAACTAACACATGGCAGGGCACTCAACAAGGTAGTGGTGAGGTGGCTAGTAAATTAGAGGTTGACACGTAGCATTTATATGGCAATCAACTAGGAGGCTTGACCCAAATTCAAAGAAAGAGGAAAAATATGAAGTGATAAAAAATGATTTTCTTTTATGATTTTCATTCAATTTTGAATATGTAAATATTAGATTGAAAAATTTAAATGATTTGAAAGTTTATATAGTTGAGACTATATTAAATTTTAAATTATTCAATTTTAAAAGCTACAAGCTATCCGTGTATATCGTCAGAAATGTACAAGAATTCAATGGTATGAGCTACATGTAGATTTGTAAAATGGGGGGGTTTTCTCAGTCAAATGAGTAGTTTTCATGATTGAGCTTCACAATTGGTTAAAGAGAAGATATGAGAGTTTTTTGGCTCCAAATTTAGAGGAAAATGTTTCTGAAAGTTATATTTTTCCTCTAAATACATTTGGTGAGTGTTTTTTCCCTTGTTGTAAAATTAAATTTGGCATCTTTTCAATTATAGGCTCCATCATTCTGAAGATATTTTTAAGGAATTTTTTAGGAGCAAGAAAAGGATCTAATTTTAGTTATAGAGAGAAAGTAGAGAAAAGTTATGCATCAACAAATGAAAGATTTTCAAGTGGACAAATGGAAACATCTGATTTGATCTGGGATTGCTTCATATCTTTATATTCTCTTCTCTTCTCTTTCTCTATAGTTGGTTCCCAAGTTCTCTAAGCAAGCTTAGTTGGGTTTCCACCATTCTTCAACATTTATCTTGTAATGAACAAGTTAATGAATTACAAATATTTCTAGTCTATTCAACACTTTTATGATTCAATATCATGCATCCTTTATGTATTTGTTTCAAGGAACTAAATAAAAGTGCAACAAAAAGTTTTGTCGTTAGTCTAAATCTTGTCTCCTATTCATGTAGTTTGTAATCTTTTGTGTTTTGTGAACAAAGAGCATAAAACTTAGTTGCATCTTATTTTACATTGTATGTGTTGATATATTTTTCTTGTTATTCAAGGCATCATGTAAATGCTTTTTTTATCATCACAAGGTTGCAGATGTCATGAAAGGATAGGTCGAGTATGAAACTCAAAAATGATGTAGATCTATGATTCATAAGGTGAATGGATAAATTTGGAAGTCTTGATATATGAAATGTGTCAATGATTTCCAATGATGTATGTTAGTTATTTGTGGTATTGCCCAATACATAAGGCACTGATAAGCTACGAGATTGATGTGTTTTATTGTTCATGTCCTGGTTATGCTAAAATAAAATTTATAATCAAAATAAATTTCCCTTTTTGTTGAAGAGTTGAAAAGAGTTTCCCTCACTTAGGTTATTTGGTTCATAGGTCATGTTACTAGCTATTTCATGTCTATGTTGTTCGTATAAGCACAAAAGATTTAGGGGTATGATCTTCTTGTTGGAATACTTTAGAATAACTGAGAGGGGGGGGGGGAAGTGAATCAATCATCAAAGGTCCATATGTATAAATAAAACTTTTGGTAGCTTAGTGAACCCATAAAATATTTATCATCATGCATGCATCCATTAGATTATACAATCACTTAAATCTTGTAGGTTACTATTAAATCAACTTGCAAAAATGTAAACATGAAACATAACAGATTTAGCAACACATTTGACACAATGATTTACGTGGAAACCCAATTTGGAAAAAACCACCAGTAACATGCTACTCTTTCTCATTCTTCTAAAGTGATTCTCTCTAAAAGGCCAACCTAGTTAAAGGTTACAATACACACTGTTAAATGTGACCCTATTAAAGGATTTCAATCACCCTATTAGGAGTGAGCCTTGTAAGAGGAATTTAGATCATTTATTTGGAATGTGACCAATTAAAGAATTTAAAAATGACGGTTAGGTCAACCTTAATCTAAAGGATTTACCCTAGACTAATACAATTATTAGAGTAATAGTAAGGCTTGATTTTATAACAACTTACAACTCTATTTGCAAATTATAGATCATTGTTTTAGTCCTCCATTCTCCTTGGCCTTCATACATTTTAGCTTTGATAGCTTGTTCACCCTTCAAGCATCCATACCTTTAAGCCTTCTTGCTTAACTTGCCAATGCAAACTCTTTTCTTGGGTCACTTGATGAAGCAAAATCCTTGACCCCTTGTCTTCCTTATGTTCTTGCACATGACAACCCTTGCTTTTGACTAGCCATTCCTATAAATAGAAAATTAAGATCTTTTTCCACTCATTATCCATCATCCAATTTAGGGTTAAGATAGATTAGGTAAGATACAATGAATCTACCCCATATTTTATTTCTCTTCTAGAAACTTCTACTTGAATCCTCTTTGAATTCACTTAAACATGGTTCACCTTGAATTCTATGCCACTAGCTCATCAATCTTATCTTCCACCTGGTTCACACAATCTAAGAAAATAAACTTTTTAGCTTAGATCCATCAAATTCATGATCTTTCAAATAATGCAGCCACTTGACATTATTTGGCTTCTGATGCTCAACACATACTGTATTTCTCGACATTCTCTGTGAAATTATTTGGCATGAACTAAAGTTTACTGGTGCTTGACATCAACTAAATTTTACTTGGCATCCATTGTTCTACTTAGCATATACTAGAATAGACTTTTACTTAGCTCCAACTGATTTTTTTCTCGGCTTGCATTGACTTTTCTCGACTCCAACTATCCACTCAGTCAAGCTTGGCAGACAAACTTTGTGTAACTTGTTCTTCTAAATTTTCTTAGTATAACCATCCTTTGTAACCTTAAGTAGATTATCAATACATCATGTTATCATTGTCTTAATTGATTCTTATACTTCTGTACATAATCATAACTCAACCTTTTCTCTAGGTGTTATTGTTACATCTTTTGATCAAATCCTCTTCATCAATCAAATAAGTAATAGTACTTAAATAAAATAAGAAATTATCTTACTAGCAAATAGCAGGTTTGATGTTAGTGACAAAACAATGATTGAAGCGTGTTGATCATACTTATATCATTTTGTTCTCAACAATATCCTTCTTTAAGAATCTTCTTCAATATGTTCTCAACAATTTGTAAAAGTTGTGAAACAATTAATTACTCTAACACCCCCCCCCCTTAAGCGAAGCTCAGGAGGTAAGCTAACCTAGCACAACTAAGAAAGCAAGAAAAAATGGGTCCCAGCAACAAGGACTGATCAGGTACCCAAAAAAAGGAAATCTCTATAAATTGGAGACAAAGGAGAAAACTCAGTGGGAAAAACCCCTCTCCAAAAAGAGATAGAAAAGAATGTTCTAGAAGATAGGAACAAATAGAAGATCATGAAGAGCATCACTGAAGCATGAAGAGGTCGCAAACTTTGTCAGAAAGAAACTGCTGATCTAAAGATCCTCCATGGAAAAAAGAAGGCACAAATTGAAAGTATCTATATGGTAGGTGATCCATCTCACTGAAATGCACAGGTAGCTAGCCACTACAATCGCCTAGTATATAGGATCAAAATACTGAATACATAGCTCACTCTAATGAACCAAGGAAGCATTAGAACCAACAATATAACCCCCCCTTAATGTAGACAAGGTGAGGTGACATGCAACTGAAAAGATGGGCCAAAAATTTCCTACAACACAGGAACCAAACACATCGAGAGTGAGGTACAAACACTTATAAAGGCACATGTCACCGACACTACATGAGGCAAAAGAGGAAGAGGGCACAAAACTAGCAAACAACTATCTTCCCCATGGCACTTTATAAAATAGTGCAAGTACAACAAACCATAATGATTAAAAGGATCTCGAAATGCAAGAGTAGCACTTTATCTCAGTGCATTTGCATAAAGATGCTTACAAAGAATATCAACAATGATCAAAATAGGAAAAAAGTTGATACAAAAGATAGTATAGCCCAAAAGAAGAGATCCCATGCCAAGAAAATGATCCCCGAACCTGAAATACCCAAGATATCCATCAAAGAGAAAAAATGCCAAAAACATGATAGAAAGAGCATGGGGTAGAATCTAGAAGAAATTACATCATTTCTAAAAAATAGACAAAATCAACTTTCCAAAAATATCACATTTTCAAAAAATGGAGATGGGACGCATAAGAAATGCTTGTCGGAGTCAAAAATAGAACTTCAAACTTCAACTACAAAAATAAGAAACAAAACTGCATCAAAACCAAAAAATTCTACACCATTGTCTCCATCTTGGAATAAGCTTTTTGACGCTTCTTTCGAATCAAAAGAAGACCTCCATATGCTCAAGATATGGCCAAAAAATTGCGAGTAGGTCAAAAAAGAACCTGGAGTGCTAGTAGGGGTGTTGATGTAGGATGACATCATGCTGATGTCATCAAAACTCTAGCTTAAATTTGACAGCCTAGGGGTTTTGGCAGCAAAAAAAATCCACACGGCATCTATGTGGTAGGAGGCTGACATGTGTTGGTGACATGGCAAGGTCCACGTGGCAGATGCCAACGTGGCACTCGTCAACTGCTCCAACTCACCGAAAACTCCACGCTGACGCTACTAAGATGGTGGGGTTGCAGGAGGGTGGTAGCTGCAGGGGTAGCTTTAGTTGGGGGCGTCACCTAGAGGGTGGAGGGCTAAGGGTGTGGCGGTGGTCGCAAGGGCGGTGGTCAGGCCACGGTGGCAGCTACATGTGGGCCAGGTGCAAGCGGTCCTCTTGTGGTGCGCAGGTGACCGTTGGGCAGAGTGGCACAAACCAATTTTTTTTTGAAAAATCACAATAAATGTGTCCGTACGGCCTCCCGGGGGGGGGGCTAAATTTTTTTTCCAAATGCCCAGAAGCCAAAAAAGACATTTTATATGGATCCTGACTGTAAATGGCCTTTCGAATCCAATGGGAGCATCCGTTTGGGCCCAAAGTGCTTCGAAAAATCACTCTTCCTCCTGATTGAAGAAAAAAGCACAAACAAATTGGGGTTTGTGTCTTCAAATCATGACTTCGAAAATCTTCGAACAAGAAGCAGCAGGGAGTCTCTGATACCATGTAGAAGTTGTGAAAACCAACTTCACAGATTTCCAAGATTACTTGCATGCAAATAACCTACTGAAGAGAAACTGAAAAAAGAATGAAAAAATAGAGCTTGGAAAAACTCAACAAGATGAGAGAAAAAACTGTATTCCAAGATTGATTGATTGAATGCTTGAAAAAAGAATTATAAGAGTTCAACCTTAAAGGTGAATGAAAGCCCTAAAGCCTAAAAAAGCTAGGTTGCACAATATAATTAATATAAAATATTAATTATATGCACCTAAGAGATAGCTTAAGAAAACTAGAGTAATAGGCAACTTATTTAATTAAATCAAAGTGATTTAATTAATAAGTATAAACAATTAATTACTCTAACACAATCTCCCTCTTTGGCATTGATAGCAAACTAAACTGATCAACCAAACTAACTAGGTTAAAATAGTAAAACCAAAAAAATACCAAAAATAATTCCTTGTATTGAAATCTCTCCTTCTATTTGCAACTTTTATCTTCTGAATAGGTTACAAAACTCTTCCTTATAACTCCCTCTGAATTGCTTCATGTATCTCCCTCTTACTAGGTAGATGTACAGGATTTCTCTGTCTTTGTTAAATTTCCAATCTCTTGTATAACTCTTAATTAATAACTATCTCCCTCTTTCTTGTATTTCTCTTGATCAGTGACTATCTCCCTCTTTAACAACAATGCCAAAGACTTGTCATCTTAACATGCAGATATGAGCTTCTTCAATTTCTTCCTTTGTCACCTTGCTTGTGTTTGATTTGACATTTTAGTTCTTTGATTACTTTAGGTAGCTCCTAAAGTAAGATCCTCTATATCAATTTGTAGTATTTGAAAAGTAGCTTATTTGATGTAGGGCATGTTACAGTAATTATTTGTTTGCACTTATTAATTAAATCACTTTGATTTAATTAATTAAGTTGCCTATTACTCTAGTTTTCTTAAGCTATCTTGTAGGTGCATATAATTAATATTTTATTAATTATATTATGCAACCTAGCTTTTTTAGGCTTTAAGTTACCCATTTTGAGTTTTGATCTCCTTTTATAAGGATTGATCTCTTTGTATTTTTTATTATGAAGATCTGTTGAATAATATTTTCTTCATCTGAGTTTTTTAGATCAAACCCTTGCCTCTTCTTGTCTTTTTCTTCTCCATGATAGGTTTTATGCATGCAAGTTTTCTTAGGCTTTGTGGATTTGTTGTGTGCTTTTACTCAAATCCTACATGGTATCAGAGCCAGATGTATTGTAGCTTGTTCGATGTTTCAAGAAAAAGGGAGAACAAGGATTTAGCAGATCAGATCTAGTATTTTTTCAAACCTTTTCTAAGAAAATAAGGGGGTCACTAATTTTTAGAATAGTTTGAGGCCAAACAGACCTCACGAATGGATTCAAAAAGTGTCAAAACCCTTGTTTTGATATAAAATTTGTCCGATTTCGACAACATTGATTTGGGAGGCAAAAAAAATTTGCTGTATAGGGCCGTACAACCTCTACACACTATCCGAGGTAGAAAATTTTTTAAAAATCGCAAAAAAAAATTTAAAAAGAAATTTTAACCTGTGTGCTAGAAAATGGGACCTGCAAGAAACATGGGTTAACAAACAAACACTAGTTTAAAATCTTGAAATTGCATCAAAGACTTATCAAAATGAAAAGGACAAAATACCAACTAATGCTTGTTTGGGTTTTGCAACCCTAAGAAACCATCAAATCCAACCTTCCAGCCACCTCTACAGCTCAACAAGGACACCCATAAGAGGCCTTGTTGGTGTGTTAAGATGGGGGGGGGGTGGTGTTTGATGTGCTCTCCCAAACACAACAATAAGTGAATCTCTTGAGTGAGTGAGTGCAAATGTGTATGCAAGTGAAGTATGACTAAATGATATGAAGAACACTTCAAGAAATGGCTATGGAGAGAGCCATTCTTGAAGACATTCAAATATGAAGGTGATATGTAATGAAAGATATAACTAAGTATGCAAAACTATGATAAAAATGCAAGCTAAAATGAAGCTACAAATGCATATAGAAACTAGATTAACAATGCATAATGTAAACCAAATCAACTACCAAATTGTTAGTATGAATCTACAATATCACTATGAGACTCTACTAATGCAACTCAAACTACCATGAAAGCTCAAACTATGAATGCAAACTCAAATCTCAAACCAACATGATAACAATGTAAACAATGAGAGATGATCAAATGTTTGAGACAAGGCCTCTATTTATAGGCTTGAGGGAGGGCTTGGTGAGGTGGAATCCATGTGACATCCACATAGGTGCCACAAGGGAGACACATGGGCTAGAGGACAAGCCATGCAAGAGTCAAAAAGGGTCTTAATGATTGAGAGGCTCAAGGTGTGCTCACACATGTGTGAGAAATCTTGACTCTCATGAAAGAGGACAAGTGTGCAAGGGGCATGCAAGATATGAGGGATGAAGGAAAGTGTAAACATATCTCACACGTGTGAGGATTCCTCACACATGTGTGAGAACACACGTAGGATTAAGAGGTGATTAGCTAGGATGATTAGGAAAAGAAAGCATGATTAGGAAGTGGGTTGGTTTAGCATGATGGGTTAGGTAGGCTAGTGAGGTTAGGTAAGGGTTAAATGTAAGAGCCATGTGCTCAAATAGGATTAAAAGTAATATTTAATTCCTAGTGGGATTTAGGCAAGGAATTAATTAAGTAAATGACATACTTAATTAAAGGGGATGGGTTAGGATTTAAATAAATCTTAGTTTATTTAAATCAAGGAAAGGTAAAGGATTTATATAAACCTTAGTTTATTTAAATTAGGGTAAGGCAAACATAATTAAATAAATATAAAATTTATTTAATTAAGGTAGGGGAATTAAATAAATAATGAATATTTATTTAATTGTCTAGGAATGGGTTTTGGACAATTTTTGGTGTCTACATTTTTCCCCTCTTTGATATAGCATTAGTAATGTTATATCAAAGAAGAATAAAATATAGTGGCTAGGAGGATAAGACTAGTAGCGTGATGCCCTAGTCATGGAAGGATAAGGAAGGATGATGAGGGTGAAAAGGTATGCCCCCTCGTGAAAATTGCGCCAAAAAAAATAAATTTGGGCAATTTTTGCGAAAAAGGTCTTAAGAAATAGGAAAAAGAAAAGAAAAGGGGAATGAATGACAACATTTGCATGGCTTACAGATAGAAAGGGGACGGGCATGACTTAGGGAAGGTATGGGCTCAAATGGGGTCCATAGGGGCCCTATATAAGCCTCTGAGGGGCCCAAAGAAAGTCATTATCACACCGCGAGAAAAGCATCCAGAGCGAAGATGGACCCCATTGATTGATTGTAGCTTGGTGAGCACGTGTGGGAGTACCAGCAAGCAGCCGAGATGGGCCCACCGGTAAGTCATCTAATCCTCTTCATTTTTTGGTAGACTAGGCTAGATGAGGCACATTTATTAGGCCATAAATGTGCTAAAAGGGAGGTCTGAGTGGAGACGACAGTCTCTCCACTGTCATCTGCGCAGACAATAGTTGGGCAAATTCGACATCCACAGAGACGACATGATACATCTTATCATCTGCGTAGATGCCAAATGGGTGGGATAGTCCATGGAGACAACAGGGTTTAGTCTGTCATCTACGTGGATGAAAAAAGCTAGTGGATACGATGAAGGATGCCTAGTCATCTCTGCAGACGACAGAATGCTCAAAACTGTTGTCTTCGCTGATCGACATCTACATAGATTAGCGTCTCCACCGATCAGCACCTGCGCAAGGAGGCGTCTGCATGAAAATGCGGTCACACCAAATAGGGTAAACTAGGGGGAGGCAATGGGAGATGTCCTAGTGTAGGGACATCACAGGCTAGCAAAATTGATGCTCTGCATGTCTATGCTTTAGGAGGAGACAGTGGTGTTTAGGTCAAGGGAGCACTATCCTTCGACCATGACAATACAGGAGAGGCTAACAGATGCAGACTAGGGGCACGTGCGACTATGCAGGCTGGAGCACATTAATGAGTGGTCGAATCTGAGGGGCCATTCAGCGCAGCTATTGGTGCTCATAGAGCATTGGCACATGCCTATTGGGAGCTTCTAGCTACTGATAGGGGAGACCTCAGTCACACTCCTAGATGTGTGGCAGATTCTGTGGGTACTGATCAGAGTTTCTTACCCAGAGTATGTACTGGAGGGTTCAGATTCGTTCTTGAGAGAGTTTTTTGGTCGACGGCGACAGAGATTACCCATCCAGTGATCATGGTTGTCATGGAGGGGTGCACTAGAGCAAAGGTTACCAAGGTTAGCAATATACCTAGCCTTACTGATATGGTGGATGCTGCCAGATCATGCAGGACACGGGTGGCCGATCGGGTGGGCGTGAGTGCTGAGCACTCTGCTACAGGAGGATGGAGTAGTCTACTGTTGGGGATAGACTATCCTGGCTGAGTTGTATCATGATTTGCATATGTGTGCATATCAAGCCCAACACATAGTAGGACCAGGACTGACACTACTGATGGTCTGGTCATGGGAGCACATCGAAGTCACACGGTCGATCACTTAGCGAGAGACCAAGTAGCCTGGGGAGCCATATGCCTGTAGATACCGACCTCCTATCCAGTATACATTGATGAAGTCTATGGGGTTTTGGTGTCGATGCCTAGATGAGATCATCATGTTCGAGTGGACTCTGTATGATGGGGTAGAGCGGTGGGGGCAGACACTGGCAGTGGGTGGTGAGGATGACATGGAGGATCAAATGTACCTCCCGTATACACAAACTAACTACTGGATCATTGGCCGATCCATGCATGTGATCATGCACTACATGCCCTCTTGAGTGCGATGACAGTTTGGCAGGGTACAAGATACGGTGCCAGATAGATTTTTATATCCTGTAGTGTCACGTGAGTATGGCCAGATATGGGGACACGGGACCATAGTACGATTGGCCCGAGCTTCTTGGATGGGGATGGTAGCAGTTCCATGGGTGCACGGCTAGGACAAGGGAGACGCAGGTATGACACTGGCGTACACACAGTGGTGGGCAACCCACCAGCAGGTCAGGCTGATAGTACCAGGGGCACCACCGCCAGCAGAGCAGGCACAGGGAGAGGGGGATGGAGCAAGGGATGGTGGGCAGGCAGCCATGATGCCACCACCAGCCTAGGGGGCACAGGAGGGACTGCACGGGCGTAGAGTCTGAGCACGGAGAGGGCCAGGGCCAGTACTAGCATAGGGGCCACCATAGATTGCACCCCAGGTATAGGTATAGGTGCAGGCATAAGCATAGGCACAGGCACCACCACAAGCACCACCACAAGCACCACCGCAGGCACCTCCATAGGGACAGAGGGAGGACCCAAACATGGTCAGGGTTGAGAGAGATAGCCTACAGACAGAGGTAGCCCGTCTACAGGGGGTAGCATAGGTGCAGTAGGCACGAGCAGATAGTTTAGAGCAGGCCATGGGAGCCATACAGGCAGAGTTGCAGGTGCAGAGGGTCAGGGGGGATAGTGCACAGGAGGCCTTAGCAGCCTTACAGGCATGGGTGGATTCTGGGGAGTTTGTAGGGATGGGCACCCAGATAGGGGTGGAGGATAGGGCAGAGGTAGAGAGGCTCCGAGGGGAGGCAGCCACCTTACGGGCTGAGTGGGCCACTCATCAGGCGCAGTTAGATGGATACCGTAGGCAGCGGGATATAGCTATGCAGATGGTACAACCAAGGGTAGTCGTCACAGTGCTGAAAGAGGCCCTCACAGCTAGCCGAGCAGAGACACAGGCCATAGGGAGGTAGCCTATTATAGGTCGCTTTACTGGGAGGCCGTGCCTGCTAAATAGCAGCAGCCATATTTTGACAGGGGAGCCAGCTCATGGATCTTAGGGGGCAGAGCTAGATCAGAGCAGTCCATAGGATAGCAGAGACCTCCTTGAGGGGGGGATACAGGGGGAGTAGGGCCCTCACGGCCGGCTATGTGATTCCATATAGTGATCAATGTTTTGACAGATATGTGCAGATGTAGCGATTTTTGATGATGCATTTGTATTATATGATTCGATATGATTTGTATATGGACTATACAGACATTATTTTTTGAATATATACATGACATGAGTTGATGATTTTGTGTGTATGGATGCATATGTATAGATTTATGATATGGATACTAACGCTTGTGATGCAGGATGTGATGCTATGTGATATTTCCTATGATGTATGCATATGTACATGATGCCTAACATGTGTGTGATGTAGATTAGTGGGCGATTATGAGATGTATGCATTGTTTTATGGATGCATGATATATATATGTGAGATGTGATTACGATGTATATGCCCCTAGATGTGATCACTAAAATGAATGTATGAACTAATGCAATCTAATGAACTAAAAATGTCTTAATGAATATAAAATGAAATGAATCAAATGAATACTAATGCAATGAATGAATGCAAAAAGCGGGAAGCTAATGCAACCTACCGAAAATGAACTAATGAATGAATATCTATCATAACTGTCACCAGTAGCGTAGCAGAGGAGGGGGGAAATAAATAGGACCTTGTCTCAAGCATGACTCAAATGAAACCCTAGACTACATGTATCCTAACTACATGAGATCAAGAGATTCCATTGTGTACATATGGAGAGCACACCTTAAGTTGATTTTGCAAATGAGTTGATGCATTATATGCTATAGAAGCATAAATTACATGACTCTTTTGCATGGACTAGACATACAAAAGCATAGAGACTTTAGAACAATAGGTGTAGTTTGCATAGTCATGATGGATCAAATGTCATATACGCAATAGAGAGGTCTGGGCACACCCAAAGTCTTTTAGGGATCTTTGGTGTGACGTGTGCTAACCTGTTGCCCCTATTATGCAACACATTAACATAACCTGAAACTGACACACATGAAGTAAAGTCTCAAGAATAGATCATACCACCAAAACTTATGTAGTTAATGACAGCTATTCTAGTATGACCAAAATATGGAAGATCAAGGTGCACCATAAAAGGCTATCACTAAAACACAAATAAAATCAACCAAAAAGAAACCTCATGACCAAGTAGTCAGTCAGTCCACAATTCCTGCCAAGAACCTTAGGTCGAGAAGTGAATGTCACAATGTCACCTATAGGAAGGATGCATCCTATGATAGTGTGTCAAGTTGAAATGTCAAATGATCAATAAATTGTTTGTTTTCGGCAAGGGCTATGAAGCGAACAAGTTTCTTGAAGTATTAAGTCTCAAATGGTGATTTTGTGTAAGTCCAAGTGTGGTCACTGTTGTGAAAAAGATCAGTATAATGGGATGACAATCACTTGATAGAAAATGCCTCACGAACTAGAGGTCTTTCAAAAGATGGAAGTGAAATGGAGCCTCACAGACAAGAGCTCTTTTATTAGATGCATGAAACGCAAAATGCTAGATAAGACTATGCATAAGGGAAGTGGAATGGTGGAATGGAATGAAGCAAAATGAGCCTTATAGACAATGGATGAATCCATACTTTTTCAAGAATCTTTTTCTTCTTTTTAGGGCTTTTTTTAGGAACATTTTATGAATTTTTTTGGATTTTCTGATTTTTCTAATTTTTTTGGCTTTTTGTGGGACTATAAACACTATACAAAAATGACAAAGGCTCAAGCATAGAATCGCTTGAGATGCTGGATATTTACAGGCTCTGGGAGCAGATCTCCCTCTGGAGTAGCAATCTGATATGCCTCCGAACCATATTTGGCTGTAATGATAAATGGACCTAGCCAATTTGCCTCAAACTTGCCTTTCTTTTCACGGTTCTGGAGATTCTTCATGTTATGCTGCAAAACTAAGTCACCTACTTCAAATTCCCATGGCTTGACTTTCTTATGATACTGAAGCTGAAGGAAATTTTGATACACGCAAAGGTGGTTTAGGGCATTGAGTCATCTCTCTTCAAGGAGTGCTAGCTCTTGCAAGCGAGCAACTCAGTATTCTTCTTTGGATATGAGGTTCTTGAGAGAGATTCTGAGGGAAGGGAGCTCAATTTCAATGGGCAAGACGGCTTCAGAACCATAAACAAGGGAAAATGGGGTGGCTCCTATGGGGGTGCAGATGGAGGTATGGTAGGCCCAAAGGGTGGGACCAATTTGGATGTGCTAATCATGACCAATTACATCAATGGTTTTCTTTAGGATTTTCAAAATAGTTTTATTGGTAGCTTCAGCTTGGCCATTTCCTTGGGGGTACTATCTACTGGAAAAATGCTGGGTGATTCCAAATTTCCTTCATAGTGTGGAAACCTCTTAATTTTTGAAAGGGGTTCCATTATCAGTCATGATATCTTGAGGTATACCGAAACGACAAATAATGTAATTCAGGATAAACTTTGAAATTTGTTTTCCAATGATGTAGGTTAATGGAATAGCCTCGACCCACTTTGTGAAGTACTCAGTGGCGGCAATAATGTACTTGTGGCCATTTGAAGAATTTGGGTATACTTGACCAACAAGATCGAATCCCCAGCGGGAAAAGGGCCATGGAGTGATGGTGGGCTGAAGGTCTTGGGCGGGAGCATGTATCAAATCACCATGCTACTGACATGGAACACATCTTTTCACAAACTGATATGCATCTGCTTCCATAGTGGGCCAATAGTAACCTGTCCTAAGAATCTTTTTTGCTAACGTAAGGCCGCTAGAGTGGGCGCCACAAATCCCTTAGTGAACCTCTTCTAACACTATTTGGGCTTCATCTGAACTGAGACATCGAAGGAGGGTTCCATCAAAGTGTTTTGTGAAAAGTGTATCACCTAGGATGGTATAGCGAGCGGTTCGGTGGATGAAGGTTTTGCTTTGATTTGGGGTGAGGGTTATGGGAATGGTTTTGTGACGTAAATAGGAAAACATGTCAATGTACCATGGAGACTCAAGACCAAAAATCTCACACACAAACTCTAAATCAGTTTTCTCATAAGCAGGAGTAAAAAGATTCTCAACGAGAAACTCACATTTAGGACTATATTCTGGCATGGCAATCATAGAGGAAATAGTAGCCATGGCATTTTCTGCTTTATTATTAGCCCTTGGAATCTATTGAATTAGCCCTTGGAATCTATTGAAAAACAATCTCTGTAAAATGCTATTTAAGATCCTCAACTATTCTGTGGTAGGGCAACAATTTCTCATCCTTGGTGTGGTATGCATCTGTGACTTGTTTAATGACCAATTGTGAGTCTCCAAAGACAAGAAGCTTTTTGATATTCCATCTGATAGCTTGACGTAGTCCTGTGACCAAACCTTCATACTCAGCTATATTGTTTGTGCAAGGGAATGAGATTTTATAAGATTTTGGAATGAGATCCCCTTGTGGTGTCACAAACAAAATTCCTGCCCCCAATCCTTTTTGTGTAAAGGATCCATCAAAAAATAATTTCCACGGTGTAGTAGGGGCTAGGGTCATAATTGTGTCATCTAGAAAATTGGCTACAATGGGATGGTCACCTTGAAGAGGAGCTTCAGCAAGCTGGTTTGCAATTACTTGTCTTTTAATGGCCTTACAATCCTTATAAACAATGTCGAACTCACTTAAAATTAAGACCCATTTTGTTGCTCGACTAGTGAGGGTGGCTTTTGATAACAAATACTTGAGTGGATCTATCTTGGCGATGAGATATGTAGTATGATTAAGCATATAATGACGTAGTTTTTGCATACAAAAGACTACAGCCAAACATGCTCTCTCAATAACAGTGTAGTTTAACTCATAGCCAACTAGTATTCGACTGAGGTAATATATGGCTTGCTCATTCCCCTTATCATCTAATTGTGCCAAAAGTGCTCCTAAGGACACTGAAGTAGCTGAAATGTATAGAATCAATGGTCATCTTGCAACTGGAGGTGCTAAAACTGGAGGATTAGCCAAATATGTCTTAATTCGTTCAAATGCTTTTTGGCATAGGCAATCCCATTGAAACTTGTTTCCCTTGCGAAGCAAATGCTGAAGTGGATGGACCTTATCTGCTAGTTGTGACACAAATCTCTTAATAGATTGTAACTTTCCTTGAAAATTGTGGAGTTGTTTTAATGTGGTAGGTGGAGGCATATCCATGATGGCCTTCACTTTTGCTGGATCTACCTCAATACCTCTTCTTGACACAATGTAGCGTAACAATTTGCCTGATTTGACCCCAAATACACACTTCTTAGTATTAAGACGCACTTTGCATTTTTCCAATCTATCAAAAATAGTGGTAAGGACATCAATGTGGGATTCTCTTGTCTTGGATTTTCCTAGGATATCATCAACATAGTCCTCCATTATGACATGTAGAAGATCACGGACTATGGTAGTCATTGCGCATTGATAGGTGGCATCGACATTTTTCAAGCCAAAAGGCATGACTTGATAACAAAAGGTTCCCCATGGGGTTGTGAATGCCATTTTATGTTGATCCTCTTCTGCAATTCTGATTTGGTTATAACTGAAAAATCCATCCATCAAAGACAACATCTCATGTCCAGCAATCAAATCCACTATGATGTTTATGTTAGGAAGTGGAAAATCATCCTTAGGACATGCAAGATTTAGGTCTCAAAAATTTCAACAAACACGGATGCCCCCAGATGCTTTTCTTCCAAGAACAATGTTGGAGACCCACTCAGGATAGTCAATAGGATGGATGAACTTTGCCTCTAACATTTTCTGCAACTCTGCTTTGACTAGGAGTGCTACTTTAGGGTGCATTTTGTGCAACTTCTGCTTTACTGGTTTAATCTTGGAATCAATTGTCAAATGATGCACAACCAAATCTATATCTAGGACAGGCATGTCTTTGTATGTCCATGCAAAATTGATTTTTCCTTTTTTCAAGAATTCAGTCATGGCTTTTTGTTCCTCCAGACTTAAGGTAGCAGCAATGTAGGTGATTTGTGGACTATCCTTTGTTCCCAAGTTGACTAGAATTGTGTCTTCATTCAAAATAGGTGACTTTTCTGGTGGCAAGGTTCTGAATGGCAAGTCAAGCTCTCCCTCTTCTGGCACCTCTAAGAGGTTTTCACCAAAAGATGCATCCTTTATTTTATCTTTTTCTTCATCCAAAAGCGCCCTAGAAGAGTTTTCACTAGAGGATGTTTCTTTTATTTTTCTATTTTTATTGTCTTTTTCACTTTTGCGACTAAGAGAGTTGACTTGGCTACCAAAGTAGGCTTTTTCATTGTATTGGATCTCATGTTCGTAATCTCAGAGATTCTTGAGGCCAAAAAGTGCCATCACTACTTCATCAGACTTACAGATATTGAGAGCTGGTGGTGTATCTTGAAGGTCCCAGTCTATGATGTCGGGGTTGGTGAGAGGTAGGTTAATGGATGAAAGGTCATCTATGGTAATGGTGTGGACATAATTATCTAGGTCATCTTCAATGTATTGGAAAGGTACTTCAAAGAATTCCTCCTCTTCAGTCTCAGAATTAGGTTCAACCATACAATAGTTGTCAGCAAAGGATACCTTAGGTTTAATGGAGCCCAATCCATGTCCTTTAGGATAGCTATTAGCTTCTAAGGGTTGTCTAATTCCATCTTCTTTTGGTCCAAGGCCGGTACCATGATATCCCATGTTTTCAATAATGGGAGGTGCCTTGACATATTTATCCTTAGGAAACTCTACAGGTTCATCTTTTCCATCATAATATAGCCAATCTACGATATTATCTTCCATGTGTTCATCACTAAGTGAACCCCAATGCTCAAATGTTGTCTTGCTAACTTGCATAGTTTCCTTATTAGTATAAGGTGAAAATTGAGAAGGTTTTCCAAAGGAACAAGGGGAGAGTGGTAGTTGTCTCACACACAAGGCATTTTCAAACTTATACTCTCCCATTCCTAAATCAGAAAAAGTGACCTTCTTCCTTGTGGTGTTAATTTTAGTATCTCCAACCTTCTCTTTTCCCTTGTGGGAGCTTGAATCCTCATTAGCTAATTCTGGTACTGTTGTGAGAGATTTGGGTATAATTTTGGCAAACTCACTTATTGGACAAAAATTCATTGGTGCACCTTCCAATCTTTTACAAAATTCAAAAGGGGTGGGATCCCCTGGGATTGTGATTTATCTTCCTTGGTGGGGAAATTTCAAGCATTGATGATAAGTGGATGGGACTGCCTTTAGTGTATGTATCCATGGTCTACCAAGCAAAATGTTATATGGTAAATCCAAGTCTAGGACATGGCATTCAATATTTATGATGGCTGGTCCAACTTTTAGAGGCAACATGATAACTCCTTTTGATTCTCTTTCCCTCTCATCATATGCTTTTATTGTGATCCTTTTGTTAACATCTAGGAGGTCTTCTGGAAGTCCCAAGAAATGAATCATTTTCAATGTACAAAGGTTCAAACTAGACCCATTGTCTATAAGGACTCTTTTAATCTTATGTCATTGTATAAGGACTTCAATGTGGAGTGACAAATTATGGTGGGGATCAGGACCTTGGAAATCTTTATCTATGAAGACAAGGTGTTGTTGAGCGGCAAGGTTTCCAATGATGGTAGTGAATTGGGAAGCATTAATGTTCTCAGGAACACGAGACTCTAAAAGAGCCTTCTCCAAGATTTCTTTGTGGATGGGTGAGGTGGTAAGAAGCTCAAGAATGGAGATTTGTGCAGGGGTCTTACCTAGCTAGGACAACACATCATAGCGAGAAGCGGGCCTTTGTGAGGTGGATGGCACAGCGGGCGCATGTGGCATTGGGGGATTAGTGTTATTGGGAGTGGCAGCTTGCAAAGTAAGTCTTCCTCGTCGAGTGGTGGCATCACAATCAGCTGCTTGTAAAACAAGGGTATTCACATGAGTGTCTACTTCTTCAATGTGACCACAAAAGGAGTCAAACCCTGATATGTGGTTAGTGGAATAATCATAAGGTAATGCATTTGATGTGGAGGCTTGATTTGCATTGTTGGTATTGTTGTTATCATTGTTGTGATCAGGAAATGGTTTTTGAAATATCTTCAATTTAGCATTTTTAGAGGTTGGACCTCCTTCCACCTCAATTTCCCCATCATCAACAAGATTTTGGATAAAAACTTTGAGCTTGATACATTTGTTGGTGTCGTGTCCCTTGATACAGTGGTATTTGTAGTATTCGTTTGACTTTGGTTGATTTTCATCAAAAGGACGTGTGTTAGGAAATACCATCAAGTTGCGATCCACTAATTTTTGAAAGATAGTCTCCAAAGGTTCACGAAAGCTAGTGAACTTTCTATTTTGATCATAGTCACAATTGTAGTTGTTGTTGCGTGGAAAGAATTGTGTTTGATTTCTAGATTGTTGATTGCTTTTGTTGTCATGATTTGAATTGTTGTTGTCTTGATTGTGGTAATTGTTGTTGTTCCCTCCTTGAAGGTTTTTGACATCAATAACACCATCATGTGTAACACCCTTATTCTTGGACCATACTTTGGGTTTTCTATTGTTGTTTGACTCATTTTTGGAGGATGATGAATTATAATGTTTGATAGTACCTTTTTCCAAAAGTCCATTTTCAATATTCTTACCCTTTTTGACTAAAGTGGAAAAGTCTTCGGGGCTAGCCATTTTCATGTGGAAGGACATTTCGGGTATCAAGTTCTTGATAAATATATCCACAAGATGGGAATCTTCGATTTTATATGGCATATGATTAGCAAGATGTCTGCACCTTTGTAGGAAGTTGGCAAAGGTTTCTCCATTTTGTTGTTTTGTGTTGCACAAGTCACTCAATGAGGCATGATGTTCAATGTTGTAAGAGTATTGTGCTATAAACTTGCTTGTCAAATCATTGAATGAAGTAAAGGAGCCCTTAGGTAAATTCATTAACCACTCCAGTTTGGGGCCTCCAAGACTTCGTGCAAAGAGTCTCTTAAGATAGTCATCACTAAATGCTACCTCTTGGCACAAAATGGAAAATTCTTTGAGATGGGTGACGGGGCATGTCTCTCCCGTATACTTGTCAAATTTAGGTATTTCAAAACTGGTTGGGAATGGCACCATATTAATGGATTTATCAAATGGAAAAGGACAAATTTCCTCAAAAGAGACATCCTTCACCCCTTTGTTGTTCATGTTAAGGACCAAATTTCATAGTTCTTGTAATTGTTGAGCCAAATCTTGACTAGGTTGCACTTGTGATTGTTGGGTGTTCACAAATCCACCTCCTAAATTGTGGGGAGGTGGTGGAGGCACTCCACTTTGGCCAATGTATTGATATGCAGTTGTTGGAATTGGCATGGATGTCTTTACCACAGTGGTTGGCACTTGTAAATAAGAAGAGTTCATTGGTTGTGTCAGAATTGCCATTGGTTGAGTAGGCACTTGTCCAATGCCTAAGCATCTCACGGTTGAAGTTGTCAAGGTAGATTGTGGAATACTAGCATGTGTGGTAACATTAGGCATGGAACTAATGATTTTTTGAATATGTTCTGCACTCAATTGAAATGTACATTGTGTTGAAGTGCTAGATGTAGGCGTAGCACTAGTTATCATCATGGTTTCTTTCCCTTTGCTAGAAGTTGGAGCTGCATTTGAAGTGGGCAACACAGGTGCACCACCTTTTGTAATTTGTCTAAACAAAGTGTTCTCATCAAAAATTGGGGGAACATTAACACCATCCTTGACCAAATTTAGGAATATCTCAGTTTTGTTTGCCCTAATGGATTTTTCCATCATTTCCGCATTGTAGGGGTCTATAAGGAATGTCTTGACATCATTAGATACATCATTAGGGTCAATAGGATCTTCATCTTGGTATATTTCTTCATCACTATTCCCCAAAGTTGTGTTATGGAAGGGATCTTCTGGTTCTCATGTGGATGTTGAGTTAGGTCTACCAAGGTTTGAACTAGAGGGGACTGTGTTCCCTAATGAAGTTGTGAGTGGAGGAAAAGGATTCTCCATCTCTGGTTCCCTCAATGATTCCCACAAGCGTGACATGGGATTAAACATGAACCTTCCTAATCGTGTGTGCACCATACAAGAGTAACCAAACCAAAGTGTGGAAGACTGTGGAAGAAAAAGAAAATGAGGATGAGAGCTATCAACCTTTTGTGATTAAAGGGTCAACTATCCAAGTGTGAACAAAAGACCTTGGTTTAGCAAACAAAGTGTGACTAGAGTATAGTAGTATCTTTCTCCTACCAAAGATAGCCAAGTGATCTTGTAGGCAAGATAGGACACCAAATTGATTACTCACTATTTGGAGATGGACTTGTGATCCCAAATAAGTAAGTGTGATTAGGATAAATGTTTGCTTAGAGATGAAAGGTCTAATGTTGAAATGTCAAAAGGTGTTTTAAGGTTTGAGCTCCCTAGAAGAAAATTTGAAAGTGGAAGACTAGAAGTTTGTAAAGATGAAGGTAGATATAGAAGATGAAAGTGTTGTGGTTACTTATGTAGTTAACTCAATCCTCGTTCACTGGAAATAAAAACCTTGGGTTCACTCCTGGGAAAATAGACCAGTTTTGAAGTTTTGCATTGTATTCAATTCTATTATAATGGTCTTGTGTAGCTTCTTCTTTTTGAATGTCTTTGATAGCGTATCGAAATTGTTTTTCACCGTATGCTAGGTTCTTCCTTTCCTTGTAGACAGGTGGCTTGGACAACTTTACTTTCTTATGTTTGACTTGGTTGACTTTATCGGTCATGGCAGGAATAAAACAAGACTCAAATTTCAAGTACCCAAGAACTTTACAAAAAAAAGATGTGACTAGACTCAACCAATTTCAAAATACAAATGACCAAAGGTGACCGTGAGTCAAGGAGACCTCACTTAACCTATCTCACTCAATGAAAGGATACCTCACAATTTCACTCATTTTAGAACTTGTTTGATGTTTTTGGCTTTTGGTTTTTGAATGTTTGAACAAGCACGTTGAACATGCCAACAACCCTAATAAGGCTATCTCTAGGATGAACAAGGCTTATCTAGAGGGAGTCCTCGATATACACAAGGTATGTGAGGCCCAAATTTGTAGATGAAAGGAAATACTGCCACACAATCGGGGGGAGACGGTAACCCAAATCTCCTCCTTCACTTCTCAAAGGTATAAAGTTCTTTGAGACTTAGACAAGAGTGACAATATTCCACTTTCAAGAGAGGTGTCTTTTGATTCACCCCCCGATTTATATACTCTGCCAGAACACGGGAGTTGAGGTCATCCCAAGGGGTTATGAAATCCCCAAGTAGGCCTCCTAAAAAATAAAAAATAAAACCACTTATTTCTTGTGCACCCAAGATCGCCCAAAGGCGCAAGGGGAGAGAATACGTAAGTGGTCTTGGGGTTTAAAAGACACTTGGTCTTTCCCAATGAAGCTTTAAGTTTTCTATCTACTTGAAGACACTCGTGATTAAAACATGCAAGGTTCTTTCCAACTTGAAATAGTGCCAACGTAAATGAAAATGCGAGTTCGTCAACAAGAAAGTAAAGCGAGTACGTGAAAGTAAAATGCTGAAAAGAAAAATGCAAGAAATAAAGTCAATTTACTTTAGGGCATTCAAGAGTGTATGACTTCATTTTAAGCACCAAACCTAAATGTGATCTAGCCTAAGCACACATGTCCATTTTAAGCACCAATTTCAAATATTTTCTAGCCTAGGCATACATGTCCATTATTCTTTAAAGCATTCAAGATGGTGTGAATTCTTTTTAAGCACCAAATCCAAAGGTGTCTTCTAACCTACACATTCATGTCCCTTTTAAGCACCAAAATCCAAATGTTTTCTACCCTACGCATTCATGTCAATTTTAAGCACCAAAGTCCAAATGTTTGCTACCCTACGCATTCATGTCAATTTTAAGCACCAAAGTCCAAATGTTTGCTAATCTAGACATTCATGCATTCAAATGAAAATGTTTAATCCATTCAAGTTCATTAGCTTTCAAAGTTTAAGTGATAAAAATCACTACAAATCTCCTTTAGTGATGAAAATCACTATTGGTTTTGCCTTTAGGTTTTTAAGGTTACTTCTTTGCATGAAAACCGTTAGTTAAAACCTGCAAGCCAATTAGTTAGCTAAAATTATTGATAAAAGTTGGACAATTATGTCAAAATACGGAGATGCCAGAATACAAGCGCAGACGCCAAAACACACAGATGACGAAACTCGAAGATGCCAAACTACGCAGATGCTAAAACACGTAGATGCAAAAATTGCAAACAACGAAACTCGGAGATGCTAAACTCCGTAGACGCTGAAACTCGCAGACGACAAGCAACAAAGCAATTTCAGATGCAGACGACAGTGTGAAAATCGAAGACGCCAAAACTCGGAGATGACAAAATAGTTACAACTCACAACACAGATGATAGATTTCTTCGGAGATGATAGATTAACTTTGTAGACGACAAAACTAAAAACCAAGATGATAGAACTAAGGGTGCAAATGACAAAGTAAAACTTGGAGACGATAGATTAAAAATGTAGACGACAGACTGGTAACGGAGACGATAGAATGGAATTGTAGACGACAGAATGGTTTAGGCTAGTCTGCAGAGACACTAGTCCGCGCAGACGCTAGTATGCAGAGACTCTATTCTATGCAGACGCTGGTATGCGGAGATGCTAGTCTGTGCAGACGCTAGTATGCACAGACGACAATCATAGACAACGTTGCGGCCTTCAGAGACGATAATGCGATGTTTTGCGACTGAACCAAAATTGTTTGCAAATTTTTGAGATGAAACCAGGGACGTGGGTCCCACCGGGCATGCTAAAATGTGTGCTAAAAAATGGGACCTACAAAAAAATGGGTTAACAAACAAACACTAGTTTAAAATCTTAAAATTGCATCAAAGACTTATCAAAATGAAAAGGACAAAATACCAACTAATGCTTGTTTGGGTTTTGCAACCCTAAGCAACCAGAAATTCAAGCTTCCAGCCACCTCTACAGCTCAAAAAGGACACCCATGAGAGGCCTTGTTGGTGTGTTAAGATGGGGGGGTGTTTGATGTGCTCTCCCAAACACAACAATAAGTGAATCTCTTGAGTGAGTGAGTGCAAATGTGTATGCAAGTGAAGTATGAATCTAGACTAAATGATATGAAGAACACTTCAAGGAATGGCTATGGAGAGAGCCATTCTTGAAGACATTCAAAGATGAAGGTGATATGTAATGAAAGATATAACTAAGTATGCAAAACTATGATAAAAATGCAAGCTAAAATGAAGCTACAAATGCATGTAGAAACTAGATTAACAATGCATAATGTAAACCAAATCAACTACCAAATTGTTAGTATGAATCTACAAAATCACTATGAGACTCTACTAATGCAACTCAAACTACCATGAAAGGTCAAACTATGAATGAAAACTCAAATCTCAAACCAACATGATAACAATGTAAACAATGAGAGATGATCAAATGCTTGAGACAAGGCCTCTATTTATAGGCTTGAGGGAGGGCTTGGTGAGGTGGCATCCATGTGGCATCCACATAGGTGCCACAAGGGAGACACATGGGCTAGAGGAAAAGCCATGCAAGAGTCAAAAAGGGTCTTAATGATTGAGAGGCTCAAGGTGAGAGGCTCAAGGTGTGCTCACACATGTGTGAAACATCTTGACTCTCATGAAAGAGGACAAGTGTGCAAGGGGCATGCAAGATATGAGGGATGAAGGAAAGTGTAAACATCTCTCACACGTGTGAGGATTCCTCACACATGTGTGAGAACACACTTAGGATTAAGAGGTGATTAGCTAGGATGATTAGGAAAAGAAAGCATGATTAGGAAGTGGGTTGGTTTAGCATGATGGGTTAGGTAGGCTAGTGAGGTTAGGTAAGGGTTAAATGTAGGAGCCATGTGCTCAAATAGGATTAAAAGTAATATTTAATTCCTAGTGGGATTTAGGCAAGGAATTAATTAAGTAAATGAGATACTTAATTAAAGGGGATGGGTTAGGATTTAAATAAATCTTAGTTTATTTAAATTAGGGTAAGGCAAACATAATTAAATAAATGAAAAATTTATTTAATTAAGATAGGGGAATTAAATAAATAATAAATATTTATTTAATTGGCTAGGAACGGGTTTGGACAATTTTTAGTGTCTACATAACCATGCGGCGATTAACTAACCGTAGCAGAGCCACTAGCGGTCATCACTACGACCACCGCTGATAGCCACCGTGGGCGGTTCGCCAGCGGCTCCGTTGGTGGTGCCCACCGCGGCCCCATCATGCTTTGCCCTCCCTCTACTCGACCACCACCCAGCCGCTGCTCTACTAGTGGTGTGGGGGTGGTGTGGGATTTTTTATTTTTTATATTTTTTTTTAATTTAAAAAAAAAAAAAATTCTTGCATTTCAAAGGGCTTGGTGGTTTTTTCTCTGTAACTTGAGCATATGGACGTATTTTTTCAATCCAAAAAATGCATCAAAAAGTTGGTTTTGAGATGGAGATATTTTTGCAGGCTTTTTTGAGTTTTGATGTAATTTGGTTGCCTATTTTGGTAGTCAAAGCCAGATGTTCTGTTTTGCATTCTGGGAGGTATATCTTGAGCATCTGATCTCCGTTTTTGGACTTCTTTATATTGCTGGAAATCTCTTTATGTGCTCTTTCTAGTGATGCTGGTTGTTGTTCTAGATTCTATTCTAGGCACATCTTATTTAGTCTTTTGCATTTTAGCATTTTTGTGGATATCTTGTTTGTTTCAAGTTTGGGGATTAATTTTGTTGCTTTAGATACTTCATTTTGGGCTCTTCCTTCTGCTGTCTCAGCCTTATGCTTTTTCTGATTATTGTTGATATTCATTGTAAGCATCTTTATACAACACACTGAGATAAAGTGTCACTCTTTCATTTCAGGATCCTTTTCATCATTGTGATTTGTTGTACTCGCACTATTTTATAAAGTGCCATGGGGGGATAGTTGTTTTTCACTTATAGGCCCTCTTTCTCTTTTGCCTCATGCAATGTCAATGACACGTGCCTTTATTGGTGTTTGTACCTCAATGTGTCTAGTTCCTGTATTGTAGGAGATTCTTTGGCCCACCTTTTTAGCTACCTATCACCTCACTTGTGTTAAGGGAGGGTTATATTGTTGTTCTATGTTTCTTTGGTTGATGGTTCATTGGTGTGAGCTATGTATTTAGTATCTGATCCTACATACTGTAGTGGTTGGCTACCTATGCATTTTGGTGATATGGATCATCTACCATATAGACACACTTGGTTCGTGCCTTCTATTTCCATGGAGGTTCTATAGATTAGCACATTTTGACAGAGTTTTGTGGTTCTTCATGCTTCAGTGGTTCTCTTCATGATCTCTCTTTGTTCCTTCTTCTGGAACATTCTTTGCTATTGGAGTAGGGTTTTTCCCATGTGGTTTTTTCTATTTCTCCTCTTTATAGAGATTTTGTTGTGATTGGGTACTTGATCAGACCTTGTTGCTGGGACCTAATTTTCTACTTTCATAACTGTGCTAGGTTAGCTTACCTCCTGAGTTTCGCTTAAGGGGGGGGTGTTATAGTAATTATTTGTTTGCACTTATTAATTAAATCACTTTGATTTAATTAATTAAGTTGCCTATTACTCTAGTTTGCTTAAGCTATCTTGTAGGTGCATATAATTAATATTTTATTAATTATATTGTGCAACTTAGCTTTTTTAGGCTTTAGGTTACCCTTTTCAGGTTTCGATCTCCTTTTATAAGGATTGATCTCTTTGTATTTTTCATTATGAAGATCCGTTGAATAATATTTTCTTCATCTGAGTTTTTCAGATCAAACCCTTGCCTCTTCTTGTCTTTTTCTTCTCTGTGACAAGTTTTCTACATGTAGGTTTTCTTGGGCTTCGTGGATTTGTTGTACGCTTTTGCTCAAATCCTACAGGGTATTCCTTTTGTTACTTAGATAGCCTTTGATAGGGGTATCGCCCCTAGTTTACCTCTTAGATATTCATGAGCATCCTTAGGTAATGCTTTTGTAAAGATATTACCAATTTGCTCCTTTGTGTTAACATATTCCATCTTCACTTCTTTATCTTAAACTAATTCTCTCAAGTAATGATACTTGATTAAAATGTTCTTAGTCTTTGTGTGCATCACATGATTCTTTGATATATTGATAGCACTTGTATTATCACAATAGAGTGTTACTAGTTCTGTGATTTCTTCCTTCATACCTTTGAGTAGTTGTTTGATCCATACAATGTTTGTACAATTTATAGTAGCAATAACATATTCAGCTTCAACAATAGATTGTGAGGTGTAAGTTTGTTTCTTGCTAGTCCATGTAACCAGCCTCTTGCCTGAAAAAAATACTCCTCCATTAGTTCTCTTTCTGTCATCAATTTTTTCAAACCAATCAGCATTAGTATAGGCTCTTAATTCAAATTTCTCTTTTTTCTTATAGTATAGACCATACTCCTCTGTTCCTTTTAGATATCTCATTATTCTCTTTACAACCATCAAGTGATTCTCCCTAGGATTAGCAAAGAATCTTGCAACTATCCCTACAGATAATGCAATATCAGATTTGCTATGTACTAGATATTGTAATTTTCCAATCATAGACCTATATAATGTTTGATTCACCTCAATTGAATCATCATTCTTTGAAAACTTGTGTCCTATCACCATAGGTGTACTTACCTAGTTTGGAATCATCTAGTCCAAAAGTTTTCAGTATTTTCTTGACATATTTTGACCGAGTGATGTATATACCATATTTTATTTGATATATTTGCAAAACCACAAAGAACTTGATCTCTCCAAACATAGACATTTCAAATTCTTGCTTCATTTCATTTTCAAAAGTTTTACATAAAGCATCTTGACCTCCAAATATGATATCATCAACGAAAATTTTAGATAGCAAAATACTTTTACCTTTTTTTGTCTTTATGTATAGATTGTTGTTATCATCAATCCTTTCAAATCCAATCTTTAGAAGATACTTATGAAGGCTCTCATACCATACTCTTGGTGCTTCTTTCAAACCATATAGAGCTTTATGTAATCTTCATACCATGTTCTTATTGTTAACATCAACAAAACCTTCTGGATGTTCATGTAAAATTCTTCTTCTAATATGCCATTCAAAAATGTAGATTTAACATTCATTTGATAAATTTTGAAACCTTTGTACGCAGAATAAGAAAGTAGAGTTCTTACTCCTTCCAATCTAGCAAGACGGGAAAATGTCTCTCCATAGTCAATTCCTTCTTCTTGTGCATATTGTTTGCAAACTAATCTTACCTTGTTTCTTGTGACTTCTCCATTTTCATCTAGCTCATTTCTAAATACCCACTTGGTGCCAATCACATTTTTGTCTTCTGGTCTAGGAACTAGAGTCCATGTTTTGTTATTCTCAATTTTTTCAATCTCTTCTTCCATGGATTTACTCTAGTCTACATCTTCTAATGTATCTCTTACTAATTTGGGTTCCTTCATGCTTAGTAAACATGGATCATTTCTCAATCTATTTCTTTTCATTGGTCTAGCATCTTTATCTCTAATAATTTGTGTAGCAGGATGATGTCTCTTGATATATTTATAAAATCTTGGTTTAACTCTAGTTTCTTCAATTTGTCTTTCAACTTCAGAGTCACTATGTCCATCTCTATCAGGTAGCTCAGCATCTCCACTAATCTTAGAATCTAAATGTGCTTCAACTTCATTCTATAACTCAGTATCTAAATGTAGCTCAGTTCCTGAATGCAACTCGACATTCATAGTATGTGACTCAACAATCACTAAAACTTGTTATTTGTTTGTAGCTTGATTTGTAGCATCCTCTTCAATAGGAATAACTTCATATAAGTATAGAAATGATTTATCTTCTTTTGGTTCTTTCATAGGTTCAGCCCCATATACTTTTGTATATTCATCAAAGTTTACATTTGCACTTTCCACAACTTTGTTAGTGTTAGTATTTAAACACTTATAATATTTACTTCTTGTGAATATCCTAGGAATATACTTTCTTCACTTTTTGCATCTAGTTTACCATTCCTGAAGTCTTTAAGAATGTAACACTTGCTTCCAAATACCTTAAAATATTTTACATTGGGTAAGTATCTATACCATATTTCAAAAGATGTTGAATGAGTACCTTTCTTGACTTGCACACGATTCAAGGTATAGACAGTTGTATTTATAACTTCTCTCTAGTATTTCAAAGCAACATTTTTTTCCATCATGAGTGTTCTAGCATAGTCCATTATAGATCTACTCTTTCTTTCAACAATTCCATTTTATGGAGGGGTTCTAGGGGTAGATATCTGTCTTTTGATTCCTCTGTCATTATAGAACATCTTAAACTCATTTGATGTGAATTCTCCTCCTCTGTTAGATCTCAAACACTTCAGACTTTTACCTATTTCCTTCTCAACTCTTGCTAACTACCACTTAAACATTTGAAAAGCATCAAATTTCTATTTTAGAAACATAATTGTCATTATTTTAGAATAGTCATCAACAAGTAGCATAATGTACTTATCTCCTTTGTAGCTTTGTACTTCAATTGGTCCACAAAAGTTAGTATGAACAATCTCTAGTATTCTTTTAGAAGTATGAGCTTTACTCTAAAAACTTGACTTTTTCATTTTGCCTAACTGACATTATTTGCACATTATATTATCATGCTTCTTTAACTTAGGCAAACCTCTAACTTTTCTCATGTTACTAATACTAACTAGGTTATAAAAATTAACATGACATAATCTTTTGTGCCACAACCACACATCATCAAATTTTACAACTAGACAAGTAGCATCCTCTATATCAAGATATAATAGATTACTCCTAGTTTTATCACCCTTTATAATCAATTTTCCATTTATGTCATACACCTTAGCAATCTTGCTTTCAAACTCAACCTTACATCCTAAACTATTTAGTTGTGACACACTCAACAAATTATATTTAAGTCCTTCAACATAGTAAGAATTGCCACATAAAATCTTATCTGTGAGTTTGATAGAACCTTTTCCTGTTATCAAAATGGTGCATAATTACCAAATCTTACACTATTTCCATCATAACAATTCAGGGTAATGAACTTACTTTTTTCTCCAGTCATGTGATGTGAATACCCACTATCAATGATCTATTTGTCATTCTTGTTCGCACAAGTCACAAGTGCAGTTGCCTCATCTTCATTTGATTGATCTTTCATTGTAACATACACCACTTCATCATCATTCTCATCAAATTCATCTTTTGTTTCCTCTTCAGCAATATAGCAAGAATTTTTGCCTTTGTCTTTGTAGTCCTTATTGTCTTCATCTCTTCTACTTTTTTACTTGTCACCACCTCTGTAGTTCTTCTTCTGTGGACATCTAGCATTAATATGACCAACCTCATTGCAATTGAAAAAAATGATAGGTAATTTACCTTTGAACTTGCCTTTAACTTTGTGGAATATTCTTTCCAATAGTGCTTCAAGTTGTTTTACATGCTCCTCATTTGTATCACTATCATTGGACATATACTTTATCTTTATTTTCTTCTTCTTCTTCTTCTCATCAAGTTTCTTCAATGACACCATAGCTTTGAAAGTAGATTCAATATTCTCAAGTTTGTAATTATCAAAGTTAGATAGCTCAAAAGTACTCAGTCTACCTACTAGACCTTCAAGTGATAGATTATTTCCTGGTATACATCTTAGTTCTTGAATTGCATAAACTCTAATAACATATATAGGTAGTGGTGTCCTTAAAGTTTTTCTTAGTACAATATCATCATCTATTTTGCTAGAAACTCCTCTTATTGCAATAACAACTTCTTTTATTCTTGCGACATATTGAGCAATATTTTCACCTTCTTCCATTCTCATATCATCAACCTTAACTTTTAGACTTTCAGGTTTGGCTCTTAGAACATTAGTGTCTCCTCCATAGATGGTGGTTAATGCATCCCACATTTTCTTTGCACTATCAAGACCTTTGATATCATCAAACTTGACATAGCTTAGGGCAGAGGCAATCTCAAGCATTGCCTAGTTCTATTCTTTCTTCTTTTTCATATCCTTAGCTTTTGGGGCTCCATTAGGATCAACATGCTCAGTAGTAATGGTGGATTGTGCATGATCTCCAAGTCCTTCAAGGTGTAGCTTCATCAAAATTTTCCATGTAGAAAAGTTATATCTATTAAGCTTGGGTACTTCTCTTTTTGACATCTTGATCTTTATGCTTCTAGTACCTTCAAACTAGTCCTCTTAAGCAGATGGCTCTAATACCAATTGTTGGAATACTTTAGAATAACTGAAGGGGGGGGGGGGGGGGGGGGGGGGGGTTAATTAGTTATCCAAGGTCCAAATGTATAAGTAAAACTTTTCATATCTTAGTGAACCCATCAAACATTTATCATCATTGTGCATGCATCCATTAGATTATGTAATCACTTAAATCTTGTAGGTTACTATTAAATCAACTTGCAAAAAATGTAAACATGAAACATAATAGATTCAACAACATATTTGACACAGTGATTTATGTGGAAACCCAATTTGGAAAAGACCACCAATAACATGCTACTCTTTCTCACTCTTCTGAAGTGATGGCCTGTCAAAGGCCAACCATGTTAAAGGTTATAATACACATTATTACATGTCACTCTGTTAAAGGATTTCAATCATCCTATTAGGAGTGAGCCTTGTTAGAGGACTTTACACCATTCACTTGGAATGTCACCCAGTTAAAGGATTTACAAATGACTATTAGGTCAACCTTAATCTAAAGGATTTAACCTAAAATAATACAATTATTAGAGAGTAATTGATGCAAAGGGAAGGGTAGTGGTCTTAAAAACATAATTATAGTTTTTAATTTTAGAGGTCTAGGTACTTGGGCCTATTCAACAACCTTAAATGCTTCAAAGAATTGACTTGTCAAAGTCTGTCACAATACTTCTAAATTATGATTTTTGTTTCATAGACCCACAACTAACTTGGATTCAGAGGCTTTTAAGACTCTATTTCAATTCCATACTCCACTTCACAAAAATTCCTTAAACTAAACCCAAAAAGGCCTAATAAGTTGTCCGATAACCTTGTAGCAAACTTTAAAAATGTGAACCACTTTACCTTCTCTCAAGATTCTTAATAATGTAATGAAATTTACCAACACATTTTTCAAAGTATTACAACATACCAAAAGAATGTGCCTAGTTACTATGGACCAATATACCTACACATGGTTGATACCCTATTTTTTAATGCATAACATGACCCAATTTACAAAGGAAGTACCCTTCAATGATCTCCTATCAAATCCAACCACTGGATAGTGTCTAGTTATGCCTTAAAATGGCCAAATCCAAAAGGAATTAGACTCTAGTGCTTTGTAACCTTAAAAACCCCAAATTGTGCCCTTAAAACCATTGTAATCTAGGGCTTCCTCAATCTTTTGGTTCTCCACACTTCTGATAAAAATTGATGATGGATTTGCCATCAAATGGACATTGTACAATGTTCCCAATCATGAAATAGGTCCCTTTTTTGGGTAGACTGCTCACTGTTATACTTGAGCATCCATTTTCAATGCACCGTCACACTGTTCCTAACTAGTAATCACCTTTTTTTGTGCTTGATTCTTCATATGTGTGGTTAGAGACATAAAATACATGTTAGATCAACTCATTCCATGAATACCATGCCTCCATACTCATGGAATGATTTCAATTTCCTTAGAACCCTACTATAGCAATAAACAAAATTAAAGAAAGATTACAATTATTCAACTGGTGTAGCAGTGAATTCAAGATGTGAAATTCATAAAATAAAAAAGGTAAGTGGTTAATAAAGCTCTGTCGTTGTATATATGAATTAACCAATTTGAATATAGATTCTAGAAATGAATATAGTGGTAGAAAATAGGGAAAACTTTATTATTAAAATGTTCACCAATTTATAGATCAATTCTCTACTATCCCCCCATAATAGAGACTTCATCTAAATATATGAGACTCCAAAATAGCTTCTCCAAAATGATTCAACCAACTCTCATTGGTTGGGTTGAATGTTTAGTTCCTAACAAAGTCCTAAACACTAACTCCCTCCAAACACATTCCTATTCATTTATGTTTAAATATTTGAATTTTTGAATAATATAAAGGCTTTATTTGAATATCTAACCTTTCCTTAAATATTCCATAAGGTCCTAGAACTATCCCATGCCCATCCTAACTTCTAAAACATAATCATTGAAATCCAACCTTGGTGCTTTGGACAATCTTAGTCCATTGCAATCAAGCTTTTGGTCATTTTAAGGACATTACAAACACATTTGATTCATTACATCAATTTGATCAATTGAAAATCATTATAGACTTGAGGACTTGCCAATTAATCTCTTGACTTAGATTGGGATTTCCATTCCTCTAATTTCCTTTGGATGTTTTTGTGGTCTTCATAGTCTGCATCTCTTTATTTTCTGTGTGTGGTGCTCCTGCACCAGTAATAGTAAGGCTTGATTTGATAACAAATTACAACTCCATTTATAGATTACAAATCATTACTTTAGTCCTCCATTATTCTTGGCCTTCATAAATTTTAGCTTTGATAGCTTGTTCACCCTTCAAGTATTCATACCTTTAAGCCTTCTTACCTAACATTCCAATGTAGATTCTTCTCTTAGCTCACTTGATGAAGCAAAACCCTTGACTCCTTGTCTTCCTTGGGTTCTCACACATGAAAACTCTTATTTTTGACCAACCATTCCTATAAATAGAAAATTAAGATATTTTCTTCTCATTCTCCATCATCTAATTTAGGCTTAGGATAGATTAGGTAAGATACGATGAATCTACCCCATATCTCATATCTCTTCTAGAAACTTCTCCTTGAATCCTCTTTGAATTTGCTTAAAAATGGTTCACCTTGAATGCAATGCCACTAGCTCATAAATATTATCTTCCACCTAGTTCACACAATCCAAGAAAACAAACATGTCAGCCAAGATCCATCAAATTCATGATCTTTCAAATAATATAGCCACTCGGTATTATCTAGCTTCTGATGCTTGACACATATGGCATTGCTCAACATCCTCTGTGAAATTACTCAGCATGAACTAAAGTTTACTAGTGCTCAACATCAACTAAACTTTACTTAGCATCCACTATTATGCTTTGTACACACTAGAATAGACTTTTTCTCGGCTCCAACTATCCGCTCGATCAAGCTTGGCAAACAAACTTTGTGTAACTTGTTCTTCTAGAATTTCTTAGTGTAACCATCCTTTGTAACCTTAAGTAGATTATCAATACATCATGTTATCATTGTCTTAATTTATTCTTGTACTTCTTTACATAATCATAACTCGACCTTTCCTCTAAGTTCTATTGTTACATCTTTTGATCAAATCCTCTTCATCAATCAAATAAGTGATAGTACTTAAATCAAATAAGTAGTTGTCTTACCAACAAATAGCAGGTTTGACATCAGTGAATTTTTTTTAATTGAAGCATATTGACCATAATTATGTCAATCTATTCTCAACAATATCCTTCTTTAATAATCTTCTTCAATATCTTCTCAACACTTCTTTATAAGATTTAGTTGTATGCTTTGATGCTAGTACCATATAAAGAATATAAGGTTCACCCGCCTAGGTCTTGCAAAGCTTGAAGTAGAAGAAGGAGTATCGCCTTATAGTTGGCCCCAGTGTTTGAATGAGTATGTTGTAGATGGGAAGTATCTACCCCTAGATTTATTCTATTCTTATCCTTAGGTTTTTTAAATATGACATTTTAAAACACCAACAAAACGGCAACTCTACTAGGGACAAGGTTGCAGTAAGCCTTGTTACAAGAACAAGAATCTCTGGTGTAAATTGAATATTTTAGTCTTATATTTTAGGATGGTTTTTCCATTGAAGACACCAAAAAAATTGTGACTCTACTGGGAATGGCTACAAAGAAATTCATTGTTAAAAGTACTGGAATCTCTGGTATAAATTGCATTTTTAAAGTCTATGTTAGACAAATCTTGAGAATCTAAAAAAGATTTAATATAATAGGTGTAGACACCTAAAAACCTTTAGAAAATAAAGTATTTTTATTTTCTGAAAAATTCTTGATGACATCATCATTTATTAATTAATTAATTATTTAATTTATTTATTTATTTTTATGCCATTAAATCCTTTTATCTTAATTAAAAATATTTAATTAAGGAATCCCTCCAAAAATGTTTAAATCTTATTTAAACATTATTTCCTTATTTATTAATTATTTAATTAATAAATTGACCAAAAAACTCAAAATAAATAAAAAATTTATTTTTTGCCCAAAACTTGGCCAATTTCCTTAAGACCAATAACCTCTTCCAAAATCTTCTAATCCTTCTTTAATTTCGATTAAAGGCTAATCTCATCATTTCCTACCCCTAATCCCAACTCAAAATATTTAATCAAGATTAAATATTAATCCTCATGTTTATGAAAAATATTTTAATAAATATCTCCTCAACCCAAACCCTTGAAATAAATAAAACTTTATTTATTTCATAAAATCTTATCCTAGGAAGTTCTAGACTCTTCTAGAAAGTCTTCATCCTCATCCAAAGCCTAGACTCTTCTAGAAGATGTCTTTAACCCTAATCCTAATCCCCTCCTAACCTTGTCACATTCCCTAAACATGGGTTAAGACTTGCTAACTCAAGCCAAAGTTAACAAATATCTCCTCCTTCACCCACCCTCATTAATTGCAATCCACTTGCCATCCACTTGCCTAGTCCTAAGCCATCTCTAACCCTTCCTCTAATCATTTTTACAACCCTAAGCAAGCTTAAAACCTCCCTAAACCCTCAAATTCGAATTTCATGGTATCTCTCACAAATATCTTCAACCACAAAACTTTATAAAGCCCACAAAGTCATAAATGTTCTTACAAAGCACTTATGAAGGGTCTTTATGAAGATTTTATCCCTTGAGCCTCCTTTGTTGACTCATCCTTCCCCTTTCCTCCATCCTCTCACCATGTGACATGTGTCACTCCTTGATTGGTTGTAAGAAAGCACAATCCATGTGCTCTCCTCTCATGCAATCTAAGCCCTCCATGACCTTTTTCCCATCCTTGCATCTTAGCCCTCAATCCCTCAAGCCTCTTGCCTATAAATTGGATCCTTCCCCTTTGCAAAATAACACAATCCATGAAGTAAAGTTATAATGCTATTTTGAGAGCCAAATCCATACTAAAGCCATCTATCCACACCAAAAATCCACAATCATCCATTGAAGCCTTTGGAAGCATATTGAGCATACATCCTATCCATTTAGATAAAGCTACTCAACAAGAGAGCTTCTTATTGAGAAAGTCCATTGATGGCTCATATTCTCAATTGAGAGCTCGTCTTAGTCTATCTTGAAGTTTATGAATTTTGTTTAGTTTGTAGAAGCTTTATTTAAATTTTGTTTCTATTAGCATACTAACATTGCTCATATACATTTTGGCACGCCCGGTGGGACCTCACATGGGTCATCTTCATTAGCTTTTTTAGTCAAGTTTTGTATGTCATTTGCTGATTTTGGCTAATTTTGCTTGTTTTTGTGATTGGTAGGATTGTATAAATTGGTTTTGTAGGTCCACATGAGCATGAAGAAGACAAAGGAACTCATAGTCTATCTCATAGTATTTGCAGATTTTTCAAGCTTATAGGTGGACAAAGCACTTGGAATTCTTCTTCCTCTTCTTGTCTATATTCTTCTTATTCCATCTACTTCTTCTTCTTCTTCTTGTGGGAGATCTTGGGCATTTTTTTTTTTTAAGGAAGCAAAATCATACACACTTCTTTTTAGTGCTTAAAATGAACCCCCAAATCATACTTAAATCCATTAAAAAATTAAAAATTTGCAAATAAAGAAAAAATCTTTTAACAAGTGAAACTAAACCAATCTAATCACTTGCATCCTCGCAACATCAAGGTTTTAGATGCATTCATGCAAAGTTAGGAACACTTCATTTTTGGGAATTTAAAAAGAACTTCAAGTTTCCATTTCAAAAGGTTCAAAATCAACACTAAGTGCACACTAAAATCTAAATCAAACTCAAAGCATAAATCAAGGATAAAATGAACCTCATTTGCAAATATGTTAAAGTTCTTTTAAAAATCTCATGAAAACTAAGAGTCCTAAATGGTTGCCAAAATTGTCCTAAAAAGCTTTGTTATTTGTTCCAAACAAATGTCTTGTTGCAAAATCTTGAATGTTTCTTAAGTTTTTCATGCATCAAAACAATCTAAGAATATCATTTTTGGGCTTAAAACATGCAAATTAGAACACAAAATCTTGAATGAAAAGCAAAGTCCAAAGAGTCATTTTCACTTTTGAGTCCAAAAACAATCTTGAATGATCTAAGGTTAAAACAAAGCACTTCAAAGTTCTTAAAACAACACACAAAATCTCAATCTTGAATGCTCAAAGGAAAAAACTTGAATGTTTAATCACTTGTCTTTGAATGCATGTTGCTAAAATCACTCTTGAGTGCCATGGATTAAAATCAAAGTTTGTTTTTTTATGAATGCATGATTAAAACAAAAAATCCAATCTTGAATGCCATAGATCAAATAATCATCTTTTGGAGCATAAAAAGAATCTACATTTTTGTAATCTTTTAAGTTATAAAAACAAATAAAAATGCTTTGAGTGAGTTTTTCGTTGGACTCACCCTCTTTAATCACCCATCAATTTAACCATTGGTTGCAATCTCAGTGCCATCTATGGGGATGGGTCCACCTAAGAGGGTGTTAAGTGCTCCACGCAAATCAAAATCCACTCACTTGGGTTTTTAGTGGTTTTTCTAAGTTAGAAAATTTCTTGAATGCGCATTAATCTCGCTCACACTTCATTTGGGCATAAAAATTGGACAAATCTTGATGTGGAGGGCCTCCGGGCATGCGCTTGAAATTGAATCTCACACACCTTTGTTTTGGGCTTAAAATAAACTCACACTCAATCTTGAATGCCTTAAAGAAAAATCAATCGATACTTGACGTGGAGGGCCTCCGGGCGCACGGGTTTACCTTCTTGTTGACCCTAACTCTTCTTCTTGTTTGCATTCTTCGATCAATTTTATTTTTTTTGACGCTTCAAACTTGGAATAAACATTATATCTTAAACATGAGTGCTTGCAAAGTCTAGATCAGAAAACTTAAGCGTCATTCGGTAAAAGAACAAGGGTTTTTTTTAGCCCAAGATCATCCAAGTCTTCTCTCCCCTTGTCGTCTTTCGAGGTCATCTTGGGTGCATAAGATTAGGATCCAAAATCTTGTCTTAGCTTTTTAGGAGGCCTGCTTGGGGATTTCATCACCCCTTGGGACGACCTCAACTCCAGCATTTTGGCGGAGTATAAAGATCAGGAGGTGAATCCAAAGACACCTCTCTTGGGATCAAAATTTTGTCACTCAGGCTAAGCCTCAAGGAACTTTATACCCTTGAGAAGTGAAAGAGGAGAAGTGGGTTACCACTCCTCTCGGCTGTGTGACATCTTTTTGGTTTCATCTATGGATTTGGGCCTCACGTACCTTGTGTATATCGAGGACTCCCTAGCTAAACCAAATTTCATCCTTGTAGAAAGCTTCTTAGGATGTTGGTGTATTTGACGTGCTTGCTCAAAACTTTTGTTTGCTTGTTTGTTCATAGCTTTTGAATGAATATTTGCCAATTTTGGTCAAAATCCCTGAAAAGCAAAAATCTCCCAGCTCAAGGCATACTTAGCGTAGTCATTGCCTTATCAGAAAATCATCCAAACTCCCCTGCTGCAACCGAATCTATCTAGTTCTTTGCCTTAGAAAAATCCCAAATCCAAAGTCCATCCAAATCATCCCCCCAACCAGCTTGCAACCCAATCCAAAATCATCCAAGCCTTTAAAGAGTTGTTACTCTGCCAGAGTTTTCTATCCAATCAATCCTACCAATCAACCAATCTCACCAAGGTTATCCCTCTGACAGAGCATTGTCTAGGGTAATCTAGCTTTTTCACTTGCATCCCTCATCACCTTGAGCTAAAGGTTGAGATCCACAAGTGATCAATCTCGTGTCATGCCCATAGGATCATTAGTCTATTCTTAGGTTGACACAATCTCCACCAATCCAGCGCATAGGAAAGCAAAACTCTCACTTTTTGATAGCATGCCCTTGAATTCTTCCATCCACAGGAAAGCCAAAAATCTCCAGCCAATCCTTCTTAGGTCTGTCATGCAACTTTGACTCTCCCTAGGAAATCTTTCATCAGCCAATCCAAAATTTGTGCTTAACCCAAATCCAACCATGAGCTTCTGTGTTCATCCATATGCAAGACCCCATCCCCATCAAACTCACCATCAAAGCTTGAAGTGCCAATCCTATCATGATGTGTTTGGTCGCATTTTTCTTGCTCCCGCCACCTCCTATTCCAATGATGATGAAAATCTTGTTGACTATGACGGGTATATTGAAAGCCTTAGAAACATTCCCCCAAGCATCCCCCAAAATCCAAGAGTTATTCCAAACTATCTAGTCATGCCATCTGATATTCCAGCTTCCCCTCCATCACCCCATCAACTAAGCTTCCAATCTTCCACCCCCATCACACTAGCTATTCCTGTCAATCCACCTCCACCTTCGACACACGAGTCTCCAAGGAATCTCCTAGAGGAAATACAAGAAAAATTGCCTCCAACAGTCGATAAGCCATGTCATCTAATCCAACCATGTGAAGTAGTCAGTGATGAAGCTTCCCCATCTATAATATCACCTCCATCTCCCATAGCTATCATCCCCATACCATCCATCAAATTGCTTAAAATCCTTCCACTTCCCGCAAGCATCAAAATCCCACCACCTGTCAAATCCCTCCAAATCCTATCCACATCGCCTCCAAGAATTTCCCAAATCTCTCGTAATGACCCTTATGCATCCATCTTCTACTCACCCATCTCCACTACTGAATCTCCCATCTATCCATCCGCTGCCTTTGAAGAATCCATCCCTTCACCTCCTATCGCACCATCCACTCCAAACCAATCCTATCAAGATCTTGCCCAAAAGCATGTTGACATCCCCCAAAGCATAAATGAAGATATCATCATACCATGTCTTCCATCCATAGTGCAGTCACCATCTCCTCCATCTCCAAAACCTCAAGCCATATCTCCTCCACTACAAGATATCTTGTCATCCCACCAACTACATCAAGATCCTATCCTTCCATCTCCCCCGCTCCATTCTTCCATCTTACCACCTATCCAAGCTATTCCACCATCTATAATCTACCCTCTTGGTTCACTTACATTCATCTATGGTGGCCCTCTCTCAGCAGAAGAATTAAGAACAGTATCTCCCCATTGCAATACACCTAATAAATCACTTCTACCATTTTCTGCAAGCAAAAAGTTTCCTTAGCTTGTTCAAATGCTCAATCGATGGCATTATCAAGGTCAAGGTTTAGGACCACAGGAGCAAGGAATCAGAGAGCCTATTATTGCACAAAAAAATCTAGGATTTCATGGTCTTGGATATGTATCCAAAGGCTCACCATCTAAAGGTGTTGGTACACCACACCCCCAAACCAAGCCTATCTCCAAGCCCACCATGCCAGCCTCCCATCACTCCTTCAAGAAATCTTATGTCATCCCCCCTCCACCACCTTTTTAACCCAAAACAACCTACCATATCCCCCCTTCATCCGCTAAATCCATTTTGGGTCCCTATGTCCCAAAATCTACCATCCTCCATCCTCCTATCAGCCATCATAAAAATCCTATTCCATCCATTTCCATGCAAGATCAACAAAGGCACATATCAGGGCACATCATCCATCATCATCCCCCTACATGCTCTTTCATATCCTCTCCATCTCACAAAGCTTCTCCTAACCATCTTCCCAAAGCTTACCACAGCAATGTGAATGCCAACTTCAAAATGCATAAAGCTAAAAATCCACATCCTAGGCAATCATATGTCTATTCTAAAAGACATACTCCAAAAAGGCAAAATCCAATCAAAGAATGCAAAACAATGCAAAAGCCTATGAAAAGAAAATCCAAAACCATGTGGATCCCCAAGAAAAAAGTTGAAACCCAATGCATAATGGCATCCACCATTGCTAATCCCCCATCTAGTGACTCATGTTCCCCATCTCCTAACTCCATCTTGGGTTCCTATATCCCCAAGCATGCTTCCACAAATCCTTCATCATGCCCGCATCTACCATCTATCCCCCATATGCTCTTTTCACACCCGTTCCAACATGTGCCAATTTTGCTCTTGCAAGCATCCCCATCTCATGCTCCTTTCCATCATTTTCATCCCTCCATCTCCTACCATCAATCCCATCTAATCCGATCTATTGCATAAATCACACATTCGGTGTACCAACAGCTAGCAACAAAATTGAACATTCCAATAGCTAGTGAAAAATTCCAAAAAAGCCAAAATAGCTTAAGAAAGACAAAATCATTCCAGCTAAGTCCAAAGTCAAAAAGTCAAAAAAGAAAAGAAAAATAAAGTGTCCACTTGTGAAAACTTGGCAATTCAAGCACCTTGGACAAATTACCATGATGAAAACTTGGCAAACAAGCGTCATGTGTAATCCTGCCATCCCTAGCTTAGCCTATCACCCTCATGCTTTTGGTCATCTCTTGACATCCAACTCCATCTTCCAATCTATCCACCTATCCTCCATCCTCTAGCTTCCATCTCACACCATCCACTAATCTTATGCAGCTTTAGCCAATCATCTTAGCTATCATCCATCTCCCTAGCCCCTTCAGCTTTTTCCATCCTAGCTTCAATCTTATCACATCCATCATAAGACCTCCTTCCGCATGTTATCTTCTGATTGGGGGCACTATATTCCTTGGAGATCTTGTCTTGTCCATCCTCCCTTGTCATTGGTATCTAGCTCTAGGCTATCCTCATGCAAACCCAATGTCATCTCTTTATATCCATCATAATCCTAGCTATCTACCATCCTATCTAGCCATCTCATCCTTCTCCTCTAGCTATCCTTGGTCACAAAATCTCTCATCATCATTGGATGCATCCTGCCAAATCCATATCTTTCGCTATCACCCCACCCTTAGCTTTTGCATCTTGCACAACATCGAACCATCCCGCTATCCTATCATCCTGAGCTTTTGCCTGCTTGTAACTATCTTGGTCCGTTGGCTTGTACCATATCTTGATTAGCTCACTTGTAAATATCTTGGTCTGTCAGCTTGAACATCCTCTTTAGCTTAGTACCATTGCATCTATCCAGCGTTCATGTCAGTTCGTCCTTGATCAGCATCTTGCACCCATCGCACATCTTGGTTAGCTATTCCAATGCATCCTTTAGCTAGATTTCCTATCACCAAAGTGTTATCTTTCTTAGTTCAGCTTGCCAGATGCATCACTCATCCAAATCCACTAGCTTCGGTGCTCTATGATAGGTCCTTGCAGGATATAGCTTTCCTCATGTCTGATCTTGGTCTGTTAGTACCTCATCCTACCCATCTCGTTGGCAAACGGTTCTCTTTTGGATTTTTGCTTTCTTTTGATTTGGACTCTTCCCTATTGGGTCTTGCAATATCTTTTCCAAGCAATCTCCTTGTTCCCTCCTCAAGGTTGCCATGATCTTCCATATCATGGTATACTATGAATGGGGCAATCAGAGCGTAAGGTCTTGATCATGTCTTTTGCTTATTTTCTTTTTTGCTTGTGGGTTACCCAGTGTCGTTTCCACACTGCTTCCTCTAGGATTCATGTGTGATACTGGGGCAATCCTTGCGTGTTTGTTTTGAGTTAGTTCATCAGTCCTTTGGACAGTTGGTGAAAAGGCCTTGATGTTCTTGGTAACCTTGGCAATTAACCAACAGTCCTATAGAAAATCTAGTGCTCAACTACATGTTGGTACTTCTCTTTGAAGTATCCCCCCCGCTCAAAAAGCTTCAATGGTTTTCCTTCATCTCCATTATCCCCCATCCATATCCAACATCCATCTCTCCTACCCCAGCTTATGCATAAATATCTCTTTGAATCACTCCTCACTCTTAGCTTTAGGGATCCACAATCCTAGTCTTAGGGATCCACCAATCCAATCAATCCACCAAGCCTCATCTTTTGAGATCCACAATCCTAGTCCTAGGGATCTCCGAAACCCATCTTCTGCCAATCTGACTCTTTGAAATCCTATTGCATCAGCTTTTTAATCCCCTCATCCATCTCCCCATCCTGGATTCCTTTTATAGCACTCCGCTCCTTCATCCTCTGCAATCCCTGAGAACTTAAGCTTGCTTCCTCTTGTGCCTCTAATTCTCCCTTTATCATTCTCCCGTAGTGAGAGTTTGAGCTAACTAAACCTCTTCTCTTAAGCCAATCTGAGTCTTCTTTCTCATCTCAGATTCTTGTACTTTTCAAGAAGTCGTCGAGCCTCACTTTCTCTCCCCGCTGCCTTCTTGAGGGGGCATCTCATAGTCCATTCTCTTCTCTTCTACTCTAGCCTTGGGCACCTTATTTTCTTATCTTTGATGCCATGCCACTTGCAGCATCACATCAAAGAGGGGCAAAATGTAGACACCTAAAAATCTTTAGAAAATAAAGTATTTTTATTTTTTGAAAAATTCCTGATGACATCATCATTTATTAATTAATTAATTATTTAATTAATTTATTTATTTTTATGCCATTAAATCCCTTTATCTTAATTAAAAATATTTAATTAAGGAATCCCTCCCAAAAATGTTTAAATCTTATTTAAACATTATTTCCTTATTTATTAATTATTTAATTAATAAATTGACCAAAAAACCCAAAATAAATAAAAAATTTATTTTTTGCCCAAAACTTGGCCAATTTCCTTAAGACCAATAACCTCTTCCAAAATCTTCTAATCCTTCTTTAATTTCGATTAAAGGCTAATCTCATCATTTCCTACCCCTAATCCCAACTCAAAATATTTAATCAAGATTAAATATTAATCCTCATGTTTATTAAAAATATTTTAATAAATATCTCCTCAACCCAAACCCTTGAAATAAATAAAACTTTATTTATTTCATAAAATCTTATCCTAGGAAGTTCTAGACTCTTCTAGAAAGTCTTCATCCTCATCCAAAGCCTAGAATCTTCTAGAAGATGTCTTTAACCCTAATCCTAATCCCCTCCTAACCTTGTCACATTCCCTAAACATGGGTTAAGACTTGCTAACTCAAGCCAAAGTTAACAAATATCTCCTCCTTCACCCACCCTCATTAATTGCAATCCACTTGCCATCCACTTGCCTAGTCCTAAGCCATCTCTAACCCTTCCTCTAATCATTTTTACAACCCTAAGCAAGCTTAAAACCTCCCTAAACCCTCAAATTCGAATTTCATGGTATCTCTCACAAATATCTTCAACCACAAAACTTTATAAAGCTCACAAAGTCATAAATGTTCTTACAAAGCACTTATGAAGGGTCTTTGTGAAGATTTTATCCCTTGAGCCTCCTTTGTTGACTCATCCTTCCCCTTTCCTCCATCATCTCACCATGTGACATGTGTCACTCCTTGATTGGTTGTACGGAAGCACAATCCATGTGCTCTCCTCTCATGCAATCTAAGCCCTCCATGAGCTTTTTCCCATCCTAGCATCTTAGCCCTCAATCCCTCAAGCCTCTTGCCTATAAATTGGATCCTTCCCCTTTGCAAAATAACACAATCCATGAAGTAAAGTTATAATGCTATTTTGAGAGCCAAATCCATACTAAATCCATCTATCCACACCAAAAATCCACAATCATCCATTGAAGCCTTTGGAAGCATATTGAGCATACATCCTATCCATTTAGATAAAGCTACTCAACAAGAGAGCTTCTTATTGAGAGAGTCCATTAATGGCTCATATTCTCAATTGAGAGCTCATCTTAGTCTATCTTGAAGGTTATGAATTTTGTTTAGTTTGTAGAAGCTTTATTTAAATTTGGTTTCTATTAGCATACTAACATTGCTCATATACAATAGGAAGACTTTTCTAAAATAGCAAGGTCTGAGGTGTTTTCCATGTCTTTTCTAAAGATTCATGTCTCCCAATAATGCTTTATTTATTTGTAGTAGTAGCTTTGAGGGTTGAATATAAATTGTGTTGTTACTAAGAGATTTCATCTTCAATCGATTCAGCTAGGTTTTGTTTCAAAGTGTTGTTGTAAAAGTTCAGAGTCAAGAATGAACACAAGGGTTTGTTCTCTTTTTCAAGTTTTTAAATCTTCAAGAGTGGTTTGATGGTTTGCATATTTTCCATAATTTGAAATTTTGGTTCAGATTTGTCAAGTGAAAAATTATGTTTTATTTCTCACAAGTCTGAGTGGTGACTCTAAATCTCTATACCAGTGTTCCTAGTTGATTTCATATTATATATTTTGAAGAATTTTTAGTTTTTATGGGTAGATTTGAAGCTTTTGATAGTGGTTCTTGGAAAAGAAGTATAAGTTCTTGATTGATAAGTTTTTAGGGGTATGATTTTCTTTATAATATTCAATTGTATGCTTTGATACTAGTGCTATATAAAGAATTTGAGATTCATCTGCCTAAGTCTTGTAGAGCTTGATTAGAAGAAGAAAGTATAGCCTTACAGTTGGCCCTGGTGTTTGAATGGGTATTTTTTAGATGGGAAGTAACTGTCCCTAGATGTATTTTTTTCTCATTGTTGGATTTTTGAAACATGATTTTTTAAAACATCAACAAGTCTTTTAGAGAAGACCACTCTTTAGACAAGATCAAGGAGTGATAAGGTATGTACCATTTAAAAATGGATGCACTTGCATTTTAAGACTATTTATCACCCTCTACATTATTCCTTCTTTAGATCATGGATATGTTTGTGCTCATCTCCTTTTCTCCTCTCTTCTTCCATTTTCCATCCTATTTCTTTTGGTATCTACTTGTGCTTCTTGTGGCTCCCCTGACTTGATCTCCAAGACTAGGTTGACCCAGGTCAACTTGCTCTAGACTAGGCTAACCCAATTAAACTAGTCCTCCCAAGTTTACCTAGTCCTTGATGATTTTAGGGCTCTATGACCAAAAGGCCTTGGGGTTTTAATTAGTTTTTTTTTTCTCTCCCGTCAAATTATTTTGTTTTCACACCCAAAAAGTCATATATAAGAAGACTTGGAGGCTTCATTTTCATATATCACACTCACCCATCAAGATTCATATTTTCAAGTTCTTTCTCTCAAGTCCATATTTATGCCTTTTTCATTCAAGAAGTTCAAGTATTTAAGATTTTCAAGCATTCAAGCAAGGATATTTCTATCAAGCATTGAAAAATCATTTTCGAGCATTCCCTCTTCAATATCTAGCATATTGTTGACCATCAAGGGAGGCGATCTACATTGAAAGATTCATCTTCTTCATTGGTGCACATTTATATCCATGAAACTATTATGGGATTATGGTAGATCTATTACACAGTGTGGAGATACCCTAGATTCCTAATTTAAGATCTACAATACATTTAAATATAAAATCCTTATGAATTAGGGTTTCAAGAAAGGTGAATACTAATATTTATCTTATTTTTAGTCATTTATATTTATATTTCTTATTTACAGTTAATTCCTTAACATATGGATTGACCAAGGTAAACCCTCATCAAACCACAACCACACAACCTTTCTTTCCTATGTTGATTTATAGGGTGGCACCAAAAAGGATTATAGATCTAGAGCCTACTTTTTGGAAGCTCTTTGGAGTTGTTAGTTACAAATCACCAGACAATGTCAACCTAGTAGAAAGGTGCACTTCCAAGTCAACCTAGAACTTTAGTATCTATTTTTGGGGAGAATTGTGTATTTAATTCCTTCTCTCATTTTATTTCAAGATCCATGATAATAAGTTTAGAAATAGTTTAGATCTATGAGTTTTGGATCCAAAATACATCTTCCTCTATGCATTTCAAGGTGTGTCATCCATATTTTATCTCCTTTCATATCTTTATCCTAGTTTTATATCTTAATTTGGATAATTGTATACACATAACATTTAAATTTACATTATTTAAGCAACTAGTTCAATTTCACATTTACATTATCTTATCAAGGGCGAAAGACAGTGTTTCCTTGTATTGCATTCTTCTTTATAATTTGAATCTAGTATTAGCACCCTTATTTCTTTGGGTTCTAGCTAATTTAACTTGGATCATAAGTGGAGTTATATTTGAAAATTCCCATATTTCCCTTTCACACATATTTGAATGACATAGTGGTCTAAATAAGAAAAGATCTACAACCCTATTTAAAGTGTCTCCCTTTTACCCAAAACATTTTGGTGACCACTTACACTCTTTTCTTATTGGAGTTATATTGTTTACATTAGGTGTTTACCTTCTTTTAGATGATCTTGATACCTTTTCCTCTCTTATTGCAATTTTGGAGTTAGATTTGGAAATCTTATTAAGTTAGATTGCTTTATCTCTTCTTCTAATATTTTTTTTCATTGCATGTTTAGATCTAGCTTATATGAATTTTAATCATGTTTCTTAAGTTTTTTATAGTATTTTAAAACCATTCCTCTATCCCTCTTTCAATAAAAAAAATCCTCCTTTAAGATATTTTTTCACTAAAAGGAATCAATCTAGGGTATGTGATGTTTCCTTGTCCTCTCTTATGTCACGTTATAAGGAACTTGTTGGCCAAATTTACCTTCTCACCAAAACTTCCATATTTGAATTCAAATGTTAAATAGTGATGTCCCACCTTTAATATTAAAAAAATGCCATGGAAATACAAAATAAATTAAACAAAAACCTTATAATATTCTTGTGTTTTCCTAAGTTTATTTTTCCAGCCCCCACAACTTTCTCCAACCATCATATCTCCCACATATCTACGGTAATCACTTTCCAACATTTTGGAATTGTATAGTGTTTAAAAAAAATGGGGAAGTGACAATGTCACACACATCCAAGGTGGGGCCTTGCTTCTTATTTTTGTGTCATCCTATTTCTAGCTAAGGTGGCAGATGTGCATTGGCATACAAATGGATTTTCATTAGCCATCACTTTCCCACATTCTATTTCTTGTTAGAATATTATACAATGTGGGAAAGAGACCTTCTACCATGTGGATTTGTGGGCTAGGTTTTATTGTATGGTTTGAAATGTGATAGGGTGATGAGTCAGACTGAGCTGGTATATGGTAGGCATTTCATTGGCTAGGTCTCTGACATGGTCAATTTGGTGGGCCCCCATTTCTTCAAATTGTGAAAGATGAAAGGTTAGGGCAATGATAATATGACTATGTTCCATGCTATGATCTTACATAAGGTCGTGGATCCAATTTCCAGGGTTGTCAATGTTATGATATGTAATTATCATAACATCTTAGAAGTGTATGGTCATAGTAGGTGATAAGGAAGGGTTGTGATTTTATGGTATATGATTTTCATAAGGTCATAGGTGCAGCTATAGAGGTCTTTTGAGGGCACAAAGACAAAGGTTTTTTGTATCATCATGGTGATCGTAAGATCATAAAGAAAATTTAAAGGGAGCCCAATGTTATGATAAATTGATGATCATAAGATCATAGAGATTATTAAGAGTGCCCCAAACCATAAGATACATTGATGATCATAGTATCATAAGACTTGGGTTGACCTGATAAAGATGTTTCACTTTTTTGAGCTATAAAAGAAAAGGGTCCTTGAAAAATAAAATTTCAAGGAAGGTATAGGGTGAGCATTGAATATAATTGACTTGCTGATACATTCAACTTGGCATGCTAGTAGTGAAGACAAAACAACTCTTTAATGGTAGATCAAATTTTTTATCATTTGTAGATTTATTTTAGCATCCCCATGCCTAGTAAATACAAAAGGAACATATACTCATCACCTGGTTATCCATCTACCCAACTATACATTGATTGGCACCATTTCCATCACTTTAGGGTTTGCTCTAGTCAAGATTTTGATGATTTTCATGCCTTTGCAAGTGTACAAAATCAATCTATTGTTTGGATCATCTTGATTGTCCTCTAAGAACTTCATGGTAGTGGTTTTGGAGTAACTTCAGTTAGAAATATCTCAATTATGCTTGAACTATAAAAATAAGGTTGTAACTCTTTCTTAGGGTCGACTCTTCTCTATTTTCTTTAATCTTGCTCTGCAAGTTCACTGTAAATTCCCTTTGCCTCTATACCTAATGACATCCTACCTTATCTTCTTCAACCATTGACGACTATGTAAGACATATTTGCCTCTCATTCATGTATTATGGATATTTGCAATTTTGCATGACTGTATCTCTTTGACCTATGAATGATATATAAGTGAATGTCATCTTCCTTGTGTCATTTATTTGGGTTCTTTGATCTGTATGTGATTATTAGATTAAAACAAGTCTAAATATGTATATCTTTTGCTATCATGATGGTTTAAAAGTGTATGTATGGGCAGAGATTGGTTTGAACACTCTATTTTGGTGCATTTGCTCTTAAATTAGAATATATAGATTTTCTTTCTTGCATCTCCTTCTCCCTTTTCCTCTCCAAGTGTAATTAGGTGCACCTTGATAGTAAAGGAAGTTAGCCTTCTCTAAAGACTCAACCTCATAGTTCAAGTCCCACAACGTGGAGGTTTTTTCCATGTTTCACAAGGTTGCCCTTAGGTAAAAACTTTGGATAAGGGTGCAAACTTTTGTGACAATAATTTTTGGCATTCCCGGTGGGACAAATATTCAAGAAGATTTCAAGCCTACTAGTGTCAAAAGAGAAAAATTCCAAGCTATCATTAAGAAGATAATATTGCTCTTAATATTCAAAGCCTTCAAGAGGCTCATTTCAAAAAAACACTTGGCAAATCTACACCCTTCATATCTAGTTTCAGACCATAGTTGTTGTGATTCATGCTCAAAGCTGAAACAAGGGCATCTTCTAGAGGTAATTTCCAATATCAAGACCTTTCATTTTCTAGTCTTAGAAGAAGAAAGACTAAAGTATCTCTATCACTAGTTAGGAGTACAGAGTAAATACATACCCCTATAAGATCAATCTCCACTTCTCCTATTGTGAGATCTCAACCTAGAAAACCATCAGCTCATATTAATAGACCACTTGCTTGTATGGCTAGAGCTCATGCATTTTCCACTTTTAATGGTGGAAGTCCTCTTTTTTTATCCCAAAGGCATGACATACTAGTAGCTACACTGAAGAGTATACCTAAATTTAGTGGAGAGACTTCTATCTCTCCATTAGAAAACATTCAAGAGATTGCAAATGTCTACAATATCCATGGTATTATAGAAGATGATGTGGCTATTAGAATCCTAGCTTCATCTTTAAAAGGGAAAGCCCTACAATGGTATAAGGGTCTATCACGTGGTTCTATAACTAATTGGGATGGACTAGGAGTAGGACTATGTAAACATTTCCAGGATAAAAGTGACTATTTGTCACTCTTATAACATCTAACTACCATAGAAAGAAACCCCCATCAATGTATGACTAATTTCAACTACAGATTTCAAAAGACATGGGATATAATACCTACTTTAGTGAAACCTACCCGTGGTAATGACTTCTTGTATTACCTCAGAGCTTTTAATAGTTATATTTCCACTATAATCCAAACCATGAGAGAAGACACCTTACCTAATGCTTATGAAATAGAAATAAGGGTAGAAAACATATTGATACAAGGAGGAAAGTTAGCTCCAAGGCCTCCTATGCCTTTCTTACTTGATATTCCAAATCACCAACCAATGATGCCCCCTATTCCCACAACTTCCACATCACAACCCCTTGCTCTAGTCCCTCAAGCTTCCACATATTCAAATGGAATGTATGAAATCAAGGAGATGATCTAATCTATGATGTTGAACATAAAATAAAGATTGCAAGGTCAAGAGAGGAAAATAGAAGATAGCTTCTCTGTGATGTAGAAAGTGAGCAACAAGGTGGTGACTTTGGAAAGACAAAAAGCTCAAGGTAATAAGGCTCCTTGATCATAGTATCAAACCCTAAATTATGGTAGGCCTCCAAATCATAATTATGGGAACAATTCTTTTGATCAGAGTAGGCAGAATAGTCATGCTTCTACCTCAAATACAAATAAAAGTAGAGACATAGTCCCTCAAAACAATATGGCTCAAGATCAATATTTTTGTCCCTCTTGTAACTACTCCTATGTCCATTGCATGTGCAAAAAGGAATAATCTTATTTGGAATTAACTACCCAAGTGCCTATAGTAGGGAAGCCATACAGTGTTAGTCATCCTACTAATGTTTCTTATCTACAATAGAAAAATGATTATTCTTTTATGAACCATCAACTAGAGGAACATTGTCATGCCTATTATGATGTTATAGCTCATAATACCAGAAGCAAAAGGAGAGTTGTTGAAGATGCTACCCCTCCTCCTCCTAATAAAACTTCAACATCAAATGCAATACCTCAAGTATAAGTAGTAAATGATTGATCAAATTCTCCTCAACAACAAAGATAGAATAATAGTAAAGGAGATATGAATGACCCCCAAGTTATTCCAACTCAACCCCCTATACATACAACTCTCAAGGCTTCCACCAAAGTACCCAATACCTCATTTAGTGTGATAGAGGAAATGAAGAAGAAAAATATAAATATTTCCATGTGGGATGTTATTGCTACTATACCCATGCAAAAGAGGCTGTTATAGCAAGAATCGAAGAGTATTGAACCAAAGGATCAACCATCTAGCATGGAAAGTGCCCCAAGCCTAGTACAACCATCAAGGGAGATAGAAAAAAGTAAAAATATTAGACCTAATTCATTTTATGTTTCTTTTATTATAGGAGATAAACTGGTCCATAATTGCATGATTTATTTAGGGGATAATAGTTCAATGATGCCTAATTGTGTTGCTAATGCTTAAGAAATGAAATATGAGCCCATTGTTAGGGATGTATTATAGTTGGATGGTAGCACTGTCAAGACTATAGGGATCCTTAAAAATGTGGAAATGGCCCTACATGCATGCCTTGGTTGTCCTATAACTGAAGATATATTATTTTCTAAGGTCAAGCCACACTTTTCCATCTATCTCTCAAGAGACTTCACTACTCAAATAGGTCATTATATATCTTTTGATTGGTCATATATGTTTTTTAGAACAAGATATGGAACCAAGGCTTTAATTAGAGAAGAACCTCTAGATCTCCATCATATTGAACCCTACACCCCTAACCTCATCAATATGAATTTTACTATCCTAGAAATAAATGAGAATGACATAGTAAATGAGCCTGTCACTTATCTAGAAAAGATACCTAATTTTCTCTTACATGAATGGGCTAATGCATATCAATTTGACCCCATATTAAAAACCCTTGAGACAAGCCTTGGTAAACATTGTATATCAAAAAAGGGTGCTCTTGTCCCTAACCTTATGAAAAATCAAAGAAGACATGAGTGGGATATGGAGTATGTATTTTGATGGATCAAGAAATAGGAATTGATTAGGGGCTAGTGTGATGTTGATTTCTCCTGCACTAGTAAGGTACTACTTCTCCTTTAGGCTCCAATTTAGTTGTACCAATAATGTGATTGAGTATGAATCCTTGATTCAAGGTCTCCTACTTGATCAAAAAAGAGGAATTCAAGTGTTAAGTGTATATGGAGATAGCGAGTTGGTAGTTAATCAGGTGAGAAATCAAAATGTCACTAAGAGTAGTTTTCTCAAGTCTTATAAACATAGAGTATGGGATTTTCTTGAAAGTTTCAATGCATTTATTATTTAGAGCATCCCTAGAAAAGAGAATAGAGATGTTGATAGACTTGTAGTAATAGGTGCATCTTATGATGTGACAAAAATCCTAGAGGCTAAAAAGAAGTAGCAGATTAAAGTGGTAGTTAGGATTGCTATTCCTGAAAATAATACCAATTGGCAAGTCTTTGAATATGATGAAAATATTATAAGTTTCTTGCAAAATGAAGTAGAATTCTCAAAGAGAAACAAATTTAGTTTGCACAACTAGTATGTGTATCAGATCATTAACCTCACCTCCAATAAGTTTCCTAAGGGTCTCATTACCTTGGAAGGTATCTTCAACCCTGATGACCAAGGAAGAAACATAAGCATGAATCTAGCTATTGACAAAGATGATTACACACCAGTTGTGGTTGTTGATGGAAAGACTTTAAACATGGGGAAGGTATGTTTTAAAATTGAACAAGAGAATTTCATTCATCTATGTCAAGAATTCAATGATGTATTTTCTTGGACATACAATGATCTAAAAGGTTTTGACTCGAGCCTATTTCAACTTACCATAGATCTAATAGAAAATGTCAAACCAGTAAGACAAAAGCAGAGGCCAGTGAATCCTAAAGATTGAACCATTAATGAGAAAAGAGCTATCCAAGCTGATTGAAGCTAATATAATTTTACCTATTAAGCACTCATCATGGGTAGCAAACCTTGTCCTTGTCAAGAAGAAGAATGGGGAGATAACACTATGTGTGGATTTTAGGGATCTTAACCAAGCTTCCCTTAAAGAACATCATCCTCTCCCTTCCATCGAACAAATACTATCTAAGGTTAGTGGTTTAGAGAGGTTCTCTTTCTTGGATGGGTTCTTTGTTTATAGTCAAGTGCTGGTCAAGGAGGTTGATAAATATAAGACTACATTCACAACGAAGTGGGGTACCTATGCTTATAGTAAAATGCCTTTTGGGCTAACAAATGTAGGTGCCAAATTTCAAAAGGAAATGGAGATTGCCTTCAAAAACATGATTGAAAGGTTTGTGTTGGTTTACCTTGATGATATTAGAGTGTACTCAAAGGATATAATAGCTCATTTTGGTCATCTCAAACAAGTGTTCATAAGATGTAGAGAGTTTTGAGTATCTTTCAATCCAAGAAAATGTGTCTTTGCTACTAATCAAGGGAAATTTTTAGGACACATTGTATCTAAGGATGGTTTAAACATTGATCTAGAGAGAACAAAGGAAATACTTGCTCTCTCCCTTCCTAGCCACAAAAAGGGGCTGCAAAGTTTTCTTGGTAGGATAAATTTTGTGAGGAGATTTATCCCTAATATTGCTACCATGGTGAAACCTCTTACAACCATTCTTAAAAAGAATATGATGTTTGCATCGACCAAGGAAGGGAATGTAAGTTTTTAAGAGATAAAAGAAACCATAGCCTCAACCCCTACTCTCATAAATCTAAATTTTGAGAAGGATTTCATTATTTATACCTTAGGTGGTGAATCAAGCATTTTTGCTATCTTGACTTAGAAAAATGACAAGAATGAAGAACAACCCATTTCCTTCTTTAGTGAAGAGCTTAAGGAATATGAAGAAAAATACATTTATATAGAGAAGCAAGCCCTTGTATTCATAAGAGCTTTGAAGAAATTCAGACACCTTTTGTCTCATAACAAGAACCATTTGTTAGTACCCCATGTTAGTGTGAAGGAATTTCTTTTGAGCAAGGACATTAGTGAGAAGAGAGTTGGATGGATCACTAAGGCGATGGAGTATGATGTTGAAATTTAGATTACTAATTTGGTAAGAGGAAAGGGATTCTGAAAATAGATGATCTCATCTCAGGAATTAGATGAGGAAGTTACTATGATATTGATAGAATAGCAAGAGGCAAGAAATGATAATCCAAGGAATTGGATGGATGACATGATGACCGTCTTGTCAAGCAATGGATATCGTCAAGGATTGGATAGAACTAAAAGGAGACATTATAGGTTGCAGTCAATTCCTTATGCCATAGTTGATGGTATCCTTTTTAGGAGGGATTTCAATGGAGCCCTATTGAGATGCATTGATATAGACCAACCTGAAAGAATGATCAAAGAGCTTCATGATGGTCCTAATGGTGGCCACTTTTTAGCAAGGACAACTGCAATGAAGATCATGAGAGTTGGTTATTACTAGCCATCCTTATTCTATGATTGTCATAGTTATGCAAGAAAGTGTGAGAAATGTGCTTTCTTTTTTGGTAAGTAAAGGCTTTTAGCCCTTCCTCTTCATCCCACTCAGGTAGATCAACCTTTTTCTCAATGGGGATTAGATTTCATAAGCCCTATCAATCCACCTTCCATCCTTGGTCATAAATGGATTCTAGCTACTATAGATTACTTAACCAAATGGATAGAAGCAATAGCATTGAAAGATTCCACAAAATCTTTAGTTGTTTAATTCCTTGATGGAATTGTGACCAGGTTTGGTGCCCCCTTCAACTATTATTTTAGATAATGCAAAATCTTTTGTAGGAGCTTAGATTTGTGCATGGAAAGTTGATCATAATATCTACTTGAGCACATCCTCGAACTACTATCCTTAGGGTAATGGATTGGTTGATTCATCTAACAAAAACTTAATTAGGATTATGAAAAGGACTATAGAGGACAACCAGAGGTATTGGTACCAAAAGCTGAAGACAACACTATGGGCTAATAGAATAACACCTAAGAGAGAAATTGGAAATTCAACCTTTATGTTTGGTATATGGCAAGGAAGCAAGGCTTCCAATTTCATTAGAATTACCATCTCTAGAACTAGCACATCAGTTGGAGCTAATGGAAAGTGATGCCATGATAGTAGGAATGGCAGAGCTAATGGAGCTAGAAGAGAAAAGAAAATAGGCCATGTGGACCCTAGAAGCACATCAAAAATAAGTCAAGAAGTCCTTTGATAGGAAGACCAAGGTCAAAATCTTTAGAGAGGGTGATCTTGTATTAAAATAATATGTAGACAGTGAGACACTAGGGAGGCACTCAAAATCTGATACATTACAGAGTGGTCCCTATGTGGTTGTTAATTGCAAATAGGCCAATGCATTTCAATTAAGTAGGCTTGATGGTGAAATTCTGCCCATTCTAGTTAATGGGATATATCCCAAACCCTACTTCTAAGATAGAATAAGTATTTAATGCATATAGTTAGGTTAGTTTCTTTCCTATAGTTTCCTATTTTCCAAGAAGTGTATGAGCACGTGTTTTTTGTAGAGGTTGCAGAGAATTTTGGTTCCTAGTTTTAGTTGTAGAGAGGTAGTTTTGAGGTTCCTAAGGCATGTTTTCTATGATTTTAGGGTTTTTACTAGATGGATCTTCATAATTTCTATGACTTCATAGCCCAATAGATGCACAAACTACTAGTCCATGCATAGAAAGCTTGCATCCCCCTTGAGTCACCATAATTGTTGGCCAAATTTTTCTTCATGCCAAAATTTCCATATTTCAATTCAAATGTTAAACAATCACATCCTACATTTAATATTAAACAAATTCCATGGAAATATGAAATAAATTAAATAAAAACCTTATAATATTTTCATGTTTTCCTAAGTTAATTTTTTCGTCCCACACAACTTTCTCCAATTGTCATATCTCCCACAGATCTATGGTATTTGCTTTCCCACATTTTGGAATTGCATAGTGTTTAATGAATGTGGGGAAGTGACAATGTCACATGCATCTAAGGTGGGGCCTTGCTTATTATTTTTTGGCCATCCTATTTCTAGTTGAGGTGGCAGATGTACATTGGCACATAGATGGATTTTATTGGCTATCAATTTCCCACATTTTATTTCTTGTTAGAATATTGTATGATGTGGGAAAGCAACCTTCTATCATGTGGATTTGTGGTCTAGGTTTTATTGTATGTGCCACAATATGATAGGGTGATGAGTCAGACTAAGCTAGCATATGGTGGGCATTTCATTGGCCTTGTCTCTTACATGGTTATTTTGGTGAGCCACCATTTCTTCAAATCATGAAAAATGAGAGGTTAGGGCTACGATAATATGACTATGTTCTATGCTATGATCTTATACTTTAGTCTTAGGTTGTAGAGCCAATTGCCAAGGCTGTCAATGTTATGATAAGTAGTTATCATAACATTGTAGAAGTGTATGGTCATGACAACTGATAAGGAAGAGTTGTGATCTTATTATATATGGTTGTCATAAGGTCATAGGTGCATCTATAGAGGTCTTTCAAGAGCATGAAGCCAAAGGTTTTTCATATCATCGTGGTGATTGTAAGATCATAAAGAAACTTTAAAGGGAGCCCAATGTTACAATAAAATAATGATCATAAGATCATAGAGATTATTAAGAGTGTCCTTGACCATAAGATACATTGACAACTGTAGGATCATAAGACATGGGTTGACCTGATAAAGATGTTTCACTTGTCTGAGTTGGAAAAGAAAAGGGTCTTCAACCAATAAAATTACAAGGAAGGTACAGGGTGAGTGTTGAATATAATTGACTTGCTAATACATCTGACTTAGCATGCTGGTAGTGAATATAAAGAAACTCTTTGATGGTTGATCAAATTTTTTATCATCTGTAGATTGCTTTTAGCATCCCCATGCCTAGTAAATGCAAAAGGAACATGTATTCATCACATGGTTATCCATCTACCAAACTATGTATTGATTGGTGTTGTTTCCATCACTTCAGGGTTTTCTCAAGTCAGGGCTTTCATGATTTTCATGCCTCTGCAAGTGTAACAAATCAAATCTATTGTTTGGATCATCTTGATTGTCCTCTAGGCATTTAATGGAAGTGTTTTTGGAGTAACTTTGGTTAGAAATATCTCAATTATGCTTGAACTATAAAATCAAGGTTGCAATTCTTTCTTAGGGTCAACTCTTCTCTATTTTCTCTGATCTTTCTCTGCAAGTTCACCTTAAATTCCCTTTGCCTCTACACCTAATGACATCCTACCTTATCTCCTTCAGCCATTAATGACTATGTAAGACCTATTTGCCTCTCACTAGTGTATTGGAGATATTTGAAATTTTGCATGATTGTATCTCTTTGACCTATGAATGATATATAAGTGAATGTCATCTTCCTTGTGTCATTTATTTGGGTTTTCCAATCTACATGCCATTTTTAGATTAAAACAAGTCTAAATTTGTATATATTTTGGTGTCATGATGGTTCAAAAGTGCATGTATTGGTAGAGATTGGTTTGAACACTCTATTTTGGTGTTACCGACTACTAGCCAAGGCTGCCATGGCATCAACTTGCTAGCCTTAGAATCTGTAGGGGGGTTGGGTTGGGGATCAACCGTTGCTCGAAGTTCCATAGTCAAGTTCCACCCCTACTATTCTATGGCTATAGTAGCTTAGCACAATGGATAATGGCCCCTACTACAGATATGTAAGCTTTCAGGTAAGGCATGAGAGAAAATAATCCAAACTACTTTATAATAGTAGGGAATAATCTGTTTAGGGCATGATTGTGCATGCAAAAGCGAAGGGTTCAGGCTGGAGAGGATTTTCTTTCTCGCATCTCCTTGTCCCTTCTCCTTTCCAAGTTTAGTTAGGTGCAACCTAATAGTAAAGGAATCCAACCTTCTCTAGAGACTTAGCCTCATATTTCAAGTCCCATAGCTTGGAGGTTGTTTCCATGTTACACAAGGTTATCCTTAGGTAAAAACTTTGGACAAGGGTGCAAACTTTTGTGACAACATAAACATTAAAAAGATTATGATTTTTTACCTCTCTCTTATTTCTCTTTATATTTGTGATGGAAATTTATTAATTTATGTTAATATTTCTCCTAATATAGACCTTATCTATGAGGACACTTTTGGTAGGTATGATTTTCTACCTTCTTTCAATTACTCTCTTTTTTCTTCCATAATATGCTTTCTTGATAGCGATATCCTTCCCTATGATGATTCTCCTATTTGGAATGAATCACTGGATGATGAAATGGACTAATCTCTTCCTCATGAAAGAACCTTACTTACAAATAATGATATCATGGATGATAACTCTTCTATCTCATTTCCACATGACATAGTTGATATTTCTCCTTCTCCTAAACAATACCTTTCTCTTAGGAATATTTTAGTGCAAGAGGAGGACATTATAAAAAATTCCATCAACATGACCTTGCCTTCATTCAATTATCCTAGTAGGGATAAATCAGTAAAGGATATCTACAATCCCTAATCTAAAGATTCTCTAGGAAAGGCAATGCTACTAATCTTCTTAATGTTCTCTCTTTTAGTAATGCATCTATGGAGAAGAAATCTCTTAATCAAGTTAATGTTTCTCAACCTATTCTCATTCTCAAGGGTTAACCTTCATCAAATAATCCTCTTATTACCCTTAACGGTTGTTCTCCCATAACTCTTAAAGGGAACATAATGATTCTCAAGATTATCATATGGTGTCTCACACCTATCGTACAGGAAATATCACTCAACCTGCTACATCTCTTCCACCTTCTCAACCCATTCTTCCCCCTCTACCTTGTGTTTCTTGAAATCTTGGGTTGTATTATAATTTGGTATCATAGTTATGTAGTGCTCCTACTAATATCTCTCTTTGGGAACTTCTTCAAACATCTCCTACATATCATGAAGCTTTGAAACAAAATTTATCCACTTTCCCAGCTCCATATCCTAATCAAGCTAACATTAATTTCTTTTTGTAGTGTATGAATACTACATCCTTCTCACCTCAAATTATATCTACTTATGATGAATTACCTCCTAAAGAAATTCAAGATTTCCATGACACTCTTATGGAAGTTATTCTAGTCATTACTAACCTTATTCATTAGACTCTAGTTGAAAATGGAGCTGGGATTAATGTTTGTAGTATGGATATGCTCAAACAAATTAATGTTGATCCTTCTCATATCAAGCCTAATAGTACTTATGTTTTTTATTTTGATAATATTTCTAAAAAATTTAGTCACAATCACTTTACCTATCAAAGTAAGTCCAATTGTCCTGAATACTATATTAATGTTATGCCTAGACATCTTGATTACAATCTTCTTTTGGGTAGACTTTGTTACATGCTATGCATGTTGTTCCTTCAACTCTTCATCAAAATGTTAATTTTACCTATATTAATGTCATGTACACTATTCATGTGGATACTAAGCCAAATAATTTTCTAAATATTGAGGAAGAACAAAAAAAGTATCTAATGATGATCCTCCTTCTACAAGTACCCTTGTAGGTGATGACTGGAGATCCTAAGATTTCACACCAACCTTTATTGGGAAATATAGAGTTAATGACCTTCCATTCATGAGAAATTGTGCAACTCCTTTCTTTACAAAATTTTTTTCTACTTCTACTAGTGATGAACTTGTTGAACGCAATGACAAATCCTATTCCCTTAGACGATGGGGGGCATACAAACTCTTCTAACTCCATTTTTTATTACAGTGTCATATGTGAACAACAAAGCATTGAATCTCATTCTTTTTCCACACACTCTCACATATATTCTCATACTAATCAAGAACTTCTCTTACATAAAATTATTCATGCTTGTACACTCAAAATGTGCACTACTCTAAGTCCTTCTATTCAAGGGATGTCATAGATTGAGAGCCTCAAATTCTGACCTAGAGCTCCCTAGTCATGATGTACAAAGAGTGAAAGCATGCATAAAATGGATCTTAAATGAGCATAACACAATCCCTTGAAAGCACACTACAAAATGGGAGATTATAAGACAAGAGAAAGGGTTCTAGTGTCCAAGAACCAATATGAGATTCTATGCAAAAATTAAACTAAGCTATGTGAAATGTAAGAAATGTAAACTAACTAACAAGAAAATTAGAGTGTTACAAGATTTCTAATTAAACTAGATTTGATATTCTAATTTATAAAATGAAACTATACAAATGAAACATTATGTTAAGCTACTATGATATGAAAATGAGAGTATGATGCCACAAGATCTTGCAAAGCTCCAAGAGTGCCTAGAAAAACTTGTAGCATAACAATAGTGAAAAAGAGATGGATGCTTAGATGAGGAGAGATCTCTCCCTTTTAAATAAGTATGGCTGGTGAAGATTATGAGACAAGAAAATATAATAAAGGGTGGGGAGTTTACTTTTGCATGATCCATGTGCATAATCATTTCCACCAATCATGAAGAATTGATTTTTATATCTCCATGTGAAACAAAAAGGCTTTTATTTTATTTTTAAAATGGGAAAATGCTTTTATGTGTGTAACTTAGGATAAGAGATGAATGGGTTCTTTTATTTAATAAAAGGGGTACACGTTCCTTATAATAAAATAAAAACTTAGGATAAAGTTGTCAAACTATAGGATACAATCAAATAAATTAATTTTTAAAGATTTGATCAAAATAAATAATTTAATAATTTTAGCAAAAATGTTGAGAATGGGCTAATAGTCTAGATAACCATTTTTGTGTGATTACATGTTCCCCTCTTTGACTAATGTGTGATCTATTTGGGAACACATTACATCAAATAATGAAGAAGCCAAATAAATGGCAACAGATAGAGAGGTCTGACTTTGAAGAATGAAGTGTAGAGTGAGATAGAAAATCATAAATGCATAACCTAGTAGCAATAACACTGGACACTAGGGGAGAGAGATAGAAAAAATGTCAAAACCCAATAAAAGGACTTATATGTCAAACAAATTAAGAGAAAATGGAAGGCCAAGCATATGCTCTCGAGAAATAGATAGCCATAGCAAGCAAGCAATTAAAGTAAAATATGATCAAAATTGAGAAAACTATGATCAAAATCAAAATAAGGTAGAGGAGATTTTAAAAATGAGAAAAATATGATCAAATTGATATAAAGTAAGGCCCATGATGATAGATAAGTGATTAATATCAAAGAGAAACTACCAAGAAATGAAAATATGCCCTAGTTTGACTAGGTTTGATCAAGAAAGATAAAGCATCAGAATTAGGTCAAAGAAAGAAGAAAGGTGAAATGAAATGAAATAGAATGAGAAAGAGGAGGGGAAGAGAGCATAAATGATGAAGAAATGAAGAAATGATGAATTCCCCATCAAAATTAAGAGATTAAGCCTCAGAAAATCAGCCAACTACGTAGAAGAAGGAATCATTTTAAAACACAAATTTGACTAGCAAAATGAACTTGAATTTTGATTTTGATCCCCAAAATGGATCCAAGATTTCAAAATTATGTAGGGGAGAAATTTTTGCACAAATGTGAGGAGTTAAAAAATTAGGTCAAAATAGGGTCAAAGTAGTTTATAAGGGGTAGATTAGACATGATGATTAGATTAACCCCTTGTGATGACGAGATAGTGAAGAGGCAAGCAATAGAAAAAGTAGATAAAAGGATATGAGCAAGAAGAAATGAGAGATGATGAATGAAATTAGCTGACATGTCCAAAAAAAAAAAAAAGGACTCTCTCAACATTCAAAATGAAAACTAAGATAAAATGAACCCTAAAACACAAGCTAGTATGCAAAGGTGAAATTTTAAGGCTTATATAAGTAGGTCCTAGTTTTTATCATTTGAGCCTTATTAGGGACATTAGAAGATCATATAATAATCACTAGCATAACTATGAGGATATGAATATGATCTATATTGGATAAGAATGTTGGACCCCAACCTATTCATCAAAGGCATAAAGGTCAAGATGATGTCTTCAGATTCCCTAAGTTTAGTATAGAAAGAATACACCTATATCAAGGCATAGATGTTAGGATAACCCCCAAGTGTGGTCTTCTAAAAATAGACAAGGATGGTATGTTCTAGATCCAAAATGTTAACTAGGAAAATCATGAATGATCATGAAACTTTAGATAAAAAAAAGTAAACCCAAAAGCAAGAAACAAGTAAAATATGCCCCATGCCCCCATTTTTCTAGTCCATGACATCCTCGAGAGACTATTAGGAAGAGAAAAAATAGGCAAAGAAATTGTCATAGAAAAAAAAAAAAGAAAAAAAAGTCGATCAAGTCTTGGTAAGTTTAATGTTTAAGTGTGTGTGTGTGTAAGTCACATGATAATTTCTTTAGGACTTGAATCTGGTAGTGAAAAATATCACAACATCTTAGAATATAGTTAAGGGATCTGATAAGTGTTGAGAAACACTCAATATCAAGGGCAGTGTTGAGAAAGTTTCCATAGAAAGACCTACATAACAAAGAGACCTTGATAAGCTAAGTAATTTGTGCCCCCTAGACCTAGATGAGAGTCAGTTCTAAGCTAGGAAAGCCAAAGTGAAGTGAATGAGTGTGAAGTAAGATTGATAGAAATAAGTGCAAGGGTATCAAGTAGCATTTGTTTCTAGGTTTTCACTACTTAGCAAGATTTACTAGCTCTTAAGAAAAATCCCATCATTTTGTTCCCAATGTCTATAAAGGTATAGGATATGATGGAGTAGAAAGATGATGGATAATATGGATAAGAAAATATGCACAGAGTTAGTGAAAGTGATCCTTAAGGACTGATTCCTTGAGCACCCAAGCTAGGGAAATATAGCCATATGAAACATGTTTTGGATAATCCAAGAAAAAAAAGAAGGAGATAACATGTAGGATAAGAAGTTAAAATCAATAAGTGAGATAGCATATAAGATAAGAAGTGAAAGCCAATAAGTGAGACAACATAAGAAATTAAAGCCAATAAGAAAGATAACATGAAAGTGTGTAGTCTAAAAGAGTAGACATGTAAAGAGGCCCATGAAAACCAAGTTTTTATTTATGTGGCAAATACCAAGGGGTAAATTGGATAGGGTAGTGGTGGAGTAGAAGGATAAGAATGAATCTCAAGATGGAGCCTATGAGTGAAATATGCAAGATCATGAAAAAGAAATGATAGATAATATAAACAATTCTCAAGGATAGCTCAACTTTTTAAAGATCAAAGAGAGAAGAGGGAGTAGATGGAAGATGGAATAATTAATCATGATGTTTGTTTACCAGGTTTTCATCATGGTGCTTATCCAAAGTGCCACAAGAAGTAGTTTTCATCATAGGGTGAATTTATTTCTCTTTACTTTTTCTACCAAGGTGTCTGTCACTAGGTTTTCACCAAGGCACATTTATCCTTTTTTATTTTTTATTATTTTTTAAGAAATATCTCAAGTTACTTAAATTTGGATAGTGCTTCTATAGGAAGGGTAAGACATAATAATCCAAAACAATAGAAAGGTATGCTCAAAGATGTTGATAGCGTGATGGAAGAGAGATGGTGGTAGAAAAAGCATATGGAGCATAGGAGTTCATACCTTGGAAAGATAGAATGAATATGGATAGTAGGTAAGCAGGCTTGAAAATAGTGCATAAGGGTAGGTGAAAAAATAGTAAAGATCAACATCGACACACACCTTGAAGGGTTATAGAGTGACAAAGGGAGTATGGAGGAAATAGTTTCAGGTTTAGATGTATGAGGTAGTAGAGTAATGTTGGAGGAAGATGGAGAGGAACATTTTGATATCTTCTTACGAAGATGTTTGGAAGAAAATGGACTGGAAGCATTTGGAAGTCTGAATGTCAACCTTGATTTATTTTCAATATCAAAGTCTTCTAAAAGAGACTTGGGAATCCATATAGCTTTTGATTTCAATTTTCCTTTGGATGATTTAGAATACATTTCTTCAATGATGGATTTAGGAAGACATATTTTCTTTGATTTTACTCTTTTGGTAGTAGACCTTTGTGGTTTCTTGAATGTTTTTCCTTTCTTTGCATTCACATGTTGATTAGATTGGACATAGCGAACTCTCGTAGATTGATTCTTATGTTTATTCTTAAGTTGATCATTCAAATTTCTTCAAAAAGACTTGGGATTTTTTGATAAAGAGGGCTTATATGGTGGGTTCATATGGATAGATTGATGTGAAAACATCAAAGATGAGTGTCTTTTTTTATCTTGAGGTATAATGGGAGAAGTAGGTGATGAGCTAGGAGTGCAAGTAGGAGATGGAGGAATATAAGATCCCTATATGGAAGGAAGCTTTAAGGCTTTAACTTAGATGGATAAGGACCAAGAATAGGATTGGGAGATGCAAATGAATGGTGAGTAGGGATATCAACATCTTTAGAGTGAGAAATGTGACCAAGGTCATCAATAGACTCAAAGTAGATTTGAAAGCAGAAACACCTTTGATAGGAGCATTTGAAGCTTGAGCATAGTTTTGAAGTGGATATAGAGAAGTAGAACAAGAGGGAATTATTTGATCTTGACAAGTAGATTTGGATAGCATAGGCATAGTGAGTTTTTCTCAATCTTCAATAAGCTTACTAGAAGTAGTGGAAGAAGTATATTAATCATACTTAGGAGATGGTAAAGACATAGGATATGGAAAGGTGACATCTTGGAAGAAATGAAAGGATGCTTGATCTTGATCTTTATTTATAGCTTTAGCTTTTTGAGGGTTCTCTTGACATTGAGCCAATTCTAAAGAAAAGGGAGCATCTTGGGTTTGCATGATAGGATCTTGAATAGGTGGTGAAGGACTAGATAAAGTGGGCATAGTAGGTATAATATCATATGAAGGTTGAGTGTCTTTAGTAGTAGTGTCATGGAAAATACTTGTAGCCAAGTGAATATAAGCTTGAATTTATTTTAGAGGTAGCCCTTGAGAGTACACATAGCCAACATTGAAAGCATTAGGTTCTTTTTTTGATGGATGTAAGTTGGAAATATTTGGATTTTTAAGAGGTGCATGAGTGTTGGAAGAAATAGAGGTATTAAGAATACCATCAGTAGACATAGGTTTATCAGTATGATCTTACTCAAGAGAAGTATCCTCACCACAACTTTTCAGAGGTATCAACAACCCTGTTATCAATAAGATCTTGGATTTTATGTTTCAAATCAATGCAATATGAAGTACTATAATCATTATGTCAATTATAATAAAAATAGATATCCAAGAATGGGTTTCCATATGAGCTAGATTTAGGCAATGTGAGGAGATCATTAGCAAGGAGCATTTGGAAGATAACATCATAAGAATCTTCCAAAGGAGTGATAATTCTCTCAAAATTATGTATAGGATCACCAAGTTCATAGCGTACATTCATGTCTTCATTAAAGATAGGTTTATCATGAAAGTTTAGCATAGGCTTCAAGGAGGTTTTACTTTCTAGCTCTCTAAAGAGGTCTTTGGATCTAGAAGATGGAGAAAAGTGATGTCTTGGAGTTGAATATATATACCTTGAAGAAGAGGATGACCTTAAAGAATAGGACTCAAATGCATGTAAATATCTTAAAGAAGACTCCTGTGAGGATGTATTTCTTTCCTCTAACCTTTTTCTCAAGCTTAGACTTTAATTCTATCATGCACCTAGTGAGATGAAGGTAAGCAAGATCATTTGTCTCTTCTAGTTCTTTGTATTGAGCATATAGGCCTTGAAACTCCTTAATGACAAAGAAGAACTCACGATCATCTAGAATTGGCTGATTTTTGGTAGCACAAGGTTTGAATTCCATAGTGGTAGATAGAAAATCAAGCATGGAACAGACTAGAGGAAGCTAATAAGGAGACACAAGATAACTTGACATCCAAACTAGAGAGGTAGAGTGTTCACTTGTCAAAGAGAGGTAGAAATGAAAGAGTTACTTGTCAAGAAAAGTGTCTAAGAAACTTATGACACTAGTGACTCAAGTCAAGAGTTAGGAAAGAAGACAAATATCCAAATAGGTAGAGCAAGAGGAGTGACAAGTGAAAAAATTTCTCAACCCAAGAGTGTAGTCAAGAGAACAAGGTAGCCATTTCATAAAAATAGACTACAACATGTAGATTTCAGACCCAAGAAACCATGGTAAACCAAGTATAGAACCCTAGACAAGCCAAGAACAAGTTTTGAGCAAGAAAAATAAAGTTTAGAAACTAAGCAAGACAATACAGTAAGTTAGGCGACACTTTGACAACATAAAATGTCGTAATACACTTCATAAGAAGTTGTGTGATACTTTGGTCCCATAATATACTTTCCAAGAGGTTTTATTACACTTTACAAGAAGTAGTACTACACTTTGTAAGAAGTCATGTGATACTTTGTAAAAACCAAAAGTATCATATGAGATTTTTTGCAGAGTAATACAATAGTATCCCAATTTGATAGTAAAGACAAATTTTGAAGTGTTTTTTCTCAAAAGAATTGATTTGATTGAGTTTTATAACCAAGTAGATCAGTTTAGCATTTTTTAATTGTATTTTTGACAAAAAGGTGGCAAGTTTTGATAGCAATTGTGATGCAAATACATGTCTTCAAGAAATTGGACAAGGGACAAAGCAACCTTGCCAATACAAGCACTAGGAAGTTTTAAAGGAAAAGTCCTATGAAGACTACTATCATGTGTATGTACAAATAATTTCCATGGGTCTAGCACATTTCAGAAAACATCAAGAAAGATATATCTAGGGGTCACAATTCATTACTCAATAACTTGGCCCATGCTTGATGCCTCCTCTTCACACAAAGTGGTTTCCCAAAATAGATGTTGGCTTTGTCATGGAGGTGCCATTGGCACAACCAAAGAGACACAAATGGTGAATGTAAAAATCTTGGGGTGATCACAGTAGTCCACTAGGATTGATTCTTTCACCAATATGTTGAGTGGATAATAAGTGTAGCTTCTAAACCTAAGGTGTTTAGAAAGGGTACCATTCACAAGACCCCTCTTGCACCTGCTAACAAGACACCTTGTTAGAGACAAGTAATAAACCTCATAGCCAATAGAGTGCCTTAAGAATTCCCTCTTAGTTTTTTTCTCATGGTCATAAGCCCACAACTATTTCCACTAAATTAAGACAAGTGTTATGCCCAAGGCTTTGGCCTTTGTTAAGGGGTTTGTGATTATAATGGTTCAAGGTAGCTGGGTTGTGCTTGTTCCCACTTTGGGTCTTTCCTATTGGTATCTTTCCACCAATGGAAGGCCCTCCAAAGGATATATCTCACTAGGAGATAGAAAAAATTGATCCACACCAAAGAGGTCAAGATTTATGATTCACCCAATAGATATAGAGCATACTCTCCTATTCTTAGTGCTTCCCCCAAACAAGACAATAAGATTAATTAAGACCACTAAACAGTGGAATATAGCACTCACTTTTGAGACTCAATGAAGGGTCAAGATTTTTGATTCACCACAAGGGTTAGGATAATACTCTCCTACCAACAATGAGACCTACCCACAAGTTTTATGTGCCTAGAAAAGAAAACAACTAGTATATGTCGCACATAGAAATGAAACAAAATGTCAAGCACACTTGGTTTGTTTATTTTTGCTTTGCTTGGGAAGCTTTGCAAAAAAGGTTAGTAGCCCATTTTAGTAATATATTCTTTGACATGTGCTCTTTTAATGAGCAATTAAGAAAGAAATTTAGGCAAACCCTACAAAAAAAATGTATTAGTACATCAAAAGGGTTAGCCAAATATAATAAACCTATAAAATCCCACTAGTTAGATAGAAAATAAACTACAAAACCCAATAATAAACTACTCCAAGAACTCAAAATGCTAATAAAAAATCAAAATAGCTTTTTGTTCTAAACTAGGTGATGCTTTTTTCTCTAGCACTATCATACGACACTTCCTAGTATACTGAGGTGAGACAATTGATTTGGGTGATACTTTGTGGCACTATGTACAATATTTTGTAGAAATGCAATGTGACAAAACATTAAACAATGTATAATACTTCTAACTAGTAAAGTATCACATGGTTATAGAATGAAGTATCATATGATACTAGAAAAGTATCACATGATAATTCTATTAGTAAAAAATATAACAAATGGAAGGAAGCGGCAAAAATGCAAAAAGAATGGAAAATAGAGTTGTTTAGCCCCATGGTGGGCACAAAAAATGTAGACTCATAATGTGTACTTCTCTAAGTCCTTTTATTCAAGGGATCTCATCGATTGACAGCCTCAAATGCCAACCTAGAGCTCCCTAGTCATGACCTCCAAAGAGTGAAAGCATGAATAAAATGGCTCTCTAATGAGCATAAGAATGTAGCCCCTTGTAAGTACATTATGAAATTAGAGATTCTAAGACAAGAAAGGATGCTAGTGTCTAAGAACCAATATGAGATGCTATGCAAAAATGCAACTAAGATACATGAAATGCAAGAAATGTAAACTAATTGCCAAGGAAATGAGAGTGTTACAAGCCTTCTAATTAAACTAGATGTATTATTCTAATGTATAAGAAGAAACTATACTAATGCAATATGATATTAAGCTACTATGATATGAAAATGAGAGTATGAGGCCAGAATATCTTCCAAAGCTCCAAGATTGCCTAGAAAAACTTGTATCATAGCAATAGTGAAAAAGAGATGGATGCTTAGGTAAGGAGAGAGCTCTCCCTTTCAAAGAAGTACAAATGGTGGTTATCATGAGACAAGAGGATCTAATCAAGGGTTGGGAGATGAATTTTGCATGATCCATGTGCAAAATCATTTCCACCAAGCACAAATAGTTGACTATTGTATCTCCATGTGAGACAAAAAGACTAAATTCTTTTATTTTTAAAATGGTAAAATCCTTTTATGTGTGAAACTTAGGATAAGAGATGAATGGGGTCATTTATTTAATAAAAGGATATTCCTTTTAATTCAAGAAGGACTTGGGATAAATTGGTCAAACTATAGGATAAAATAAAATAAATTGATTTTTAAAGATTTAATCAAAATAAATGATTTATTAATTTTAACAAAAATGTTGAGAAGGGTTCTAATAATCTAGACAACCAAATTTGTGTGATTACAATGATAAGGTGATTACTAGGCCTAAATGTAGAAAGAAACATAGTTAAAAATTCACAAATCTTCCATTTTGCATGTATCATAGTTATCATGATCACCCTACTAATGATTGTCAAGCTTTACATTACAAGTTTCAACAACTTATTAATAATGAGGTTATTCATATATCTCCTTATAATGACATCTCTTTTAATTTTGATTTGTTTGAATAACATTTAAGTTCCTATTATGTTTAGCCACTCCATGTAACATTGATGGCCTTCTTTTTTGGGGCTCTTTTTCATACACAATTTTTTTCTATTATCTTGTTCCTATACTTGGGGGACAATGGAATCATTTCCTTCTTCTTCACTTTCTCACTAATCCACTATTTCCTTTGGTTGAGTGTTACTTGTTTATCATGTGACATTCAATCTTACATCATTTATAATTTGATTTTTTATGGTAGATCGATGTCACTTGTCTTAGAGCCTCATAATAGTGTATCCTCTTTTTCAAGGATTTCTTTTTTCACTTATTGCATGGTGTCTATGCATTCTACCATTCTATGACCTCACAAGAGCCATGACTTCTTTGGTTTGGATTGGGTGTTGCTTGTAGATACTATCTTGATGCTGAATTTTTTTATTGTTCTTCATCACTTCCTTAAGATGCCAAAATAAGAAAAAAAAAAATCTATCTTGAGGGGGGGGGGGGGAATACATGGTCCCATTATAATTTTCATATGTTTTTATTTTACAAGCACACCATATAGAGTACACTAGTGTGACACAACTTACTAGGGCCAGCTAATCTCTCTTTATACATGTCTTAAATCTTTTGACTAGTACATGGAAAACATTGGTGAGACAATTTTACCTATCCTAGCACATATGAACCATTCTCATGATATATGAGTACTATATCATAAGAGTGTAAAGAAAAATTGTGGGATTGATTATCAAGAACACAAGCCCGCTAGACCATTCAATCCTCCCTTTTTCTTTCCTTTGTAGGATTGACTATTGGGAACAAAAACTTGTTAGACCATTGGTCCTACCTCCTTTTATTTTTTTTCCATGTGATTGAGTATCATACACACAAACCCATTAGACTATTCAATCCTATCCTATTTTGTATGATTCACAACAAGGAGCACAAACCTTATTGGGCAATTTTATCACATCCACTTATCTATCTTTCTTTATTTTTAGTGACATCTCTCTTATTTTGATTTTGGGATATTATAAAGACTAAAGTTCCTTAGGAGAAAATAAAAATATTTAATATGGCTTAGAGTACTTAGCCTTTCTAGCTAGGCATGATTTTGGCATTATCTTTAAATCTATGCATTGTTCCTAGCTTGATGATTTCTTTGTCTCCTTGTTGTGATAAGATCATCTTTTTATTTTGATCTACTTTTCCATGAGTTTGAAAAAAATAATACTCCCACTAAATTAGGGGATAAATATACTATTGTAAAATGGAAACATTTGTATTTTAAAACTATTTAGAACCCTGTCCATAATTCCTTCTTTGGACCATGGATATGCCTATGCTCGGTCTCCTTTTCTCATCACTTCTTCCATTTTCCATCCTATTTCTCTTGGTATCTTCCTAATCTTCCTATGGCTCCCCTAACTTGATCTCCAAGACTAGGTTAACCCAGGTCAACCTGGTCTAGACTAGGTTGACCCAGTTCACCTAGTCCTCCTAGGTTGACAGAGTCTAGGACTAGGTTGATCAGGTCAATATAGTCCCCTATAATTTTGAGGTTTAAGGCCTAAAAGGCCTTGAGGATTTAATTAGTTTTATTTTTCTCTCCCATTGGCTTGTGTTATTTTCCTTCCTGAAAAATCATATTTAAGAAGAATTAGAGGCTTAATTTTCATATATCATACTCACACATCAAGATTCATATTTTCAAGCTCTTTCTCTCAAGTCCAAATTTATGCCTTTTGCATTCAAGGAGTTCAAATATTCAATATTTTCAAGCATTAAAGAAAGGATATTTCTATCAAGCATTAAAGAATACTATGTGAGCATTTTCTCTTCAAGATCTAGCTTATTGCTAGCCATCAAGGGAGGAGATCTTACATTGGTGCATTCATCTTCTTTATTGATGCACATTTATATCAATGACACCATGATGTGATTATGATAGATCTATTGCAAAGTGTGGAGATACCCTACATTCCTAATTCAAGATCTATGATACATGTACATATAAAATCTTTATAAAAAAGAGTTCAAAGCAAGGTGAATCCTAATATTTATCTTGTTTTTCAGTCACTTACATTTATATTTCTCATTTATGATTTATTCCTTAACCTAGGGCTTGACCACCCCTCATCAAAACCCAACCACAAAACCTTTCTTTTTTGTGTTGATGTATAGGGTAGTAACTAAAAGGATTATAGATTTGGAATGTACTTTTTGGAAGCTTATTGGAGGTGTCAGTTACATATCACTGGACAACACCAACCTAGCAAAATGACTCCCTTCCAAGTTGACCTAGACCGTCAATATCCATTTTTGAGGAGATTTATGGGTTTTACTCCTTCCATCATTTTTTCTAAGATGAAAGTTTAGAAACTGTTTGGATCTGCAAGTTTTGGAGCCAAAATACCTCTTTGTCTATGCATTTCAAGGTGAGTCTTCCATTTTTTATTTCCTTTCATATCTTTACCCTATATCTATATCTTAATTGAGCTAATTGTATACATATAGCTTCAAATTTTACATTATTTAAGTAATTAGTTCAATTTCACATTTGCATTATCCTATCAAAGGCCAAAGAGAGTGTTTCCTTATATTGCATTCTTCTTTATAATTTGAATTTAGTATTAGCACCCTTCTTTCTTTGGGTTCTTTCTAATATAATTTGGATCATAAGTGGAATTATATTTAGAAATTTCCCTCTTTCTCTTTCACACATATTTGAATGGTTTATTTGCCTAGAAAAGCATAGATCTACAACTCTATTTAAAGTGCCTCCCTTCTCCCCTTAAACAAGGTCTAGATGATCTTTATGTTAGAACTCTCTAACAAGTTCACACTAAAAATGTGTATGTAAACCTTTAAAAAAGTTTCTTCCTAACAAATCCTACTTTAGAAGAGTGAAATTAATTGTGTTACCCATTATAGATAATTTTTCCCTTTACAGGGTTTCCACTTTATATCATGGTGTCAAATCTGTGAATGTTTTTTTTTTGCAAGTTGATTTGCATGGTATTTAGATAATGCTACAACTTAGTAATAGTAAGACAACAACTAGGTAACAATAAAGTAAAAGCTACTTACTAATAATAGAAATAATGAGATAAAAATTTGAAGTAAATCGATTACAAGATTGAATTGTGAAGCTAAATGTGATCACCGAGTTATTATTATTGATGCTTATGAAGTTGAATTGGTACTAATGAATTTGAAAGGCCTATATAATAACTTAACATAACTGATTCACCCTTGTTAGAAATAGGAAATATTGAGAGGGGGGTTGAATCAATATTTCATAAACATTTTCCCAAAATCGGATATCTTTAATTACTTTATAACTTACATATGAAAGTAAATTAATTATGCTAAATAGTAAACATAATCATAAAATAATGCACTAGTAAATTTTGACCCATTTTTCAATGAAACTTGGTCAAAATTTCAACCCATGTTGGTCAAATTTGTGACCAAGTGGTGCTTTGCAAATTTTCTTGTCAAAATATTGATGAAACCTCAAATTCATTGAAATTTTGACCAAATACTTGGTCAAAATGAACCACATCTGGTATGACCATTATCAGTGGCCATTGGTCCAAATTTTGACCAATATTTGGTTGAAATGGACACCACATCGACAAGAATTCCATACTCATGACCAAAGAATTGGTCAAAATATTGACCAACCTTGGTTGAAATGGTAGCCAAGATTGGTCAAAATTTAGACCAATCTTTGGTTGAAATGGACACCACATCGACAAGGATGCCATACTCATGACCAAAGAATTGGTCAAAATTTTGACCAACATTGGTCAAAATGCCAATAAAGATTGGTCAAAATTTTGAGCAATCTTTGGTTGAAATGGACACCACATCAACAAGGATGCCATACTCATGACCAAAGAATTGGTCAAATTTTTTTGACCAACCTTGGTCAAAATGCTAGCCAAGATTGGTAAAATTTTTGACCAATCTAATTTATTTTTTATAAAAAATACAATAGATGATGCATGATGATGCATATAGATGGATGGAAATAAATTGGTCCACCTTTATTTAGAATAGTAGGGGCCTCTTCCCTACCATTTTATGGGTAGATGTAACACCCACCTATAGAATGGTAGGCCTCCCCACCCTATCATAGATCTTTACCTTGCATGCATGCACCAAAATGACTATCTACCCACATGAACTATAGGGGCAATAGGAAGGGTTCACCCCTACAATTCTATGGCAACCAAGGCTAGACCCCCTATAGAGTTATGGCTAGAACCCCAACGAATCATAGGGCCCAACCGAGCCCCTACTATTCTAAAGGGGGTGGGATCTAGTAGACCCTTCGATTGATGGTTCAAAATGAGTGATGATTGGTTATGTGTTTTAAAAAAATTAGATAGCAAGGGTCCTAGGATAGGAACAAAATGAGGTATGAGAGAACAAAAAAATAGCAAATAAAGTGCATGTGAAAACCTCTAAAAATAACACATAATAATTTAGAAATTAAACAACTGATACTTTCACATTGCATGGTGTTGAAAAAGGATGTGATATCTTTTATAATGAGGCCTACTTAAACAGTTTGAATGTTCTTATAAGATAACAAGATAATTCTCTGGATATCTTGACTTATTACCATCAAGCTAGCTATTTTGTATGGCTAAAGATCTCAAAACTCTTTTGTTACATTAGCTATATGGTCCATAAATGGAGATTTCTAGTGGCATTCCTCTCACTAATAAAAAAAACAACACTTTACTCCCCAATGCACACATTCATAAAATACTATCTATCATGGCCTCTAGCATGGCACCTAGGTCAACTTTTAGATTTTTTATTTTTCAAATAACCCACACTTGATATTCACAAAGTCCCACAATGCTCAAAGCATGGATGCATAGAATAGAAGGCCAAGCTTGAATACAACATTGAGAAAAAATTAGTCGTGGCATTCAATTTTCCTTCAAGGAGTGGAATTATAGTATCCCTCATATCACTAGCTTTCTATAAATTCTTCCTCAACATGTAGTTCAAATCAAGTGATCAACTTTCACTTTTGCCATTGGCAATCCTTGGGAAGGTGCAAGCTAATTGTTACCAATAGTAATCATCCACTATGTCCATGTGATACTGATTTCGTCTACTATGCCACTTAAAAGGTTTGATCCTTAAAGAAAAACCTTCTTATATTTAGTGACATATAGGGAGCAAAAGAAAATGCATAACCAATTGTTCATGGCAAGGGCCTCCATGGCTTAGGTCAGTTGGGATGTCTAGAATATTAGCTTGGGCCATACCATCTATATTTAGTTCAACAAAAGTGATCAAAGTGAAGAAATCCATCCTTCCTAGCTCAATGATATACATTGCATGTTTCATTATCAAGTATCTTATGCTTTGATTTATTGCTTGACATGTGTATTCAATGGTTAGAGTGCTTAAATTTTAACATGATCTTCTATTTCTAAGGGTTTCTACTGACAAATCTTTTGGTAACTTTTTGAAGGTAGGGGTTATCTTTATATAGTCCTTGAGAATCTTCACAATATTTTTATTCCTTGTAGTTTATTTTATAATGAGTGCAAATTGAATTACAGTGGTAATATGATTCACTTAAAGAGATTATCACATTCTTAAATTCCAAAATTGCAAGAAAATTCAAAACTGGGTGAAGAAAAAAATTCCATTTCATTGTTATTGTTGCAATCTAGATCTAATGCTATATTTGATAAAATAAATACATGGCATAATAATAAAGATGACAACACACACACCAAATACATGAGTAAAATATGTCTTTATTCTATCTTGAAATTATTATAAAGAAGAACAAAGATGGTTGCTCAAGCAGTACAATTCATCCCACTACACCATGCTACCTTCCTTGATGATGCATGATATATTAAAAGACTTGGTGGTTGCCAAGAGGAACCCAACCTCCAACCAGATGAGACTTATAACTACCTAGCAGTGATAAACAACTTAACACAAACAATTAATACATTGTTGGATAACCAATATTTTTTAATATAACAATAAACAATGTACATTGACTAGACTTATCTTTTGAATCTTAGTAGTGTATTTGTGGTGTTTTCTAATGTACCTAAGATGAAACCTATAGCTGCAATAGTTTTAGGCTACCTTATGAGTGATATCACTCTAATTTAGTTTGAGCCTCCAGCTATAATAATTTAAGCCTATCTTATGGTTGATATAACTCCCCTAATTTAAGTATATCTTAATGACTCCTTACACTATCCTCATTGTTGTTTAATATTGTTAGCCAATGAAATCCATCTCTTCTTCTTATTCTAACTGAAAATGAAAATGTTGCTTGTTTGGTAGAGTTGTTAGTAGATCAATTCAAAGGCTAAGTATGTATATTTGATACCAAAGATGGAGTAACTATTCCAGATTGTGTTCTTGATTTAGATCCAAAGATAGCATTTCAGAATTATATGCATTCACAATATCTTCAGTATGTGAACAACACAAAGTTTGTGTCAGTTGGTGTTGCTTCTAGAAATTTCCAAACTTATAGTAGAGGCATGATACATTATGTTAATAAGTTGTTGTCCTTATTGCCAGTCTTGGGGACTTTACTTCTAGTAGCTTGAAATTAATCAACTTATTTAAAACCCATTTAGTTTGATATGGTCCAAATCTGCTCCAAATATTCTATAAATCACCTTTCAAGTTTGTTCTAGAACTTCTCTAAATCACTTATAACGATTGTTTCAAAATTGGTATAAATCACATTTTAGGTTTGCACCATATCTTCTATAATTTACCTTTTAGGTGTGCTCCACAATGTACTTATGTATGCTACATCATTCTTCCATACTGTCTTCCCAAATGAAAATCTTTTGAATATAATGTGGCATGTGAAAAATAACTATAATAAGGGAATAACTCAAACCTGTGTAGCCAAGTGGAAAAAGAACATTGCACATGTATCCACCCAACATATGCCAAGCACACATTCTCAAAATATCTGTAGTTGAAGCACAATAAAATCATTGAATGGACTTTAATATCATATGAGACATATAATTAAAATAATCAAATGGAGTTCAAAATCATATAAGACATAATCATAAAATTTCAATAACCAATTAAAACTTTATATCATTAATGCATCACATCTATGAATGGAAACAATCACATAAACCATGCATAAAAAGGCAATAGAAGCACTTCAACTCATATTGAATAACATGTTATGAGTCTCATCTCAAAACATCCAATTGGTTGATACACAACACTCAACAAGAGTTGGATCCATAAAAGCTCACAATGAAAAATGGTGAAGCTAAAATATCATTCAACACTAAGGAAACATACACAAGATTGAGCTATACATATAACCTTGATACATAGTCAAAAAAATGATGCCAAGATTCACATCTCAAGGATACAAAGGGAAAGGTCATAATAGAATGGGCTCAAATGAATACTCACCATCAAGGCATTAGCCATATTTGTGTAGTGAGATCTAAGGATTTTATCTATTTAGTTTCCTTCAAAATCTTGAAGTAAAGGTTGCAAATATCATGCATTATCTTGTTATGCATGCCTTGTGGTAAATAGAAACTATTTCCTCTTCCTCAATGTTTGAGAGTAATTTACAAGTTATAATATCTTCATCCTTCCCTCACTTCATGGTGGATTTGTGTCAAGATTTTTTCAATCACTAAAGGGATGGAGGTCATCCAAGGCATTTTCAACAATTAGATGATTCCACTAGTAGTTAAATTCCATGCTCAAAGGGTGAGGCTATGAAAATGATGTTAGTGATGATTATATTTTGATTGGTAAGGGTTTTAGAAACAACACACTCAAATCTCATGTTGGTCTCCACTTAACTTGACATTTCACCATTTATAGCCTACAACTATGACTTATTTATCTTAGTTGCAACAACATGTTATCAGGGGAGATACTTGTTAATTTGGAGGGATGTTAGAAGTTACAACTTCTTGACTTAGCTCACAATAATCTAGAGGGGACGATACCTCTTCAAGTCATTGTTAGCCTTGGAAATGTGCAACTCTACCTCAATATTTCCTAGAATTCTTTGCAAGGGCCATTGCCATGGGCGGTGAGTAGAATTGTAATGTCTCGAGCCATTGATAAATTAAATATTTTTCTTTTTATCTTAATGCATACCTATGTAAGAAGAACATAGAGAGGGAGAGTTACATAGCTACAAAGTATTTGAACTACAACCCTAATGAAAATCAAAAGCTTTTTGAGTTAGCAATGTTGTGGATATGGATATAAATGTAATATTGAAAGGAAAATCTTAATAAAGAGTGACTAGAATTTTGTAATTTTGTGTGTGTTTCATGATCATATTTGGTCATTTCTTCTAATGCCAAACATTTCAATTATTTCCATATTAGGGCACTACAAAATCATCATATTGACTATTTGTGGAAATTTAACACATCAAGTAAACTTACCCACAAGTTATTCTGATTTCAATGTCCACTGTTCGATCATGGAAGTAGGATTTTAGACCATATTCATATTGCATCAATTATAATAAATCAATATAATTTTGTTGATTGGATAGGAAAATTTATACAAATGCAAGCTTTAAAATCAACTGAAAGTAGATTTATGAGGATATTTAGATAATATTTTTATTTCTTACCCATACTTAAAAGAAGAAAGCTAACTAAAATGCACTCCGCAAAATGAATATTCAATGATTAGAATTTGTCAAGAAGTGAAAGATAGTAATACTAAAGTTTATAGCAATGAACTTAAGAATACTCAAACCCTGCACAATAGAGAGAAAATTTCACTACATGTATCAAATTACATTATCGTAAAGAAGAGAAAAAAGTAACTTGACTAGTTAATAATTTATTGTTCATAGTTGATGGTAACTTTGACAGCTTTAGGACAAATAATATTAATGAAGGCATCTTTAGATAAATTGATGGTGCAACAACATTTGACATAGCAATGATCAATGGATAGATTAAAACATTCACACCTTTTACTACAGAAATGAAACATACATAGTCCTCTAGTTGCAGATGATTTCACCAAATCATGTTATTATCTTTCTCCAAAGATAGATAAAAATAGATACAAGGATAAAATATATTGGTGTGATGATAAATACACAATGCCAAATCTCACACTTCATAGCCCATTTTTCTTCTATTTAATTGTATTTTGTGGATTGGATAGCCACACATAAAAAACAAACAAAAATATCTGATCAAGTGCTCTTCCATTTCAAATCAATTCCTCCCTCCATTTTATTTGTTTCCATTATTTTATAGTGTGCTTTGATCAAATATAAAATACATTCAATTCTTTAAAAAATCTTTACTTTTTAGTTTTTACAGAATGTGATTTGAAAGGAGATAAAATGAATTTTTTTTTATGGGAACTATTTGATTGAAAATAATTGTTTATCCTTGTTCAATTTATAAAGTTGAATAATAAAAATTTGACACAGTTTTTCCAGAAATATCCTACCTTTTTTCTGATAATAGTGAAAACCTAGTGAGTTCTATCCAGAACATCATATGATTTGTTGTCATTATCATGATATTGTGGTAAGATCAACAACAAAAATCAAGAAGAATAAGAAGAAGAAGAAGTCATCAAATTAAAGAATATATGGACAATTAGACAATTGAAAGTGACATAAAAGCAATTTCTTTCTATTTTATTATTTAGGGTTTACATGGAGACCTCAAGAATATAAACAAAAAAGGAACAAATAGAATATTATAGCAACGAAAAAAATGCATTGCGATGTCCATAGTAGTGATCGTAGATAGCATATGACCATAGATGGGCACAAGAAGAGGCACCTTTTAATATTGGCCCTAGAAAGTGCAAGGACATTCTCCATATCAAGGGGCCTCTACCCCCATTGCTTGCACTACAAGCTTCCCTTGGCCACCTCATATGATAACCCTGCAATGGGCAAGTTAAGAAGGGACTAAAATTTTAATTAGCTATTATAATTTCTTTTATATTTGGAAGTATATAATTTCTTTTATTACAAGGTCTATCATGATGTTGTTCCTATGTAGAAACTCTCATTTTTAGGTTTGATGCATAAATATCATTATACCAAGAAATGCCCAACACCAAATTAGACATGTTGATACAATTAGCATTGTAAAGTTTCTTTTCCAACCAAATCAATACATGAGCTCTTAATGTAAAACACAACACCAAATGCCTTGACATGACAGTTTTGTTTTTGTGGGAAAGATGAAGTCCAAGGTGAAGGTTTTCATATAGAATTTAGACACATGGAAAGTCTACTACAACAATGATGGATATTGAAACTAACCAAAGGAGGTTGGAAAGTCTACTACAATAGTGATTCACTTGTCTTTTATCACTTTTAGCTTACAATATTAATACAATAAATATTTCATCTCCATAATTATCTATAGATATTAACCTTTCACATGATGAAATGATGGTAAAAGCCAAGGCTAATATGGATAACAAAAAATGAAGAGAAAAGGTTTTAGATTGAATATTTCAAGTACAAATGACACATATGGAAGGTTTCTTGATAATTCAAGGTAACGCCTACTAGGTTAGTCATATTAAAATTGATTTTAACCTTCTGAGTTAAATATCATAGCAACACCACAAGATCTACAAGTTTCTACAATAACATGATAAGTGAAAGAATGGTCAAACCTTAACTACCAATACATGTTACCAAAGAATACTCATTGTTATAAATTATAATTATTCTTGAGAATAAGAAGGTACATTTTTTTAAAAGGATGTTTTCATATATTAATTACTGATACACAAATATCACATAACTAGACATATAGAGAAACTACTAATAAGTGATACACATACATGGTACAATTGAAAATATAGCGAAACCAAATCAATAGGTTTGATGTGTTGGCATACTAGTTCTTGTTGTGCAAGTTGTTTCTAGTAATATTGAGCACTTTGCGAATACTACAAAACAACAAAGAGAGATCCACACATAATTCTTGTCCCTAGATTAGATGCTACTCAATAGAGTTGAAAACTCCTTAGCTCTTAATAATGATCAAACAGAAACCTTCCCCTAATGTTGTTGTTGTGTTTGCTATGATGGAATATAACCTTGTGAAGGTTGTGAATAATATTCTGTATACAACTATTGAGTGTTCTATCCCAATTGTTTCTGAAAAAATAATTAATAAATGAGAAAAAATCAAGAATAAATCACCAATAGATTAGAACATTCAAGAGATAATTATCCAATGCAATATATGATATATTTTATGCCTAACAAACATTTATTAAAAAAAAAGGCTATTTGAGACTGAAAAAAAACTATATATGGCCATAAAAGTATAAAAGAGGAACAAAGATACTCCAGAATCTTTATATGCATGTGATGGTATATCATAGAATATGATTGCTGCAAGAGTAGCTAGAGCACCTAGACTGGCTAGTTTGGGTCTGGGGTTTCGTTATTGCATTTTTGGATTTTAGTGATACAAGTCACATCACTATATGAATAATATGACCTATTATGTCCTTGGGTGAGGATAGATAGGTTGTCAAGTCAAATCTTGCTCCTAAGTTGCTATTATGGCTCTAAGTTGCAAAATAGGGGTTTGGTTGACCAAAATGCGTAGAAGGGTTGAAAAAGGGTAAAAACCATTTTTTAATGTCTTGATAAACCTATTCATGACCCTGACCAAGTTTGGTGAGCACATCTTATTAGAATTGCAATATTTTGCAAAAACTGCTAAAAAGTTGAAAAAGTTACAAAATTGCAATTTTGGCAATTTTGCAAATTTTCTTGCTCAATGAGAAAATTTCCTATAGAATTTATTTAATAGATTTTGAATGAACAAAAAAATCCAGTAAAAACTAATAAGTCCATTCTTGATCAGCTTCAAGGGTTGGAAGAGTTTTGGCCATACAATGTATGGATTTGGCATTTAAATGTAATTGCAGCTAGTTAGAAATAGAGCAATTTCACTATGTAAATGGATTGAGTTGGCATTTTTATTGATTGAAATAGTTAGTTACATTTATTTCAGTTCTTCCTAGGTGTTTAAGTTGTCAAGTTTGAGTTTTATTACTGTTGTACATTGATTTTTGGTTCTTTACTAGTTTTCTTGTTCATAACAGCTGGTTTTGTAAAAATGGATTGAAACTCTCATTCCCATCGTTGTAAATTATTGAAAATAAGAGGAAATAGATTTTATTCAATTTAATATAACATACCAAAATTAGATCTCTTGATAATGGTGGCAAACAATTGTTTGTGCAAGACCTAGTCAAGAAATCTAGCCTTGACTTGTGGTTTTTTTACTGGTAAACAACAAGAAGAAGGGGTTTGAATGATTATTTTCCTCAAAAAAATTATGTAAAGTGTTATAAAATGGTCTAATATTTCTCCTTGTGCAATTTTAAGTGTTGGAGTGACCTTGGAAACAAGTTATGCTTATAAAATCGAGCTAAATTGCTTGGAAACCCTTATGAAATTGAGCCTAATTGATTTGGGTTGTGTGAAGGGTTTGAAATCTTGAAACCACTAAAATCCTTATTTTATAGGTAAAGAGTATCCATATATCATTTTTTTTTATGGGATTCTTAAGAGTTTTATTGTGAAAATGCTCAAAATTCTCTTTGGTAACCCTCATTTTTTATCGTGTGACAACAACATTATTCATTTTGGTTGATTTTTCTTGCAAGATCTCTTCATGGTAGATGGTACTTGGGTTGTACCTTTCAAATTACATATTATAAATCTGGGAAAAGTCTTCAAATACCAAGAAATAGCTTGGAAAGCAAGATGACCCTATTCTAGCCCTGTTTGAGAAGGAATAACAACAACAATATGTAAGATTGACAATAAAGTTGGAAGAAACTTTGTGCAAGGTTTATGTGATGGTCCAAAAATGTTTATGTGGTCCTAATTATGCATTTGGAAGCCTCAAAACCCTAAATAAAATCCTAAGATTCATTAGTTCCTGGTGAACCTAGAGCTAGTAAACAACTCCATAGTGGGAAGTGCACATATGAGTAGAAATTTTTTGTATTTTTCTTGATCCTATTGGTGTAGCAAGGTGAAAGAAAAGGATCTTGGGTTGATCCTAAGTTGGTGGGCCAATAATCACCATCAAGGTCATAGAAGTGATCTAGTAAGCACTTGGAAAAAACTAGGAAGTAAGGAAGCAAGCCTCGTTGTTACATCAATGATGCCAAATTTTGATACTTAAATTGTTCACATAGTTAAATCCAAAAATTTATTGACATATATTATGAGACCTCAAGGATGTTAGTATTTTTAGTCTAAGTAATGTGAATTTGACGAGGACACTTTTATAGTAGTTAGTCTTTGTTAACTCACACTTGCTATAAGTTTTGGGCATGACCACTTATTCTGAACTAGCTAATGTTTATAGCATGTACATGGAGTGTGACATTTTGAATCAAGTTATAGAAAAATTAAATTACTTTCCCTAATAGTGACTTAGAACCATTAGCTATGTCGCACTATCTCGACCCATATCTTCCCTCATTCTAGTTCAAACTACTTTGTAGTTCAACTGAATATCATTGAGGATTCACTCCCAAAACAATGTCCTTCCAAGTTTGAAAAAATGTGGGTGAGTGATGAAAACCTAATGAATACAATAGAATACTAGTTGAAGGAAGCATAGCTATTAGGATCAAGTATATTATATTTCTTGGTAACTAAGCTAAAGATGATCAAGAATAAATTGCTACTTTGGTAATAGTCTTGAAGAAAAAGAAAGAATAGATTAGGAAATTGAGGAGATTAAAAGGGTAGTGATTGATAAAGTAATGGACACAGGACTCTATCTCAAAGAAAGAAAACTATTGGCTGGTTAGGAAGATATCCTTGGTATATTAGTTTGAGCTTCACTTGGTTTCAAGAATATTTTAATATTTTGTACTTAACAAGGCCAACCACGTGAAGATGAAAGCTCATCTGGCCTCATCCCCTCCCCTTAACATCAATTTAAATTACCCATTATCATCTAACTACATACTTCATTCATCCATTTATGAACTATAATATTCAATCAATACAATCACATAACATTCATTAATATGATATAAAATTCATTGATACACAATACTAATCAAGACTTCATTAACACATAACAATATTCATTAAAATGAAATAAAAATCAATATTTATACATAAAATTCATATATAATTACTTAAAACAACGTCTTTTCATTATCCAACAAGGCTTATCAAAGAGCATTTTTAAAAACATCATTTCTTCTTTTTGTTTTTCTTAGCTCTCCTAAGAAAAAGGTTGATAGGAGCATTAATATCTTCCTCATTCTCCTCCTCTTGTGGCACATGTAATGTCAAATTATGATGCCTCCTCCCATTTTAAGAAGCAGGAGGCTACTGCACTAAAGGGGGCTCTGTTGCAAGAACAAGTAAATGGGTTAAATCGGCATACTCTTTTTCTTTTTTTAACTGTTACAAGTATTTAATTAAGTAGTACAACACAACATGCATTTTTCTTACCTGACAATGCCACATCATGTACATTAACAGTTTGATCTACCACCATGTCAACTTGCTAAACACTTGGAACATGCTCCACTCCTTCACCATGATATTCAACATGCTCCAAAATATTCAAAAAAAGGTTACACATCAAATTGCAATTGAAGATGTTAAATTATATTCATAATTATGTAACTAATTTCCAATAGAAAATTAATACCTCCACCACTATGATGCACATCATGGCCTTCATCATGCACAAGTTTTGTGATAGGATATTAAGGTTGAAGTGAAATTTTATGTGCATTGTTATGCAATCAATTTATGTTGAAAACTAACACCAAATTTTTTTTTCTCAACTATTCAATTTGATTTACTTTTCATTTGACCAATTTACCTGTGTCTCATTTGGTGCACCAGATTCTTGGGTATGGCTTTCAGATTCTTGGTGTAGGCATGCAGCCACGACTTTATAGCCTTCCTTCAAGGAATTTTTTTTAGCTTCATCTATGAGCTCTACATTGAATTTTGTGCCCTATAATTTTTACTTAATATTGTCAATTTTGCATGTATGGTTTGATTAAACAAAATTGTTTGCAACATTATATAAAAAAATTATATGAAAATTCATTGCTACTACTTACAAGTTGAGACTGAAGATTCATATAGCCACCAAAGTGAAGTTTCTATTGGCCAAGCTTTTGTAGTCTCACTTTTGTGGCCACTGATGTGTCTTGTAGTCTATGAATAGTTTGAAACATGTTAGATTATATATATTTACAGAGATCACTAATTGATGCATGATTACATTATACTTAATACTATCATGAAATACCTTCTTTTTCTATTTTGGTTCATTTCCTTTATTATCACGCATCCTTTTTTTCTTTTGAATCTTCTATTATTTCATTCCACTCCATCATTGAAATCATAGGATGACAATTGCACTTTGGGGTCTCCTTTAGACTCCTTCTATATTGGTCCCTCATAGTCTTTATACGTCTTCATGCTCTTTTGTAAAGTAGGGCAGTGTCAAAAATATTTTTTCCAAAAAAACTTTCAAAAGATGCAATGAGCTGATTTTTTAATTCAGGACTTTGCTCATTATACCTTTAAAAAAATAAAGATTGTTAGATCAATAACTTTAATATAGTACAATAAATGGAAGAAAAGAAAAATATTGTCATAGTGTAGAAGAACACATAATATTTTAGATCATGATCCATAAGATACTATAAAATATAAACATCTATTGAACTTCTATTATTGCTTGAGATTAATTACTGCTTACCTTCAAATATTTGACTCTGTGGGTCAATTCTTCTTTCAGTGTCTCTTTCTCCTTACTTGTGTCACCCTTGATGATGATGTTAACAATTTCATCACTGTATCTTTGTTTTAGTTGTTGGTCCATAAACATAAGGTCAGCATTAAGGGCGATGTCATGTAGAAATGATGCTCATATTTTAGATCGGATTTAATTTGCTATCATTTTAGCTTTTCCCTATCATTTGTGACATCAATATCAGTAAAATTCTATCAAAATAACTCCAAATCTAAAGAAAAGAACATAATAATACAACATTTGTTTCAATATAATTTGAACAATTACAATAATTAAGGTTTATCTTCACTAAAGAAGGTGTGTGAGATGGTGCATCCTCCCCTGTGGGTGGTGGTCTATCCATGTTGCCCTATGAAAAATATTAGTAATTCTTGGCAATCAACAACAAAATGAAAGTATTTGACATGTTGTACTTAATGTTTATATCTACACATGATTTTCAAAGAAAAATTTGGTGTAACTAATGTGTATATTTGCACATATGGTTTTGAAAGAAAAAGTTGGTGTAATTAATGTGTATATCTACAAAAATTTGGACATGTTATACTTAATGTTTATATCTACACATATGGTTTTGAAAGAAAAATTTGGTCAACTCGCTTAGATTCCAATAAAATTAATATCAATAAAATTCCATCAAAATAACTCCAAAGCCATAAAGAAAAGAACATAATAATACAACATTTGTTTCTATATAATTTGAACAATTACAATAATTAAGGTTTACCTTCATTGAAGAAGGTGTGTGAGATGGTGCATCCCCGCCCGTGGGTGGTGGTCTATCCATGTCACCCTATGAAAAAGATTAGTAATTGTTAGCTATCAACAGTGAAATGAAAGTAATAGACTTACCAAAAAAAAATTAATAGTAAAGTAGATTCTATATTGGAGTCAATATTAATTGGAGGCAATTGGTTTAAATTTTATACTTACCAATCCCATGATAGGAAATTTTTTGTATCTACATGATTCAAATTGTAATATATCAGAAGATCTTCCCCTGCACTTATTGATTTTATTGAACATACAAAAATATGATTTCCCTCGTGTGCTTTAAATATACAGTTTTCCAACTTATTAGTTGGCACAGGTCAAGAACTATTTATAAATCCTGCAATATCCCTTGTTTCTTTTAGCCTTCCATCAATATACATAGTGAACATTTTACTTTGAACATTTTCTTTTTATTTTATATAATTTGACAACAAGGCATACCTACGCATACTTTTTTTATATTACATAATACGCATCAAATTGTTGTAATTGTAACAAGGTCCTACATAATCCATCAATTCAACAACTTTATTGTAATAGACCTTTATGCCATCTATGGAAAATAGGCCCAAACCATGTAATGAAGATGGAGCTATGTGATATATCCTTTCATTAACAGAAAAATCAGTGTTAACTGGAGGTAGTTCCTTGGGTACCCATTCTTTCTGAAGATGTGTGTACCTTAAGGGAACCTTCCTATCACCTTCACTCTCATTATCATAAGAACATGACTCCACTCCAAGCAAGAAAAAATTGCATTCATTTGTTGAATTTTCTTCTAGCCTGTTGATCTTTAGTTGATCTCCCTATTTTAGACTTACTAGATGTCTCACTTTTGTCTTCTATTCTTGTATTTTCCTCACTTGACAAAGATAGATCGAACAAATACTTATTTGGTTATACCTGCAATCCACAAAATGAGAGACACACTAAGAAAAAAGTTGATGTTAACAATAAAGAGAAGATATGCAAATAAAAAATTGTATCTATAGGGTCTATTAACATACACTTGTCGATCCATGTGACTATGCAAGATCCTAGTCAAAGGCATTGAATAGATTGCACATATAAATCATTTATCTTAAGTTAGCCAAAAATTTGGTCTAATTAATGTGTATATCTAAAAAAATATTAGACATGTTGTACTTAATGTTTATATCTGCACATATGGTTTTGAAAGAAAAAGTTGGTCACCTCACTCATCAAATTCACCCATATTATAATGCATGAAAATTTGTCTACTTACAATGCTCTATAAACTATAAATTATGTAGAAGACAAAAATTATATGATGCATTCATCAAAATCAAACAAATTTCTATAAATAAAAATCATGACCCCATCATACTTGACATTGATCGTACCTCATTAGACATTTCATTGATCATTTCATTGATTATCATCTTCATCCATGCCATAATCATCAGTATTGTCATACTTATCACTTTGATCATCATCGTCACCACCACCATCTTGATTGCCATCATAATCATCATCTTCATCACCATTATCATGACCATCATCACCATGATTATCACCATATTCAGCATGATCATGATTGTCATCATCATCATCATCATCTTCATCACCATTATCATCAACATGACTAGAATCATCATCATCTTCTTCTTCTTCTTCATTGTGTAATAGTCATTCGTGATCATCATTTACTTTGTCTTTTGATTCTTTAGTATCTTCTTCTTCCATCACATTATACTTTATTAGTCTTCCTCTTGGATCATATCTAACAACAAATGACCAACACAGTTTGTGTGGAGTGCCAAAGTAAAACATTTGCTCACATTGTCTTGGAAGAACATAGGGCTCATCACCAACTAACTCAAATGACCTTGTATTAATCATTGCAAATTTACTATTTTTTTCAATAATACTCCTATTAGGATCATTTTGATTCAGTCATAGCCTATATCATTTGACAACAAATAGAACTAATTTAAATGAATTAAATTTGCACTCAAATATATCATCCAAAATGTCATACTATGAATTTTCATATTGTTGAGGATGTATGTCATTTCTAGATGAAATATTGATAACCATGAAGATTTCACTTATCCCAAAATCACAAGTTTTCTTCATTTCATCTAACTTTTTAATGCAAAATTTATAACCATGGTAGTACATAGCTTTATGGTGTTTGATCTGCAATTATTCAAACATTTCAAAATTATTTGAATTGATTTGTGAGTTGATATTAAACATATAGCTCATAATTAGTAATCTTTTGCGTACCTTTCTATCTCTTAATCCATATGCTAGATCAACTACTATTGGCATAAAATTGGGATATCTATTACAATGAGCTTCTTTAACCAATGATGCAACACCATCTTATGTTAATGAGCGACTATTTTTTTGAAATTTTTGAATTCATACCATCAACCAATCAAAATTATTTATAATATACAAATGTAGTGCATCTCACTCATGACCAACTATAAATAAAACAACTAAACCAGTTAGAAACAACTTATATTGATGATGAATAAGAATTAATTAACTACAAAAAAAATTATAATTACCTCTCACTCTCCTCAATCTACCTTTCCCCGTTAGGTACTCCCTTTCAAATTTGTTAATAGAGTTGGGATTCCAAATGTGATCTACATGGATATTTTTTGCAAACTTTGGAATATATTCACTAATATACACCATGGTCTGGTATACTATATATTCCTCTACCATAGAATCCACAAGATGTGCTCTTTTTTGAACCAAGCCCTTAATAAATTTCAAGTTCCTTTCAACCATCCACATTGACCGAGTTTGTATAGATCCACAAAATTCAATCCCTTCAACTTGATGTATGAGGTAGTGTTCTTAAGTATTGAAAAAGGTTGAAGGTAGAAACTTTTTCATTTCACACATAAGCTGTCAAATTTTTCTCTTCCAATATTTTAAATCATTTCTATCAATTTCTTTAGATGATAACCACCTAAAAGAAATTCAACATACAAGAACATATAAATGAGATTTTAGATAAAATTATTTAATAGATTACATAAAAAGTAAAGCAAGTCATAAAAATAATATATGTGCAACAAATCTAAGAAATAACACTTCTAACCTCATGTATTTTTCAAGATCATAAATAATTTGTTTAATATTGTTGTCAAATTGGTGTGGGAGGGATAGAGGTATGACATACTACAATCATTAAAAAATGATCATTTCAATATATTATTAAATAATGCAATAGGTAGTACATTCAATTTTATAAATATACTGTAAATAGAGAACATGACTTACCTTGACAAAGGTATGCCAATCATGTGTTTTCAACCTTGGCCCAAAATCACATTTTTTTGATACAAGAGTATTTATATTTGTAGGAAGTCTTGTGAATTTTATTTTTTTTAATGACTTCTTTTAATGCATCACTTTGTTACTCTGTTAATAACCAAGGAAGGGCACTTGTATTTGTGCAGTCTCTATTGTTATTTGATTCAATGAAATCTTTTAGTGCATAATTAGATTCATAAATGTTAGTACAAATTTTCTCTATCATGCCTTCCACCCAATATTTTTCATAGTGTCTCTGTTACATTCTTTCCAATATGCATAGCATCAAACAAATGCACGATTGAAAAAATCTTTTAGTATGGTAACCTACTAAATTGAGTAGGATAACTTTTTATTCCTCTAGGAAGTTGGTCATTAATACCTTGATGACCTTCATGAGTATCAATTACATCATTAATAAATATAAGACAATATCAAAATTTAAATTTAAAATTTTAGACCACAAACTGGACATTACCTCAGCAATTTAGTTGAGCATATTCCAACTTCCATAGATGAGGTGTCATTCTTTGTGTCCTTGATGTTGTCTCTTCTTTCCCTCTAAAAAGATGTTTTTCAATAATTTGATACTTATGATTATTGTGAAGAAAGTGCCTAAACTCATTGAACACTTGCTTTCCTAAATTTCTTAAATGATGAGATTTCATCTTTGGACCACAAACTAGACATGCAAATTTTCCCTTTGTCTGAAGGCCTAAAAGATCATGTACAATTGGATAATGTAAAATTATCATGCACAAATTGAGCATACAATAATAATGTGTAAGCACTATAACATACCAAAAATATGTGACCTTAATAATATAACATACCACAAAAATGAGTTAGCCCAAGGGCATCATGTATTGTCCATACAAGCATTGCATGGAATTGAAATTGTCTGTGTCCTATTGGTATAGAGATGTCATACATAGTGACACCTTTTCATAACTTCAAAAACTCATCAATTAGGGGCTCAATATATAAATTCATGTCTTTAACTTGGTACTTACCTAGTAATTGAATAAAGAGAAATATTAAAAAATTATTATGACCATTTCATACACTGTTTATAAATTAATTTAGATAACTATTAAATAAAAAAATACCTAGTACAATCATTGACAACATTATCTACTCCCTCTTTATGGACATCCAAGGAGGAATTTTATTGTTAATAACAAAAATAAGCCACACTAAGTAAACATATTTCATATCCCCAAATGGATTGACACTGTTCGCTGCTAATGAAAGCTTGAGATTACGAGGTTCTTCTTTAAAGTGTGGTCATGTTTCCTATATCTCTTTAAATGCAAAACTATCTATAGGCATTCACATAATGTTATTTTGACTTCTATTGTGTGCATGGTAATCCATAAATTGTGTCAAGCTTGTGCACCTGAATAATCGTTGAAGATGTGGAATAATGGGAATATACCGAAGAACCTTGTGAGACACCTTTTTTGTTATTTGATCTAACTAATATCTACTAATATGAAAATTAGGGCATTCTTTTACAAATTCATGTTGTTTATGACATAGAATGTGATCATTGGGACATGCATGTATTATCTAATACTTCATTCCAATTTGATTCATAATGGTCGATAATTCTTAGTACAAATGAGGCAAAATATTTAATGATGGTAACAAAAACTCACCTATCAACCTACAACAACAAATATGAATTGTTAATATAATGAATAGTAATGGTATGCTAACATTAAAGATGACAAAAATGGCATATCTTAGTATATGTGACATTGCTATATTGTATAAACTATTCATAACCTTCAAGTTCACCAACAACACTATAGCAGAGAGAAGAGTTGTTTGGGAGCCTCTATATAGGGGCTCATGTTGTTGGAAATATTCAAGACTAGCTAGGTTACTAAGAGGGGAGGGGTGAATTAGTAACCTCAAACACTTTATCAGATTTAGATCTTAATTGTAATAATCCAATTATCATTTAATTCATCAAATCTGATCTACTTGCATGCATGAGAAACATAAAACATTCATAACATTTGAACACAATGATTTGATGACCCAAAAACCTTCCAAATAGAAAGTAAAACTAGGGTGGGGATGATACCCACAAAAATTGAATACTATAGCATAAAGTTGGTTGGTTAAGGCTTACATTAATCACTTCTGATGATGTGCCCTACTAGGAGCAATTATGACTGCTAGGTCCACCTTATTAGAGGTTTTACAAACACATAATAAAGTATGCACTTGGTAAAGAGATTTGAGAAAAGATTGTTAAGTCTACCTTGTTAAAGGATTTAGATTGGTTCACCTGTTAGGATGAAGCAATGGAACTCTGACTTACAACTTACAAGTTAACACCAATATTACAAATTTGGCCCATATGTAGATACTCGAGTTCTAAAGATTGACTTGGTCAAGTTCTAATACTTGACATCCACTATCATTACTTGGCATCATCATGCACTTAGTAGAAGTAGAAGTTCGGTTCATACTAATCACTTCAATGACTTGGTAGATATTGTGTAACTCAGTATAAATTGAATTACTTGTTTACCATGACTACACTTAGTAAACGCTAATCTCCATGTAGCTTGGTTAACATTGGCTTCACTTTATATGAACTACTAGCTTGGTAGAAACTGTAAATCTTGGTAACCACTGGAATGCTCGGGTTGAACTATTAGACTTCATATTGACTGAATTCACTTCATAACCACTGAAATGCTCAATAGGAACTATGGTGCTCAGTGGCTACTGAAATGAATGACAAACACTGTAGACTATTCAATAAGCTTAGTAGCCATATAGAATCTAAATAATTGTTGTCACTAATAAAAAACTTGACTGAATTTCAACAATCTCCCCCTTTGGCATTAGTGACAAAAAACACTTACCATCCAAAGCTTATACACATCACAATGTGATACTAGCTCAATATGGTATACTATTTTTGAGATTTTTCAAAATTTGTCTTTGTAAGTGTATACAATATACTATATCTGAAAATTCTCTGCTATATACACTTTCTCCCTTTGCATGATTCTCCCCCATACAATATACATAGCATAACAAGTATCTCTCCCCATATATAGCATATTAAGTACCTCTCCCCTTTTTTGACAATAATGCTAAATATTTATTCAGACCTTTATTACATGGAGACACCAAAATGAGAAAGAAAATTAGAATGTATATTAAGAATGAGTGATAAAGTCTTATCCCAGTTCTCTTGAAAAAATTTGCATGTATGTAAAGCAACTTGCACTTCTATTGATAGTTGTATCATGTGATCTACAATGGAGAAGTTGTTGTCATGGATCAATGTTTTTGAATAAACAATATGGCTATGCATTGTATCCATGATGGGAAGGATCATATTTTGAATGTCTATCAGTGTAGATTGAATCCTTGCTTCTTCTCTCAACAACTCTGCCTACATATCTGACAAGGATTTGATTTTCATATGATGTGCATAGCTTGAACTAGAGTCAAGTTGCAACTATTGTGCACTAGCCTTCAGATCTTCATCAATCTTTGTCAGTTTCCTCTTTATCTCCTTTGTGAACTCGGTAACATCACACAACTTTCCAAAAAGAGATGTTACATTTGTGCAAGAGGTTTCAAGATTGCTCAAAATTGAGGAAAGCTCCACTTGCTAGATAGCTATTTGCTGAGCAATGTGCTCAAGCACTTTATTATCAAATTTATTTTCTACTTTCTCAATCAATTTATCTTGACCACTAATGTCCTCATTAAACTTTTGGATTGCCTCTTCTAATTGCAACAAAATGTGTAAAGAAGTATAAACTTCAACACCTATTGCCTTAATTAAAATATTCTTGGCATCATCTATGATTTTAAATTCTCTATCTCTTTCTTCTCTCAATTTCTTCTACTTTGCTTTTTTTTGGAGGAGTCGACCAGCTATATGCATTTGATCCATAGTGAGATTATCAAAGTCCCATTTGGGAATTTCTATTTCCTCATCTAGGTCTATATCCTCTTCTATCTCCTTTCCTCTACTCAAAAATCTTGTACTCGGTTGAGCCTTAGATTCAACTATCCTTGTACTTAAAGCCTTTATATCTGGGATGGAAACAACTATAGATATACTAGGAGTTGTTGTGAAAATTGATATAGTACCAACTGATGGAATACTAACAGAAATGCTTGGTGAATCCAAAACTAAAGAAGTCATAACTAACATATCCATTATTAAAGTAGACAAAATTGTAGTATTCAAAACTAAAGTATGTACTGCTGAAGATTTCAAAATTGTAGAAGCCATTTTATCCATTGTTGATGACTACAACTTGAGAGCTAAAGAAGAGGGAGGTTGCGGCTCAATAGATGAAGTGGTAGACACTTCTATCAATTATGTGCCAAGTTGTGTGGGAGCAAAGAGTGATTGGACTTTTGAAGTAGCTGTAGTTGTCATAATCAAACTTGTTGAAGTTGTCTTCGAGCTTGATGTAGCTGCTAGTTTACTTGGAGAGTGAGGAAGTGAGGCAATGACTATAGCTACTATCTTCATAGGGTCAGTCTCCTCATCGTCTTCTTTATCTTCCTTGGTAGCTTCTTCCTATGTATCTTCTTCAACTTCCTCATTGTCAACATGTATGGCCTCAGTATAAGTTTCTTCTTCCTCATCATCCTTAACATCTACTAGGAAGTCACTTTGTTTATGAAAATGATAAACATTCTTCAACATACTTGTGGAATTCTTAACCACATGCTCTATATCCTTGATCAAAATTAAATGAGTATTAAATCTAAGAGTCATCTTATCTTCATTTTTCTTTAAGGATTCTTTTACCTCAGCATCTGTCATGCTAGGTAGCAATTGCCTTAGGGTTTGTGTATAAATATCTTTTTCTATTTGCATTGCAAAGTCCCATCTTGGCTTAATTTTATCTAATAATTCATTAGAGATTTGGGAGGCTATTTGATTTGGCAAATACTTCCATTTTCTCATTTTGGTTAACACTAGTTCTTCAACCTATTTCTTTTCTACCTATATCTTCCATTTGTTTCAATTTTTCTTGGAAGGTGGGAGGAGGTTTGCTAAAGACAATATCACTGCCTTTCTTCCTAGACCTCCTTGTGAATACTATAGTGGATGGTTTAGGTGGCTTGGTGATGATCACCTTACCTTTCTTCTTCAAGGGTTCTCCTTCCTTTTTAGAATTACTCTACCTCTTCATCTATATCTTCTCCTTTGCCCTCAATTAACATAAGATGTGTGCTTGATTTTAGTTTTGCTATCCTCCTCTTGCCTTTGTTAACTGCTTGTGGGTACTTTATCTCTAGCTCTATCCTTTCCTTTGCCTCATCATATGTTCCAAAGTGTGGTGCCTTTGGATTAATAGGTTCATCAATCAGAGCTTCAATGATGTCTTTTACTTCATCAATATTTACTTCATAGGGAAGAGGTTTTACCCATATGATTTTGGGCTTTATTGCCTACATGTAAACTTTGTCATAGTCTACCATGAAGTAAAGATCATCTTTGTAATCTTCTACCAATTTCTTGGGTATCCTGAATATGTTATTCATTTTCTCCTTGAAGACATCAAAATAGTTATCCATAATGCTAACAAAATTCTCTCCCATTTTAGAAATATATTCATTAATCTGATATAATACTAGCACATCTTTTCTCCATACTATGATGCCTTTTGAAGGGAAAAACTTCTGAACATAGAAAAATAAGAAAGTCAACAAAGAACCAAATTTGCAAGGGTTGTTCTTAGAAGTTATAATACTTTCCATATTTTTGTTGAATTGCTTCAACAACAGATCTGCAAGGTTACATGACAGATTTTTGTTTACAACATTCTATGCCAAGTCAATAGCTTCACATGACACATTATTGAGATAGCTTGAACTGTAAATCTTGTGGGCTATCACATGTATACCAAATTTTAGTTCTGCATCAATTACACTACTAATCTTCATGCCTCTATCATCCACTTGGCTAGGGTTTTCTTTTCCAACTCCACCTGACCTAGGGTTTTAGTCATTTTGGCCTTGGTGAGCATGGGAAGACTGGTAATGCAATGAATCATCTTCTTGGTGATCATGACTAGTTTCTCAAGACATAATTGACTATTATGAACTTGGCTAAGGATGTATCTAATCCATTTTATTTGAAAACTTTAGGGCAGGTGAGGAATGTGGGTTAAACCCTTGTCTTCCAAATGTTTATGCTTAGATTTAAGAATCCCATTCACACACAATTCACCTAGGGCATCATCCATTTCTAGGGTTCCAATTTCCTAAATTGCACACTTAAAATGAGTTTGGATGTCATTAATGAGAAGTACCTTTGGAGGAATCTGTGATTGTGCTTTGTTTGGTTAAGGGTTTCAGCAACCGTCGGCACAAGTTTGAAATCAAGTTCTTTCCATTCTGCTCCTTGGACCAACATCTCTGACCCTTTCCTTTCTTTGACGCTACTGCTTGATGCCATGGCTACTCGGTAGGCTATGAAAACTTTGAAGAACTTAGCTACAAATTCCACTCAAAGTCGCTTGGTTGCTCTGTAATTCACTTCTTCACAATAACACTTAGATTTCTCAGTGAAAATGAATTTGATTTCCTACTTTTTGTTAATTTTTCACCATTAATGCTTGGTGTGAAGGTAGCTATGATGACATCATGCTTGACAAGCTGTCATCCACTATCTATTTGGATTTCTTGATAAAGGCTTAATAACTCAATAATCAAACATGTTCTTATTACTCCCGACTTTGCTCAGTAGATTCCATGACCCAACCTTACTCGGTAGAGAAGTCAAATTGATGATAACTAATACTGATCTCACTTGATGATCCTTTTGTATCTTGAATACTGATTTGGATCTTTTCTTCCTTTCAATTAGAACTGTTTGGATGTGATCTTGACAATGCAATTCTAGTTCTTCCTTAAGAACTTAGTTGGAAAAGGTGGAGTCACCCACTTCTTGAGTGACATGACCATCATTGCTTAAACTCCCATGCTCGATAGATTTAGGAATTCATTTTTGTCTCATCTGCTTTCTCATGTTATCTACTTTTGTCTTCTTTTCATCTTCAATTCTGCCTATATTCATGCAATTTTTAGCTAGATGACCAAGTTTGGTACAAGTGAAACATCTTATGGTGGTATCTTTTCTTCTCATGTGATGTTTAACACAATTCATGCCAATGTGTCCAAATTCTCCATAGTAATGACATCTACACCAAGTGTTGTAGTCCCAACTGAATATTACTTTCACAATTTGTTCTACTAGGTTGAATGACTTAGTTTTGCAATCTAATGCCTTGTGACCCTGTTTCTTGCATTTGTGACACTTGCCTTCAAATTTTGGTTTCTCTTTACATTCATTAGCCTTGTGACCATGCTGACTACAATTGTAGCATTTACCATTGAATTTTTCTTTACCATTACTCCAACATTTGTTTGTTGTATGACCTATCTTACCACAATGGTTACAAGTAGGTCTTTAATTCCTTTGAGCACCTTGTTCAGAGGATTCACCTTCTTCTTTGTATCCAATTCCTACTTTACCATTTTTCCTATAGAGATTCTCCTCATTTAGTTGATTTAATTGATTCATGTCTACTTGAGATTTCATCATTCTTTCATTGATTTTCTTTTTAGTGTTTAGGTCATTTTTCAATCTTTCATTGATTTTCTTTTCAGACCTCGGCTCATTTCTTATTCTTTCATTGATTTGTCTTTCCAAATTCAGATAATTTCTCAATCTTTCATTAATATATCTTTGGCTCATGATTTCCTCATTTGCATTGGAGATTTGATCCATAAGATCTACATGCTAAAGGGATTGGTTCTGAATTTCATTGTTTCTTCCATCCATTTCTTCTTTCATCTTGTTCCTCTATTCCAAGATTTCACATAGCCTTACTGACTAAATTTATTGTTCTCTTTTGAGCTTTCTTACTTCTTGTAGGGAACCATTCTTCTCTAGTTCTTTGATTGCATCATTTTCTTCATTTGAATTTCTTGAAGGGAAAAATTATTCAATTCTTTCTTCAATATACTGATGATCATTCATTTGATTTGCAAGTTTCTTCCTTCTTTTTAGGGATTGGGAAAGTTGCTCCTTAGCTTTCTTGAGTTGTGCAATGGCCATTTCTAGATCCAAGTTTTCATTATCAATTACTTTATCAAATTTGAATATCTCCATATCCTTGATCTTTATTCAAGCTATTAAACTTTCTCCTAAGAACCACAAATCTCTAATACCAATTGTTGGAAATATTCAAGACTAGCTAGGTTACTAAGAGGGGAGGGGTGAATCAGTAACGTCAAAAACTTTATCAAATTTAGATCTTAATTGTAATAATCCAATTACCATTTAATTCATCAAATCTAATCTACTTGCATGCATGAGAAACATAAAACATTCATAACACTTGAACACAATGATTTGGCAACCTAAAAACCTTCCAAATGGAAAGTAAAACAGGGGTGGGGATAATACCTACAAAATTCAATACTATAGCATAAAGTTAGCCAGTTAAGGCTCACATTGGTCACTTCTGATGATCTGCCCTATTAGAAGGAATTAGGATTGCTAGGTCCACCTTGTTAGAGGTTTTACAAACACACAATGGAGTATGCACTTAGTAAAGAGATTTGAGAAAATACTATTAAGTCTACCTTGTTAAAGGATTTAGACTAGTTCACCTATTAGGATAAAGCAGTGGATCTCTGACCTTAAACTGAATTGCTGATAGAGATTCCTTGAAGTACTAATCACCTTTATGTGATGTATTTTTCTTTTGCTGCTCCTTTTCTGATATGGCCTTACAATATACTTTGTCTACTACTGATTCACATTCACATGCTTCTTCTTCACATTATTGTCACACTTGGATATGATACAATACATTACATATATATCAATCCAATTTACATAATGACAAAGTCATCCATCATACAAGTTAACACCAATATTACAAAGTTGGCCCATATGTAGATACTTTGGTTCTAAAGATTGACTTGGTGAAGTTCTAATACTCGATGTCCACTGTCATTATTTGGCATCATCATGCACTTGGTAGAAGTAGAAGCTCGATTCATAATAATCACTTCAATGTAGTCTTGAACTTGATCTACACTGGTGACTTGGTAGATACTATGTAACTCAGTATAAATTGAATTACTTGTTTACCATGACTGCACTCGGTAAACATTGGCTTTGCTTTACATGAAATGTTATCTCAGTAGAAACTACAAAGCTCGATAACACTGGAATGCTTGGGTTGAACCATTAGACTTCATACTAACTGAATTCACTTGGTAACCATTGAAATGCTCAATAGGAACTGTAGTTCTTAGTGGCTACTGAAATGCATGGCAAACACTGTAGATTGTTCAATAAGCTTGATAGCCATACAAAATCTGAATAAGTGTTGTCACTAATAACAAACTTAACTAAATGTCAACATGTGTGCCTTCTCAAGTATAGGTATATCAAGACCATCTTCATCATCATTATCATATGTGCTAGTACCATCATCGTGAGCATCTTCATCACCTACACCAATACCATCTTCTTCAATCATGTCCTCTGATAGGTTATCATTTTCTTCCATGGAAGTGTTATCTTTACCTTGAATATTCACACCTCCATGTTCTTCTAGTAGGAAATCCATATTCATCAATCAATGAAAATTGTGGCCCCCTTCAACTTGATCATGTTGCCTACAATGACTATAGGTTGTTGTGATTAGAATTATTTGATTGTTTAAGCCCTTACACTTTTTGCAAGGACAATTACATTTATCCACTTTTCTTTAGAGCTGAGACCATAATGTAGCCATTGTCTCATTATTTTGTTCTGGGTTCATATTATTAGGCATGGTCTTTCTTGATAGGAAAATATATCTGCAAAAATATTGGACATGTTGTACTCAATGTTTATATCTACACATATGGTTTTGAAAGAAAAACTTGGTCACCTTGCTCAAATTCACCCATATTATAATATCAACAACTTTCATTGAGCCTTTCCATTATTCCTTATTTGTCATGAGTTGGGTTCATTTAATAGGGAAAGTTTGTATTCAGTGTAGAGTATGCACATATTAGATTTGTGATTGTTTATTTTAGTAGTTCACTATGATTAATTCATTCTGGTAGTTGTTTGAATTTCCTTGTGTACATGTATACTCAGTTTTTGGAAGTGCCAATATTTTTGTTTTGTATTGAAGGCATTCAAAACATTCAAGCTTTTTCTTCTCCTATGCTACAATAATTAAGTCCACTTCTATATATTGGCCCGATAGGACAAAGAGAATGGATTCTAGTTTGGGGAATTATATGTTGTAAAGAGAGTGGCTTACATGAATGCAATCAATAATTAATAAATATGCATCTATATGCATCTTGACATTTTCATTTCTAGCTATTCATGACATAAAGGTATGAATTTGATGAAGAAATTTTGTAGAATGTCTTCTCCATAGAAGGTTTGGTATAATGGATGTCAGAAGAGTCAAAAATGAAAGAAGAGGTGGAGCATTGTAGTGCAATTTGAAAATTTTGTTCCTGCATGATTCATGCTATTTTTTATAATTTTTATGCTCAATAAATGAGCCTCCAAATGCTCAAAAAATTTTCAAATAAGAATAAAACATGGAGGAATGCAACATAGTATGTCTTTTAGAGAATGGAAATCTGCTCATCCCTAACACTATTTTTATTTACCCTTATTGCTTTCACTATAGTATGTCTTTTGAAGTGTGTTTCTCTATCTTAAACATATAAGGAATCTTAAATACAATCCTAAGGTCTAAAATAAACACACACACTAAAAAATCAGCATGGACAATAAGATGCAAGCATGGATAAGCATAGAAAATCAGAAGGTTCAGTCATAATGCATTCCAGAAGACAAGAAACCATGGAGTATGTAGTGAAAAAGTACAAATACATAAGGGATATGAGAATACATGAAGATTCAATTGGAAAAGTTTTTTTTTCAGAGCATTCTAAGAGGACTTGGAACAATTTCATAGTTGGGAGTATGGTACAGGAGCACCAAGGTCAGCCATGGAGAGAACCAGGATCACTGATGGATCCTTCGGAGGAGTGGAAACCAAATGACCTTCAAAGGTCATTAAAACATGTAGAGAATATGTTCATGGTCATATAATAATTTTTTGATCATAAGTCGATCTTATTGTAATCAAACTTTGATTGTAAGCCTTAATGGCATTATTAAGTCTATAAGGTACCTAGGGGTCACTAGGTAGAGTTATGCATTGATCCTAGGTTAGGGGTTGATGGAAAATAATAATAATGGTTTTAAATGATGTCAAAAGCACTTGAAGTGCATAATATTGTAAATTACCTATATTGGCAATATAAGCCAAGCAAGGGCTTAATTAGTGTTAATAGGGGTTAGTTATATGAATTATAAGTTAAGTTTGGCTTCAAAGGTTGTCATTAGAACCTTTTTAGAAGTCTTTAGTATAGGTCTTGGATGTTGAGTTTTTGAGTTCTTAGATGTTGTATATATCATATGTTTGGCAAGACATTTCTAGTACTAGCCATTATGTTGGTTCATTAACTTTGAATTTTATAAAATTTTAAATTTAATTTAGTTTTTTTCAATATCAATGGTACATAACATTTAAAGTCCACCAATTTCATAAATATTGTTAGTGAGAAAGACATCTAAAGAATATTGGTGGTAGAAAGAGGGTTGCAAAAGTGAAGGCAAAGAATTCAAAAGTTCTTGAGGAAGAGAATCTATAGACTTAGCAAGTAACATGATCTTTATTATTTATAGTTAATCATTGAATAAATGATTCATTAAATGCAAGTAACAATAGATAGAGGGAAAAAAATAGGGTAAGCCTTATAGTAGATATTGCATTATTGAGAGAAGAACAACTTCCATCTAAGGTTGGAGGTTAGGTTGTAGTTGTTAAGGCAACTCCACAATTGCAGATAATAGGAGCATTCTCATCCAAATTATCAATAATAAAAGAATTAACAAATATATCTTTGATGCCATATAACACCTTTTTTTTGCTTGTTTATGTTGGTTCTCTTTCCTCAACTCGACTTGTTTTGCCTTCCTCACAAATAATTCACTCAAAATTTTCATCTACTCTCTAGTCAAGGTTTCTTTGTCCCAAACTAATATAATAATATCTTCATCAAGTGTAATAGGATTAGCTTGAAATGAACTAGGGAATTGGACTGTCTTCCTCTTAGTCCTTTTCTTGGAGTGTTGGAGCTCGACACTCAATCAAAGGTCTTGACACATTAGGCCAATGTTGTAGTAGATTACTCTACTTAATATTTTTTACTATCTTTATCCTTAAGTGTTGGCTCACTCTATTACTTAGCAATGACAACATCCTTTGCCTCTTCTAGTACTTGTACCTTTTTTACTGTCTTTATCCTTAAGTGTTGGCTCACTCTATTACTTAGCAATGACAACATCCTTTGCCTCTTCTAGTACTTGTACCTCTCTCTCTCTCTCTCTCTCTCTCCATCTTATGAATTGTCTTTACTAGTTGCTCGACATCATCATAAATATCTTCTTTATTATCCAACTTAACTTCTTCTACATCATTTTCTTCCTTTCCTTCTTGCTTTTTGTCCACAACCATCATTCCAAATACATTCTTCCATACTAATTTGCTTTCTTGGACAAACTCTTCAATTTTATTTCTCAAATTTTTGTATGCCCTTCTCTTTTGCACAAACTTATTTGCATACTCTTTCATGGCTATTGACATATGATGTTTGCCTAAATCAGGCATAACTTGGGGTAATATAGCCTCTCTCATTTTTGTTTCAGTAGTCAAATCCCATTTTTATTTTACATATATCTTATTCTACAACTCTTCCAGTGATTCTTTCCCTAACTCGTATATATTTAAAATTTACCATCATATCTATAGCTTCTTTCTCTACTTTCTCTATATCAACCTTTTCTAAAGTAACATACTTAGTATCCTTCAAACCAACTAAACTTGTTGAACTCCTCAAATTCTCACGTACCTTAACAATGTCTTGAGGCTTCTTCCTTGGCATGAATTGAAATTGACTCAACTCATATGACTCAATCCTTTTAGCATCATCTTCCTCATCATCATTAGGTTTAACAACCAATTTTCTTCTCAGCTTGTTCTTTTGTTGGCCTTTCTTGTCCCTTCTAGCATATGATGTCCTCTTCCTACAAATTTTTCCCTTATTTTTCCTTGTGATCTTAATAATTCCTTTTCTAACTAACTCGACAGCTACAAGACTTTCTACCTTAGATCTTTTCCTAGTCACCCTATGTGGTGTGGTAGTGGATTGGACTACCACTTTCTTCAAACTCTTCTTTAGTTTAGGTTCAACTACAACAACCTTTTTTCCTTTGGTTCCCTTAGGCTCGGAAACAACTAGTTCCTTTACCTTGACTTCATGTTCTTCTTCATCATCACCTTCATCACTTTTGAGATCTTCACCTTTACCATCAATAATATACAGTGGTGTTTCTCCAAGTTTGCCTTCCAAATATTGGATCATCTTCTTCCTCTTTCTATCCATCTTGGGGACCTTGGTTTGCATCATCATTTTTATTTTTTTAGTCACATATGTGTCAAAGGGTTCAACATTCTTATCAATTTCCTTGGCCAACAACATTGTAATGACAATTGAAACTTCATCAACATTTATCTTGTAGTGTAGAGGTCTTAACCATGCTACTGTAGGTATTACAACTTTAGAATATTTATAATTAGTATCAACTAAAAATCATATGTGATCATAGCATGTATCAATGATCAAATTAGGTATTCTGAATCTATTCTTCATCATCTATTTGGAGTCCTCAAAGTAACCATCCATTATAGTTTCAAAGTTCTCTCCTATCTGATCAATGAACTCGTTTATTTTCTTGGTCACTTACTTGGACTTATCCTAAGAAATGTCTCCAACAATGGGAAATGAATTTTATACATAGAAAAATATGCATATAATAAGAGAACAAAACTTATAAGATGTATTCTTCACCTTCCTTATGGCTCCAATGTTCTCTATATGTTGGATGAGATGTAACTCGGCCAAGTCATAGATGTGGTCCTTCTTGACAAATTTATAGCCCATATCAATAGGTACACATGACATACCATCCATTTGGCTCAAATAATAAAACTTATGAGTGATTACCTGAATTAAAAAATTGATCATAGGATCCTTGATGTTATTTATTGCATACCTTGGCCATTTCATTTTTCCTTCATGGGGTTTTTAATCACATCCCTTGCCTAACAATGAATGGTCTTCACTCAATCCAAAATAGGGTATCCAATCATGTGATGAATAATGGACTTTGTAATCCTAATTGGTCCATTTTCCAAACATAATTTCATGTCATGTATTCTACTCAACACAATCTTCTTCCATTTAGCTTTGAATACCTTTGGGAATTCTAGGGCATGAGTCAGCCCTTTCTCAGGCACAACCTTGTTCTCATCTTTCAATATTCCATAGTCACATAACTTGTCATAGGCATTCCTCATCTCAAAATCACATATCTCTCTAATGTTCCACATATAACACTATCTAACAACGAGCACCATGATTACTCTAGCTGAAATTGTAGACAATGCTCCTAGAAAATCTCTAGTTAATGCAATGTTTGAATATGCCTTGAACTTTGGTAGAGAGCATACATCATTTCAGATAATTTACTCATTGCTATCCCTTAATGTCTCCTTCTCACTCATAGATGTAGATGATGCCATTTCGCAATATTTCAAAGAAAAAACCTCACAACTTACAACTCATATCAAACAACCTTACACAAATTGCTAAGACAACAACACACACTTGAATCTCTTTGCAACTTTACACAAATCACTCTAAAAATCACCTAAGTTCTTCATTCTGTAAACTTGAAAACCAAGTGAGTTGAAATGAATTTCAAAAATAAACTACATATCTTCAAATGGTTAAATCTAGTATCCATTAAATACTCTATATGAATATTAAGTGAACACTGGGTGCATAACAACTATTTTGATTTACTCAATGAAACTTGATACACACACATCCTTCAACTTTTTTGTGTCAGTATCAAGACTCGGTTCATACTGACATACAAAATTGGCATTTGGTCCCTACCAAATTTTTAACCTGGTACCAAAATTCATCTGTATCACTCGGCATCCACTAATATCTCTAACTAACTTAGAAAATATTGTTGTCTCTGATAAGATCAACAATCATTGGAGTACTCAACGACCATTAGCTTGATTAGCAACAACTATTGCTCAACAAATGACTTAGTATATGTACAATTCTTAGCTTTTCCTATATAGTATGACTCAGTCACAGTGATGACCAAATTATCTCACCTTGTGAATGACTAAATGTTTGACACTAATAGACAAGAAGCTTAGGGATTAACAATAGTTACCTCTATATTAATCATCAATGAGGATACACTATGAATAATATATGTAGACAACATGTTAGAAAGATAAATAAGGCAAGGAGGTGAAATCCTCCTCCATAGGGCATTCTAAAAATGATCATGGATTGGTCTTCTAGAGGAAATCTAGGTCCTGAGAAAATCGGTGGAGTTAGTAGAGATAGCTTGGGGATTTTTTAATTCATGTTTTCTATTTGGAAAGGTCATCATAGTAACAATATGTTGGAGCTCATTGCTATTTTGTATGCTATGGAATGTGCTTGTGCTTTTGGATGGACTAGGCTTATTTGTGAATGAAATTCACAGGTGGTGGTGCATCTTTTGACTAGGCAACATTACAAGGACATTATTTATAAGTTACTTTTGGTTGTCAACCAAATAAAAAATTTGAGTGCTTCTTTGGTTTTTGTCACTTTCACTCATATCCCTGAAAAAGAAGAATGGAGTTGCAAATTGTATGGCCAACTAAGATTTTGATCACATGCAAAACTGGAATATTATGGATAGAGTTCAATTATCTCTAGTCTTATCTTGACAGCTAGAACACTTAATAGATCTGGATAGGGTTGTCTAAAGCTCATGATTTGTACTTCTTTTTTATTAGATTAATTTCCATCCCACTTTTATTTCAATTATAATTCTTATTATAATTAGAATTAAGGTAAGAACTATAGTTAAAATTTTCATGATAATAAAAGGAAAATAAGTGTCACTAGGTGACAATTGTATAAAATAGTACTTTAAATTATATAAAATAGTTGAAACAATAGAAACAGCATTAGTTAAGCTAAATAAATTTTTTAGTTGATTATGATAATGATTCAATAATATAAAAAAATTATTATAAAGAAATACTCTTACCTAGAAATATAAATAAATAAGTAAACAAAGTATTTATAAAAATATATCATTAGAACAAACCACATGTGTAAATAGGACGAAGCCAAAGAATTTTTTAAAATATTGAATAATAGAAACCATCTTATCCAAATTATTTTGTAATGAACTTCTCATTACACTTCTCCCCCTAAACCGTCTCCCTACCACCCTTGAATTCAGTAAATATTAAGATCCTTTTAACAGCTAATACTCACTAAGAAAAAACACGTCCTCTACAATAGCCAACAAAAAGAATTACAAAATATTAAGAAAATGAAAATGAGTAGAAAAGTACTGGAATGTTTTTCTAAACTATAGAAACGGAGGGGAAACAATAAATTGGCACTTCTGATTTTCTTTCAAAATCATCTGAGAGATTATGTGTCACTGTTGCATGTAAGATGGAAGAGAGGCATGCCTAAAGAGTCCATGCTCAACAAGGTAATCTGGCACTTCTGAATGGCCCATAACTTCATCTTTAACCATTTTATATCCATCTTTTTCCATCTGCATATGGAATCAGTATATCTCCATCTTAGAATATTTTTAAAATATAATTTTATAACTAATAATATACTATTAATAATAACAATAATATGAAGAACTTACCAGATCACAAAGTTGGGCGGCATATCTATCTGCACAATTCTGCACAATATATATCACATTCAATTTGATTATGTTAGTGCTTTGATTTATGAATTATTACATTTCATAACTACATATAACTTTAAATTGAAAATATAAATAAATTTAATATTTCATAATTATAAATAAATTTGAACATATTCAAACATAGAAATCTTAAAATTTAAACAAATAAAATAAAATAAAATATTACAATAACAGTATGACGACAACCTAACTGCTACACAATGCACAATGCTAGAGGAACAATCTAGCAAGAGACCACGACCATGTACCCATCTGAAATTAAAAAATTATGTTGTTGGATTCTAAAATATTGTTGTTGTAATTTTGTGTTTGATGAAAAAAAAAAGTCAAGAAGTAGGGGCTGGCCCATTACAACAGTGGTGGAATAATCATCAAAAACCTACTGGCAACCCGCACACAACCAAATAGTGCCCCTGATGGTTCATATCAAAAACATCATAAGCAGTATACTAGTATATAGAGTTACTAGTATTCTTACTTTTAAGACCAGTAGAGTTTAACAAGTTAACAAACTGCATGTAGTCCATAAACAAGTTCAGTATAAAAAAACAAAACTATCAACAACAGATGGGGAGAGCCCAGAAGACAACCTACTTTTTTATTTTACTTCTATTTTAGAAGAAAAAATGATTTGCTCAAAGGTAAATCTTTTAATTTTTGGTTTTGAATTTGGGAGGTCATAAATTTTAACAATAAATCTTAAATAATTTTTTTAAAGAAAGCTCAAAACTTTCATGACAATAAATCTTACAAAAATACTTAACATTTTAAAAAGATTTGCAACTTTTATGCTATGATAAGCATTACATTTAAACAATTATAGTAATGTTAATAACTATCTTAGTTATGATATTACTATTAAGATTCAACTATGTATTCTTTAAATCAAGCTTTTTGAAGTCACTCATCTTAGTATTAGTCCAACTCTAAATATGTTAAAGAAATAGTTTTCTAAAGGTAAAGCCCATATAACTTGCTTTTTCATTTGCAAAATCAAATGATGGGAGGGTAAACTCCGTAATTAAGCGCTTTAAACTTGAATGGGTGATTTCTAGGAAAGATCCAATACTTAACCATATGAATATCACCTAGATGCAAGAGTGTTAAAGTCACAATCAATAATTCGATTAAAAACTATACAATTGATTCATAATAGCAATAAAGATATCAATAATATTAGAGAATTCTAAGACAATTTACTCAACTGTCAACCCCAAAAACTTAATTGCACTTTTATTCTTTCTTATCACAAAACTTTATTACAATTTTTGACCTCTTACCTATTAAAAAAAGAAAACATAAAGATTTTAATAACATCATAATATTCAAATTTGTGTATGAAAAATATCCCCTAAATCATTTATAAATTTATTCGATTTTTATTTTAGAAGAAAGACGACTTACAGCTGTAGGCATTGCAGGTATAGGATCGTACGGACAAGAATCCCAACTCTGAAACTGCATAAATGCTTCCACCATTTTATCACTGCTTCTTTCAGACATTACTAAAATAATCCTCTCTTTAATGGCAGCCTGGTCATCACTTTCCCCTGAAGAAAACAAATACATTTAAAACTCATTAATCAAAGCAGGAAAAAAGCTTTAAATTCTTACTCACACATGAAATAAATACTTCAAAACTGAAAAACCTAGCACAAATCAAACCTTGATCTACAAGTTCATGTACCAAAACTCTTGCTTTGGGGACATTTACACCTCCAGAAAGGACTGTTTTTGCCAGACTTTTCTGTTGTGGTGCTCTTGCTGATGGCGATGGTGGAATAATCGAAATCATCTCATCTTCTTCTTCCATTTTAACTGGAACATTTGCATTTGCAGGTTCCGAAGCCTCTTCCATGATACTATGCTATTTCATAAATTTATCAAAATAAAATTGTCATTTTGAAGGTTATAAAATCCAATCTAAATATCAATACAAATAAATCTTCGACAGATGAATTCAAAAAAATCATCAAATAGAAAGAAAATTTATTTTAAAAATACTCAAATGACAATACTTACCTGCAGAAAAAATCTGAGTATCGCACAGATTTAAGATCGGAGGAGCGAATTTGAAAACCAGAACACCGATTTCTCTTGAGTGGGCGATGGCTTAAGAAATAACCCTTATTTTTATGATTTATATATGAATCTAATTGATCAAATTTGTGAAATTTAGGTAAATTAAGTTGTAGATTTCAGCCCAAATTGTCAATCAGCTTGGTCCTTGCAATATCAACTCACACTGTGTTTCTCCAAATCCGAGGCAAATGAAATGAGGAGGCCTATTACAGAAAATAATGGCGAACGATTTCGTAAAGAAAGTTTCGCATGGCTGGCGCGAAGACGGTTGATAGCAGCGATAATATTTGACACAAACATCCAAAAGATCTTAAATTTATATGGTACACATTTTGAGGGGAGAGGCCACTCTTAAACATTGCATTCTCAGGAAGAAATTAAGGTTGAAAAAATAACTTATTTTTAACCATTTAATACTTCTAGTCTAAGGATCAAGCATTAATTTTAACCATTTAATACTTCTAGTCTAAGGATCAAGCATTTGTGTGTGGTGTTTAAACCATCGGATCTATAATTACTAATTAAATTTAAAAAATATAAAAATAAAATATGAAATTGAGTATTTTTATTGGGAGATGTAATAAGAAAAATAAATATGAGAGTTTTTAAAAAAAATGAAATTAGTCCAAAAGAATTTTAATTTGAGATTTTAAAAGGAAAAATTGGAAAGGATGAAGGAATTGAAAAAGAGAACTTTGAGTAGGAATTTAGAATCTCTTATGAGGTTGAAATCTTATTTTCCATAAGACTTGATCAGAAGTGGGCCAATAAAACAAAGACCTATTGACAAATTGAAACATTTTTAAATAATTATTTGTTACAATTATATATTAATAAGTGACAAATTTAATATTTAATTGAAATTATATATATATATATATATAACTTTTATCATTCCTATTTTACAACTTGACACTTAGATGTTTTAATGGTGCTAAGTCTTCATATTTAAAAACATTCAATGGGCACTTTTTAGCATATTGTATTTTAAGACCAAAGGAAATAATCTTAAACATGTGCAGATTTTAATTCTTTTCCTAAAATCACATAGGTCACTTTTACATTGGAGAACATTGTCTTCCAATTTTTACTTAGAAATATAAAATCAATCTCAATAAAGAAATTGACTAAGTGAAATATATCTAAATATATGAAAAAAACAAAGGCAAAAGGATTATTATTATTATTATTATATTGTTTTTGTTAAGTTTTATTTTATGTCATAGATCAAAATCATATAACAAAAAATAGTCGATGATTTCAACCTTTGATGATTATTATGATAACAAAATCAAATTAGTTTTGACATTATAAGCGTTAATGTTTTTTATCTTAACAATTAAATAAATCAAGTTAACTTTTTTATTAATGTTCTTTAAATTAAGTAGCCCAGTATTACATCTAATGTTTTAAACCAACATTTTGAGTCATTCATGTAAACAAACAAAACTTGCTAATTACAAGTAAGGTGATTGTATATAGGGAAGAAGGATAATTCATTAGTCATTATTGTTTTCAAAAGCTACTAAATTATGTCTTCAATTTTAGTTAGTGTAAAAAGTGATTTGTAATCTCAATGTTTTTTTAGCCTTTTAATGGCCTTGATCAATCAAAATTAGTTGATGTTGGTGTTGGGGCTTTGGTAATTAGTTATTATGATATCCTTGAACCAATGACCAAAGAAGCTTGCCCTAAAAATGTTTCTTATTTTTTGGTACCCAAATTTTGTTTTGTGTGTTAAAGGCTTTGATTGTACATCCTAATGAATTGAGAAATTTAGATTGATACGATACTTTGTGAGGAGGGTCCCTCCTAAAAGCATTATATATGAATGGGTTGTTGAAGCTCGAGCCCACCATGAGGTTCATCTTGACAAAAAACTAGAATCTTACCACAGGATTTATCCTATTTGGTTTGTCATTTTTCTCATCTTTAGGATATTTTATGCCATCTAGGCCTTGGTTTGTTCAATCTTCCTTTTTCTTTTTTTCTTTTTAGTCCTAGTCACAAAACTTATTTGTCTCTAAGGCAAGAAGATCAAATCCCTAGTTTGGTTTTAATTTCTTGATATTCTTTTGTGTTTTTTCTTTAACCATTTCCCAATCCATTGGAAAAGTGGCTTGCATGCTTGAACGAAAGCATTTTTACATGCTTGTTTTCAAATGATGGTATGTGTGGTAGTATATTAGTCTCAAGACCTCAAAGAGTATTAAGGCTTGTGTTTCTCTTTAAAAGTCCTTTATCTAAAGTTTCCCAATACTTTTTATTGATGTCAATGTTCAAAGCATAAAATTAAGGACTACCCTTTGGTTTCTCTAAGGTAGAAACTTCTTCCGAGGATTTTTCCCCTTCATACGCTTTCAAGGCTACTAAAAATGAGGATGGTTGGACTACAATTATTTTCAAAGAAAGAGGTTCATTTTTTGCTTCATAGATTAGGCTAGTTCTGATATCATTCAACCTTAATTTCAGCCTTGGTCATAGCCATAGCCATAACCAAAGGTTCAACCAAAATTAATTTCATACCCTACATCTTAGGGGATAAATTTGGTAGGAGGTGATACTTCTTTCCTTATGTGCATTCACACTCCTCAACTTACCTCCATTTTGACCACACAACCAACTCCTTTACACTACTTTTGTAGACCTTCTTAATGAAAAGTAGATGGTATTAAAGCTTCAAAAAAAAATATGGCAATTACAATGTTTTCTTACCCTAGTTTTGGGATAGCATCAAATTTATCAATAAACAACATCTCTCTATTAGATGAGGTTGACATGCAAGATTAAATGAATCATGAATTTCATGTCACCCTGATCTCATTATTTTCTAGTAGTCCTTAATTTATTATGTCTTATATGGGTTGGATCACAACTAGTAGCTAGTGTGGGTCATTATTTCAGATAATAATCATGTTCTTTTGGGATCACTAATATTAATATTCTTAATCATATTGTTGAAAGATCTCATCTTTTAATGGTGGATTGTCAACTCATTATCATCATCTATTTGGGAATTGTGTGGAAATTTTTATTTTAATATGGTTGAGGTGGCCTCATATGAAGAGGAGTTATTTCCTTTTCCTGCACAACTAAAGGGAAAAAATCATGGATTTAAATGCATAATAAACTCCACATAATATCAAATCTAATAATACTTATCACCATCTTGAAGGTGTTTACCACTCTTAGGTAACTATCAAGTTAGTAGTGATACAATTTCCAAATAGGTCAATCATATCATGACTATGACTCAATAATTTTTGTCTTTTGGGGATTGCCAAGAGCTATCAGTTTTGCCTCTCCCTTGGATAACCTTATCATACCACTATACCATCAATTTTAGCATTTAATAGCTAGTGAATTGTATGTGAACATCCAAAACTTAGTTATTTTTAACATCTCTTTTTTCAACCATCCACATATATGGTGACCAACATTCAAAGGGTTTAGAATTTATAAAGTTATCCTAGACAATAATCTATTTTTTTTTCTATTAAATATAAGTTAAAGTCATATTACCATCGGGTTATAGTTTGTCAAGCAGGAAAATGAGGAATGAGTTTGTAACATATATGCGGTCTGTACAGATACAATAATCTAGTTGGATAACATGGTGGAATGATTATATCTAATGTACAACTTTTTTTTACATTCATGAAAAATAAATAGCCATGTGACATTAATAGAACTATATGAGACCAAAACCCTATACTTGCATCTTTCCAAAAAACCACTTGCCACCAAACCTTTTTACCTTACATTGTAGGTCTAAGTTATGAAACTCCATCACTAGAAACAAATTATTAATAGTTATGTTTCTCATGTTGTCTAGTCTAAAGATTTTCTCTTAACTCTTGGGGCACATCAATTTTCACCTAGACTCAAATACATAAAATAAGGAAAAATTTCTGTTCTTTGAGCTATCAAATTTTTTATAATATTTTGTTAGACATCATGAGGTGTTCAGTGCAAAGGAAAAATCTATCAGCCTTAACCTTCTTCACATGTTTCCAAAACTTAATATTATGTTTTTCCACATAAGGGTTAACATATAGGGTGTCATCCCTACCTTGTCAAGATCTTGTTTTGACAAGTCAAAATAATTCCTTGACCAAAATACAAATACTTTGCCAATTTCCCTGTTCTACAATGATAAACTTGTAACTAGAAATCAAACCAAAACTTATGTCAATCTCATCCAAAAATTTATCAACCTTAATAGCATCACATATGTTATATTTACTACCTTCCTCAAGCTTGCTAAATAAACTCCATCTCTTGTGAAGATCACTGAATGAAATAGTACGCATGTTACCAGCTTTCCAACCTTATATGTACTTGGACAATTTTCTAAGTATTCATACATAAAAGTTAACCTAGAGCTTTTTCTACCTATAAACTATAATATATTTCCATTACTAACAACCCTAAAAATAGTACCTTAGAAAAATTGACATCACTTATTAGGCCTCTTTGTATCCTTTTTTCTACAATAGAAACAAAATACATTTCATCCTCATCTTGATCTTCATCAGTCACACCTTCTTTGGCAATGTAGAATCACTTCTTCTCCTTTCCTACAAAATTTTTCCATCTTTTGTCAATCTCCTTCTTCACATTCTCTATACATCTAGTTGACATAATGTCCTACCTTTTTGAAATTAGATAATTCTAATGGAAACTTACCTTTGTACTTCCCTTTTCCTCTTACCATTATCTTTGCGAATAGAGCCTCCAACTCTTCTTGTTCAACTTCTTTACAATAGAGACTATCCAATACTTTTTTATATCTAGATGTTCTTGCATCCTCTTTTCCTCTTTGAGTTATAGCTAGTGTAATTTATCCCTTGAATGTAATTTCAACCTTAGGTTGATTGTTGTCGTGGTTGCTTAGTTCAAATGCAGTGAACGTTCCTACCAAGAAATAAAGAGATACCTTCATTTTGTCTATCATTCCTAGCTCCTGAATGGATGACACCCTTATGGCATATTTGGGTAGGAAGGTTCTCGGTATCCTGCCTACACACACATTATCTTTTAGTACACCTCCAAACACTCTAATGGCTAGAATCACATCTTTCACCTATTTTCCATAAGTCTATATGTCCTCTCCTTCCTACATCTACTTGTTATCAAGATTCTATCTCAAGCTTTTATCTTTAGCCTTCTGGACATGCTTATCACCACCGTAGAAAAATTTGAGCTTTTCCCACATCTCATTAGTTGTTTCTAGGTTTTCTATATCTTTGTACTCAGACTAGGATAGGGTGCTTGCTAGAGCATCCATTATGGTTGTGTGAGATTCTTTCTCCTTTATATGGTCTAGATTGATTTGACCAATTTTTTTTGCATATTTGACCTCTACATGGGTCAAGTAAGAATCACCAAGAGTTTTTAGATGCAATTGCATCTTTCTATGCTATGATTTATATTTTTCCTTAGAAAACTTCAGTACCTCTCTTTTAAACATCTTGATCTTTTCTTGAAGTTGTTAAACTCTTTACTTTAGAGGACCTAGGCTCTAATACCAATTATTTGTCCAATCACGACTTGGTATACTTAGAGGGGGGGTGGGGGTGAATCAATATACCCTAGTAGTTTCAAATTTTCTACTTTTATCACACTTCACACCAATCTACAGGTATGTACTAGCTACAACTTAACTAGTTAGTATGAAGAAAAAATAATGAAGGCAATCATATAAATATATAACACGATATTTATCTCTTGGGAACCTAACTAGGGTTAAAAATCATGGTGTGTGAGTCAATCCTCACAAATCTTGCACTCTTTTGAAGTGCACATGGTCAAGAGCTTATCTTTGTTAAAAGATTATAATGTCACTAAATTAGGTGTCACCTAATTAAGGCATTTGCATAAGACGTGTTAAACTCTTTCCCTATTAGGAGAAACTTGGTTAAATGACTTAAAAATACAAGTTAATGTGTCACCTTGTTAGGGGATTTAATACAAAGAACCTATTAGGGCCCACCCTTGATGAGGTTTACTATTGTAGAGATTAGTAAATAATAGAGGAATTATCTAATGAAATAACTAATACACTTAGCTTGAATATAGATTCATTTACCATGTCTTTGACCCATCTACAACTATTCTTTACCTTCTATCAACTCTGCAACTCCAGACACAATTGTTAGGAATAAGGTGTCTCAACCTTGTATAATTCCTATTCTTATTATTATTTATTTTGTAAATGTATTTTTGCAAATAATATGTAAATGTGAGTGTACATGTCTAGTTGGCATGTTGATCACTTACATGTGTCGGCATCTTGAAGTGTGTGAAGGAGATCATGGTTGAAATGGTTATGACGGATTCCTATGACGCATAAGAGCTATTTAAGGAATGAGCTATGACAGGTGTAAGAGCATCTTATGACATGAGGCCTATTTGGGCGCCCAAGAATGAGTGGTTGGTGTGTGTAAGAGAATATGCCAAAAATAGGTTGGTATGACGGATTCCCTTACACTTCTCTTGTGACCGCTATTTTTGGCGGATTCTATGACAAGTTGTCATTGCCTATTCAAGGGATGGATGCCCTTTTCTTGGTATTGCATGTACATGTGGCATTGTGCATGGTTCTTGGTGGTTGAGCCATGAAAAATGCCCAACTCTTTTGTGGGCATTTTGTTGGGTCTTAAGATGTTCATAAAAGGAGTATTGCATGTTGTAATGCAATAGAGAGTAAAAGAGTGAGATGAGAAGATATTTGCATAGGGTTATGCTACCGGATTTTCTCTAGAATGGAGCAAGATGTAAATCTCCATGTGAAGGCTGAAAATGTATTGTAACTTGTTACTGAATAATACATTAGCTTGATGGTTTGGAGGGTGGGGTTTTTTTACCTGGAAAGGTTTTCCCCACGTATATCTGTGTTCTCTATTCTGTCTAATTCTTCTAGTCCTATGATTGTAGAGTAATAATCTGTATGTCATAATGCTGCTGAATTTTGTTTAGATCGATAAATTGCAATCACTTTCCTTTAAGGTTTTAATCGTGGGAAATCAACTATGTCTGTTTTCGCTTTTATGGCATAGTAGTATGCACTTGTATTTGCTGATTAGAAGTTGTTCAAGGAACTATTGCATACAGGATGTGCATACTGATCTCAAATGAATTTCTGGGATGCTCTCATTTCCCTTCAACAATCACTTCCATTTTTGGCATTGTTCACTCTTGTACGTGATCACACTTATGTTGTTTGAGATCAGTGACTTCTCCTCAACACACTAACTCCTTAGTTGTGACTTCTCTTTGTCAATTTTTTTTGGCTTCAAGATTACACTTAGCTCATCTCTCTTAACTCTATGGCTAATCAATCAGAAATTAAACCTTTTCTCTTAAAACTATGTTCTCTTGTATAACCTCTTCTCATTTTGCTTTGAAAACCTAATCTGCAAATTAAAATTTTGAATTATCAAGCTTACACCTAGTTTGACTTCTTGTTGTATTATGTTCTACTCTTGTCAGATGTAGTGTGTCCATACAAGAGTCACATATGTAGTGTGTCCTCAATGACCTGCATTGCTGGAAATAATTCAAACTTGAATTCTTTCAACTGTTCCTCAATATGAAATCTATGTCACTATTTAGTGTAGTGATGAGTGCACTTCTACTTACTTTGTGACATGGAATTCATGGGTATCTTGCTTCATGATTCATTATCATCAATCATTCTAACTTCCTTTCTTACTTGAAATCCTTTTTCACATTCTTATTTCACTTAATGTAACTCAATCTAAGTTGGTATTTTTTGTCATCACCTCTGCTAGGCTTCTCCTTCACCTCTCTCAGACCACCCTTGTGATCTAGAATTGCACACACATGATCAATGTACCTTATTGGTCATGGCTCTATACTAGTCTTGGTTCCTTCTATGCCTTGACATCAATGACAACAGAATTATAACTAAATCTATTGGTCATTATATTGGTCAGTCCTTGAGCTTTGAGACAATTATGCCAACAAGATTAATAATTTTTTTGGCTGATTCCCATTGTATTGCAATAAAAATACTTCAATTATAGATATTTCTACCACCATACCTAGCATGTTTATCATATTTAGATCCTTAATAAAATAGAGCATAATCCACCTAGAGTGCATCTTATCCTTATCTAACATGTTGGATCATTGACAAAATGGAATGTGTTTCAAATTAGTAACTCTTATCTCTATACAACATTGAGCTCCCTATAAATGATTGATCAATATACATATTTCTACTACATACTTGTGAAATTTCTCCACCAAGTCAAATATAGAGGGAAATATCACTATTTTCCAACAAAAGAAAGCATAGGGGTGAGACCCATTAAGCTAGTTTCCTTCCTCATTCCTAAAATTTGTAGTAACAACTACCTAAGCCATGACAAGGAACTCAATACCACATGCATGGTGTGTTGGGCCTTTCAATACCTCCTCAATGTCTCTAAAATTATTCTCTACCTATTCCTTGCTATTGTCTAATAATTTCACTACCCCAACATCCACATCCTCATCATTTACCCCATCCTCATTTAGGAACCCTTTCCCCCACGTATATTTCAGAAACCACTCCTTAGTTGGAAACTCTACCACATGAAAAATGTATTGAAGGAGAAACATTCTATGTTTCATGCTCACCCTCATTTTCTCCAATAATTATGGGTTCAATATCCCAATGGCAAGGAATTCATTCACCTCCCCATTCTAATTTTTTCTTAGTACATAATAGTCTTAGGGTAGGAATAAGTAAGTTTCTATCAATGTTGTTGAAGACAACATTATTTTTTCCCATAAAGGCACGCTCAAATAAAATCTAAAATAAATCATTTTCCTTATCCCCTAAGACGCCAAGATTTATAGCAAAAGATATAAACTTGGAGCTTATATTAGTATTCACTTCATAGGGATGGTATGCTAGAAGGAAGTCATGACCCAGGACCACCTTTAGTGCATTCAAGATCAAAGGGTAGCCAAAATTTGAAACCTACATTAACCATAAATCTTCTACTTTCCCCATGAATTTCATTTGGTGTTTAAATGACTCTAAGAATACAAATATGTCCATAATTAGAGCAATTCCAAACAAATATAGAATAAAGAAAAAGTGAATCAACTAGCAATCTTAAATAGGAAGTCTCCAATTGTATTCATCATGTCTTACACATCCCCATAAATTTCAAATTTTTTTAATCTTGTATGAGATCATGTCCCTCATAAAATCTCTCTCCCTTGAATTCATTAGATTATTTGGGTTCTACCTTTGTTCTTTACCAACACTTACAGTTGTGTACACATTCCTTATATCCTCCCAAATAAAATGTCACCTCCTTTAGAACCAACAAGAAGTAAAAGTATGATAGCTGAAAATAGATTAGTACTTTCCAAAAACCAACATGCAGATAAAATTTGGTGAATTTTTTCATTCTACTTGTCTAATCTCCATCTCATAAGTGATATGAGTGACCTCAACCCATCATTTCAAAATTATCTCATTCAAATTCCTAACTCTAATAATCATAATCTCCTATTCATGTGCATTGTCCCCATCTCTCTTAGGTGAGGGCCCATTTTAATTCTTGTTTACCCAATTTGTCAACCTGCTCATTTCTTCCTAGTAATTGAGGGTGATATTAAATTGCTAAAATTTTCTTATTAGGTCCTAAATTAGTTTTAGCCATGTATCTCCAGTTATTAATTAGAAGTATTATTTTGTTTGATCTCATTGATTATGATGAGTGAGTACCCCTCAAGATGAATGCAAGAATATCTATATTCTAGTCCCATTTTAAGAGTGAAAATTTGGGAAAGGGGAGAAATGCAAATAGATAAATCACTTCTTTTCATGCATTGCACATTTCATAAGGAAGATGCTCCACTAGGTTTAAGAGGATACTTATACCCTAAGTAGGATAATAATCCTACTCTAAAATGTGTAATGATGAAAATAGAAAATATGAGATGGTGTGATGTAGATGATAAACTAGAAAAAAAAAATTAAACTACAAATTACATACTAAAATGGATTGACAGAGAGCACAAATGTATAGAAATGAAAACTAGAGCAAATGAATGACATGTGGTTAATATATGAGATCAAAATTCAAGGTGCACAATAGAAGAATTCTCTATAACTAATTACAAGGTGATAATGGTTATTTTAATTGAATTTTCCAAGGATCCTCTAACAATGTTTGATGTTTTTGAATTTAATCAAACAACTCTCATTTACACTTTAAGTTTGGCTCTATACCTAATTAAATAGATAATTCTTGATTTGCCATTTTCTATGATCACCATAGATCTTAGCATTTATGATCAAGTTCAACATGATTCATTGTATCTGTCCACCTTCTTGATCATCCTCTAGAAACTTCTCTAGAATTCTTCTGTTAGGTTTTTACCTAATTCTCACCTTGAATTTAATGATCCAACTCATCAATCTTATCTTCAATACAATTTACATCTTCCAAGAAATCAATTGAGTCGACTAGAAATCATGATTTCCTCAAATTCATTCTCAACAGTGTTACTTGGCAATTACTAAGTTCTAGCACTCAATCATCAATGAATTAATCAGTCATTGTAAAACTTCTAGCTTGACATCAACTATCTTTCTTGGTTGATGCTAATGCTCGGTTAGCACTAGATTTTCTTGACACTAACTATGGCTCAGTTGACACTAACATCACTCGACATTTCTTAACCTTTTACTCTATTGCTCATCTTAGTTTAACTTTATTGATATAATCAATCACTTTTTCTTATCAAAGTTTATCTAATCAAATGTCTATTGTAGCTTCCTTTCCATAACTCAACCTTTCCTCTAGGTGCTATTATTATGAACAATTTCTCAAATCCTCTTCATCAATCAAATAGATATGACATTTAGATTAGGTAGCAATATGTCTTATCAATAGATTTGAAATTAATTAAAAAATAACAATTGTTCCAATTGTAAGTTTCCAACAATCTCCCTCTTGGGCATTGATGGCAACATCTCAATATTGGCAATATCTCAATATCTCAATGTATCACTTTGTTACCATACAATCCAAAGGATTTCATTTTGATTATTATCCTTAGTTCCATTTTAATTCTCTTTATTGATTTTCTCCCTATGAAGTAATAGATCTCCCTCTTGGATATATCTATCCTTCAACAATAAATCTATCACTTTTGTATATTTCTTCCTCTATCTCTTTATATCTCTCTTTCTGTGTATATGTCTCCCTCTTTGTATGTATGTATATCTCTCCCTCTCTGACAAAAATTCCAAAGACACATGGCTTGCTTAGATTTAATCTCTTCTATGATTGACCTATTATGTTGTACTTGACTATCTACCTTAGGCATTTTCCAAATTAGATTTGTTGTGCATCAATGTGTAAGATATTCTAATTAGCACATTTGATGCAATGCACCTCATCTCCTTAAGTAGTTTTTTTTAGGGGAATCACCTCTAATTTACCCCTAAGATATTCATGAGCATATTTAGGTGAGGCTTTAGTGTATATGTCAACAATTTGTTCTTTGTTGTGCACATGTTCTAACTTCACTTCTTTGTCTTGAACTAGTTCCCTCAAGTAGTGATACTTGATAGCAATGTGCTTTGTCTTAGTCTGCATCACTAGATTCTTTGAAATGTTAATAGTACTTGTTTTATCACAATAGATGACTACTAGATCTATAATTTCTTCTTTCATACCTTTCAGTAATTTCTTTATCCACATAATGTTTAAACAATTCACTACAACTGCCACATACTTGGCTTCAACTATTGATTGGGAAATACAATTCTAATTCTTTCTTGTCCATGACACCAATATCTCTTTCCTAGAAAGAATGCACCTCCACTAGTGTTTTTTCTGTCATCAATATTTCCTGCCCAATCAGAGTTAGTGAATACCTTCACTTCAAATCTATCATTTCTCTTGTAATCCAATCCATAGTCTTGTGTACCTTTCAAATATCTCATTATGCTTTCACTGCCATCATGTGATTCTCTTTATGATTTTCTAAAAATATATCAACTATCCCAACTACTAATGCAATATCAGGTCTTCTATTAACAACATATTGTAATTTTCCAATCATAGATTTGTATAATGTTTGGTTTGCATCAACAGATTCATCGCTCTTAGATATCTTATTTCCTGTAGACATAGGTGTGATCACTGGCCTTGAATCTTTCATGCCAAAAGTATTTAATATCTCCTTCATGTATTTGTATTGAGTAATCAAAATACCAAACTTCATTTGACATACTTGTAATCTAACAAAGAATTTGATTTCACCAAACATAGACATTTCAAATTCCTTCTTCATTTCATTGGCAAATGATTTGCATAATACTTCTTTTCCTCCAAATATAATGTCATCAACAAATATTTTAGATATATATACTTCATTTTTATTACCATTCTTCAAATACATAATATTTTTATCATTTTTCCTTTCAAAACCAATCTTCACCAAATAATTATGTAGTTTTTAATACCATGCTCTTAGGCCCTGTTTCAATCCATAAAGAGCTTTGTTCAGTTTACATACCATATTCTTCTTGTCTAGATCTACAAATCCTTTGGGTTATTCAATGTACACTTTTTCCTCAAGTATACCATTAAAAAATGTAGATATGACATCCATTTGATATACCTTGAAATTATTGTAGGCTAAATATGCAAGTAGAGTTCTCACTCCTTCAAGTCTTGCCACTGGAGAAAAAGTTTCTCCATAATCAAATCCTTCTTGAAGTATATCCTTTGCATACTAGTCTTTCCTTATTTCTTGTTACTTCACCACTTTCATTGGTTTGTTCCTAAAATCCTATTTTGTCCCAATAACATTTTTGTCTTTAGGACTTGGCACTAAATTCCAAGTATTGTTCTTCTCAATCTATTCAATTTCCTCATTTATTGTCCAAATCCAATCTTCATTGTCTAAAGCATCTTTTACTATTTTGGGCTCAAATTCACAAAGTAGGCATGTATCATCTTTGAGTCTTTTCCTTGTCATAACACTTGATTCAACATCACCAATGATTTGTTCAAGTTTGTGATGTCTTCTTACAAACTTTTCTAGCATAGGTGGCTTCCTTCCTTGTTCTTCTATAGGTTCATCTTGGGAAATGATCTCAATCTCATTTCTCTTTCTTGTTCAAATTCTAGTCTAGTTTCTACATGCTCAACATTCTCTATCTGATGGTTGTCTATGACTTGGCATCTTCAATCTATTGCTTGACACCGACTCTTTGTTGTTCAGCAGTTTGTTGCACTATATCATTTCCTATCTTCTAGGAAATTATAGCTTGATTTTTTGGTTCATTTGGAGTGATGGAAGCATCATCATCCATATAGATTAATGTACTATAATCTTTAGGTTCTTCTTTTCATGAAATATAAATTCTTTCTACAAACTCATCAACTATCACATTTTCACTTTTCACAACTTTGTTAGTGTTAGAGTTCAAACACTTGTAAGCTTTACTCTTAGTGGAATATCCTAGGAATATACCTTCATCAATTTTTGCATCAAGTTTTATGTTCCTATTATCTTTAAGTATATAGCATTTACTTCTAAAGATTTTGAAATATTTCACATTAGGAGCATATCCATACCATTGTTCAAAAGGTGTAGCATGTGTACCTTTCTTGACTTGTACTCTATTCAAGATATAGACAACAATACTAACCACTTCTCTCCAATACTTGTTTGATACACACTTCTCCATCATCAATGTTCTTACACAATCCACTATTGATCTATTTCTCCTTTCTGCTATCCCATTCTAAGGAGGGGTCCTTGGAGTTGACATCTATCTTTTAATTCCTCTATCATTACAGAATGTATTGAACTCATTTGAAATGTGTTAGTAAATAGGTTATTCCTTTTAACTTAACTCTTTAAATGCCCAATATCTATGAACAATGATTGATTACAATAGTTGGGAAACCATAACTAAACAACTAATTTCCCTCTAAATTTATAGGTACAACTCCCTTAACTTTGTGATTTGCAATGAATGTGTTTATTTCTTAATCTAAGATGGGATTTATTCTTGACCAAAGTATATGAGAGGAAAACCAAGTCAGGTCTAGACAAGACTAACTCAAGCTAGAATTTGGGTCTTAATAGTAACCAAATTCATGAATCCATACATCTTATGAACCTGCAAAATCTAGTAATGCAATAGTGAATTTTATTTATATGAATTAGATATCAGAATGCCTCTAACTCTAAAATGTAAGGAAATAGCTTAAGAAATAGCTGGAAAGAATCTCTTTTAACTTCTAAAAATACTATGATTATCTTTGGTCTATTGTACTAAAATAGGGGAACAAAGCTATGTTTGTTCGTTAGCTCAATTAAAATCAAAGAGATATTTCTAACTATGAGAAGAAATGGAATGGTAAATAATTGATACGAAACACATTCAATTTGTCTCTACAATCTGAAGCACTTCACACCAAAAGTTCATTGACCTTTCATTAATCTTTCCGTTGAGTACATATATGATTTTGAGATGAACCATTACAAAAAGTAACTAAATTGATTCATTTCCTCGAAAATGATAAATGGAAAGAAGCCAATTATTAGTTACAATTTCACATTAGAATATAAAAGAACAGGAGAAATATCATTTTGTTTTCTTCCCTTTTTCTAATTTTTCCTTATAATTCTTAGAAGAAATGATGATTGGAATGAGCTCCTCATGTTTGTTGACATGGATATTAGTGTATTTGATAAGCCACTTGGATTTTCCCTTGGCCAAATCTTTGATTGTGCCCAACCACTCTTTCATTTCCTTTGTTGCTACGTGCATGCATCCACTAAGTTGTTAGAGATCTAACACTCTGTCTTGAGGGTCAGAAGTTATCCCTCTTAATTCATCCAAATAGCTAGAAAAATATTTTTGCATAATGGAAACTCCTAGTACTCCTTTCCCTTGTCCACTTTTCTGAGATTTAATATGCAAGCCCTTCAGCAACTCATAATCTTTGTCTTGCTCTTCTTTTACCTTGCCTTCCATCATTTGCAATCCTTCTTTTGCTAAAGAGATCATATCTACTTTGAATTGCAAACTCTATTGCCATTCAAATAGAGGCTCATCTCCTTTCTGTAGAATCTTGGCTTCAACTACTTCTTTGGCCTTCATTTGGATGATCACATGTAGAGGGGAGATGAAATCTTCACATTTTTCCTTTTTTGCAGACAGAGTTGCTCAATTAGCTAGGACGTTATCCTTTTCTATCTCAAGCCTCAACACTACATTGCCTAATTTTTCTATAACTACAAGCCCTTCAAACTCAATTTTTTCAATCCAACTCCTACCAATTTTCCCAAAATTCTTATCCTCTTGTAGATAAGAGATGATGCCCTAAATGTCTATAGTTGTAGGATCACTGGTAGGTGGAATCCTCAAAATCTTGCTGATGGGAAAACCAATTGTCTGATGAAGCAGTTGAGCTCATGGATCTCCACCTTCAACTTAACTTTGGCAAGCTTGAGGCCTTCAAGTTCTTCTTCCATCACTTCAATAGTTTCTCTCCATAAGCCCACCTTGGTTTCATGCCTAACCTCTCCTATGTCCAGAGACTGTAATGTGAAGTTAGCTATAGTTAGGTCCTCAATCCTATCTTCCTTGGTGGGCTTGGCGATCTCCATAGTTAGGTGTCCCATTTCTAAATCTCGACCGAGGATAGACAAAGTCTTCTGCTTCTTCACTTTTCTCAATGCTGACCTAGAACATATGGCTAGAGATAGAGTCTCTTTGTTTAGTGCCCCATCTTCTATCCTCTTCCTCTTTCTATCGAAAGTATTCTTGAGCCATGACTCGGTGCCAATTACTTTGGATGCAGTCCCTAGTGTATCCACACTAAACATATTTCTCCTAGCAAGAGTTAAGGCCTTTGAAGATGAGGAGAAAGGATTTCCTAGAGTAGGGGAAATGAATTTTGGAGCTTCAGGAATCTTCTCTACTTTGAATGTCTCCTTGACTACTTCATCTACCTCTGTGGATTCACTTTCCTTACTCCCATCATCTCCAAGATCAACTACTTTTATTTTAGGACTACTTGGTAAGAGTAGTGTTGCACTTATAGATGGGATTGAATTGCTTTGGGACTGTAGGGCCATTGGAACCATAGTGTCTTTTAATTCTTCTACCTTCTTCTTTTAAACTTTTTCCTCTGTCCCAAACACTGATACTGAACCATCCTAACAAGTTTTGCCTAATGGGATGTTCTTGTCAGGAGGTTGATCACCTCCACCAACTGGTTGAGTGGGTGCTTGAGTGAGAGGTAGAATTGTGCCTGAAGTGTCACTAGGGGAAGATAAATCCACTGCTACATTAGGGGAGGGTTGAGTGGATGTTCCTTTGCTTCTACTTTTTCGTGTCATGGTCCACTCAACCCACTTCCTGATCCTCTTGTAGATTCTTGCCATCATCACGTCCAGGTCTTCTATGACATCTCTGAATGGTTTAAAGATTATAGGAGTATTCTTTATCTTGGTCAAGTAACTTGTGCTATACATATTCTATCCATCATCCGCAACCCTATCCACATCTATATTTACTTTGTATGGCTTAACTTGATCTACTCTCAATCTTGCAAAAGCACGATCACTACTTTCAAATTCATCTTTGCAATGGGCCCAATATTCTTCAATTGTGCTAACCTGCTTTATTACACTCCCAATCTATAAGAAATCTTTATGATATTTTTTAGGGTTGAACATAGGTCTTAGGACCTCGTACATATCTAGCTAGTACTTCTTCTCAAAAACCTTCATCATATTCTTCACATCTGACTAGGTGTTACAACTAAATGCTCCAACATTCATAGGGAAATCATACCCTTTCTTCTTTAGACTTCCACTTAGGACATTCACCTGTAGAGCTTATCGAATGATCTCTATCAAAATTATCATATCATTTGGATATCTTGGCAGCTTTAGAGGAAAATCATGGAAAGCTACAAGATACAGGTAAGAAAAAAATGAGAACTGGATAAAATAACAATCAAATTGACTAATGGTGGCCATGGCTTTAGGGGAGAATCTCCTTTATGGGTATCCTTGCAATTCACTACAAATTCTCATAGTAAATACGTCATTCACTTTTACATAATCTACATAACTATTATGTATATGAAGATACAGATAAAATTCATAGGACTTGACATCATATGGAAATCATCTAGGCATGGGCGACCGAGCCATAATTGTAGAGAAGATAGCAAATTAATTAGGAATGAAGACATTTAAAATGAATTATAAAACTTCTCCACTTGGAGAGCATTGGACAAAATCTCACTTACTTCTTGCGCCCAATCAATATATTATCCATCTGAACATATAATTTGAATAAAAAAGAAGTATTGTTCAACAAAAATTTGGGCTTTAGTTTCACCTTTCAATCTATGCAAAAGAACCAAAATGTTGATTATCTCTAGCTTGAGATTGGTTTCGAAAAAAGTTTTAGGGACTTTGCTCTTATCACTCCATGGCTTCTGGAACCATGTCCACATGATATCTTTCCTCAAACCATCTTCTTCAATGAGAATTATGAAATGGCCCCATTGATAGTTAGATAAGGAAACTCCTCCCACTCTAGCACGTGAAGTTAGTTCACCACCATTTTTTTGTCGATTGAAATCAATACGGTGTCATTAGGTAGAACTATCTGCTTGGTTTCTGGATTGTAATGGTGGATACATTTGTAGATGAGCTCTAGGGCTTGAACTGCAATTGAGAAATCAACGGCTTCAACCAAACCACATCCTCAAAGCTTCTCCATGATAGGATGGATGCATTTAGCCTTTACCCTCTTTTAGAATTCTACCATATCATAGAAATAGAGGGATTTTTTTGTGAAGTCTTGTAGTTGAGACGTGATCCCAGTCAAAAGTGAACTTAGTGGCCATAGCTTATGAATGAGATTTTGAATCAAAAAATGAATAAGACAATGGGCTCCTACAATCATTGGCTTTCAAAAGCTACATGTATTGAGAAAATGAGAAAACAAGGAAGAAAGGTGATTCATTCAACTACATGTGTGTTTTTATACAAGGACCTCAATTCCTCCATTAAACTTCAGAATTCATGCCACACAAGTGAAAATTTAAGGAAATTCCCATTAAAGAGTAAATGCAAAGATTCAACAGACATTTAAAAGTCCTTTCACTATTTCATTGGTTGTAATGGTAACTTTCTATTAACCTATTATTTACTTTTCCATTTTCCTTTTAGCTTCAAAAATTTGCTTTGCAATTCTCTATTGATGAAAATTTGCCAAGCGAGATCTTGACCATATCTTCTTTCCTCAAAAGTTTGTTTCATTCCAATATCATCCTACCATGTACTAGATCCAACATGGGAGACAAATTTCACCTATTAACTTGATTTCTCTACATAGTCAGAAAGTTGCCTTCATGGTTTGGAAACCCATCAAGGAGAAGGCAATTTCCATTTTTCCACCAAGACTTCCTTATTGGTTGAATCTATGATAACTGCATTTCTCATTGTTAGAGATGCCTAATTAAGGTATACCGATACACTTGGATTTCACTTAGCATCTTTTATTTTACATTTATCCCTTTTGTGGAAAATCATCCTCATGAGTTGGAAACCTATCAAAGAGAAGATGAATTGAGATTTTCTGCCAATGCTTTGTACTTGAGTGCCATTAAATCTGAGTTATGCTTGGGAGTTTGATCTCAGATTCCAACATAAATTTTCCTAAGAATAATGGCTCATTGATCATCTTTATGCCAGATACGTTTTTGATTTAGCTCCCATGGAAAGTCACCTTCATGGGTCAAAAACCCGCAATGGAGAAGGCAACATGAGTTTTTCTACCAAAGCCTATTCTATCAACCATTGATATGATGTGCAGTGGCTTCACTTGACTGTCGATTCTTATTGAAATTATAGCAATAGATTTCCACATTGCTAGTTTCATGAAGACATGTGAATTTTAGAGAACTTTTAAATGCATGAGAATGAATTTAAGTGAGTATGATTCATCTACAATGAGTGAAAATTGATCTCTATCAAATTGGGTACTAGACTTACCCAACAAATTAAAAGACAAAAACAACAACCCTCTCGGCTTTGAAAATAGAGAGGACATTTTGGAAAAATCTAATTTAGACCACCTAGCCTTTAGGAATCTAGACCTAGACTCAAACATTCATGGAAACAAAACTAACTTCATCTAAACACACAGAACTCACTTTTGCCAATAATTTGGAAAGCAAAAGTGTGGCAACAAAATGAATTCACCACATCTGTCAGATCTCAAAAACTTTAGACTCTTCCTGATTTCTTTTTCAACTTTGGCTAAATACCACTTGAATAACTAAAAAGCATTAGATTTATCTTTAAGCAATATCACAATCATCATCCTAGAGTAATCATCAACAAATAAAATTAAAAAAATTATCTCCAAAATAGATGTGAACATCAATAGGTCCACATAGGTCATTATGAACCAATTTCAAAATATCACTGGTATGTTTTGCTCTTAAAACTAGACTTGGTCATTTTTCCCAATTGACATTGTTTACACATAGCATTGTCAAGCTTCTTCAATTTAGGCAATCCTCTTACTTTCTTCATTTTACTAATATTCACCAAATTATCAAAATGTACATGACATAACCTCTTGTGCCATAACTAAACATCTTCTTACTGTGCAAACAAACATGTCTCATTAGGTAAATCTAGATAGAACAAGTTACCTCTTGTGTGATCACCACTTCCAATCAACTTACCATCAACATCATATATCTTGGCCTTCCTATTATGGAATTCAACTTTGTAACTTGATTTATTTAGTTGTGAGACACTCAACAGATTATAGTTAAGTCCTTAAACCCAGTAAACATTGTCACATTTTATCTTGTTAGTCATTTGAATAATACCTTTACCTTTTACAGCACATGGGATATCATTACCAAATTTAACACATCCACCTTTGTATTGACCAATATCGTCAAATTTATCTTTATCACCAGTCATATGATTTGAACATTGACTACCAATTATCCATCTTGTTAATAAACAGATTTGTCCTTCGGGTAGAAACATAAACGAAAACTCAACATGCCCAATTAGGAAAGACAAAACACACTAATAGTTGGATCAGTTATCATTGACTGATAACTATCCTCTAAATTAAGAGATACAACTCCCTCATTTATAGATTTGCAATGAATTCAATGATAGGATATACATTTAACTTGAAGGTTTTCTAACATTCATCCATAGACATAGGATGAATACAATTGCTAGATTTATAAACTGGATAGAAAGAGAAAGACAAATAAGCAACTGTGGGGCTACCTAACCAATATTTTGTATTATAGGGGAGAGAGAGAGAGAGAGAGAGAGAGAGAGAGAGAGAGAGAGAGAGAGTTATAAATATCTTTATGCAAAAATGTGAGTACATGACCACAAGACTACATACATCACATTCAATGTAGTAATACAGGACTGCATCTAAAACAAAAGTAAAAGGACTTAGTATCCTTCCAAATCAGAAATATACATATACAAATCATAGGGTCTAAGAACATGTATATTCCTCTTTATTTCAGAAACATGAAAAAACAATAATAGTATTGTTCCATTCCTTTATTACAATCCATTTGCATAAAACAAATCTTCTTCCCCTATTACAAATTGTACTCCTTCTATGCAGTCTCAGCTTCAAAACTTACCAACCCCAAAAAGAAGAAGAACCCTTTTACAAATGATTTTCCCCCATTAAATAAAATTTCAAAGAAGTTGGGCAACCACCCTAACTTCTTACCGAACTCCCTTTGTCTTCTCTGGCACTTTACTATAATAATTAATTCTTATAAAAGAATTAATTATTTGTACATCTCTTTTCAACTTTAATCAATTCCCAAAAGCTTTTACAACTTCATTTCACAAAAATAATTAATTCTTTTTAAAAAACTAATTATTTCAAATTCTTTTTTACATTTACCTTACCCCTACCAACTTAATTTATCATTTTTACTTTCAATATCACATTACAAATTCTTTTGGAATTAACCATGTGAAAGTTGTATTACCTTATAAGTTTGATATTTAATTATTTTGCAAGTATTAACATTTAATTATTTAAATAAGTAAATATAATGCAAAATAATTTATAATGTTTTTTCTTTGAAGGTATTTTAATTTTTAATTGTTTAGGAGGGGTAATACTTAGGGTTCTAAAACCCTAGGTAACAATGGCTCTCTCTTGTGGGGTGCATTTTATGTCGAGATGTAGAGAACTCTGAATCCCTATCTATTGTTGTCTAGTGCCTTTCCATTTGGGTTTAGATTCATTATTCCACTATCCTTGTGTTTTTGATAAGATATTTTCTGCACAATTCTTCATCACTTATCTGTCAGCTATATGGCCTTTTTATCAAATAAGTAGTGTGTGACAAATGGGAATATATGGAGCTCTTGATGCATTGCCCAATGTTCATCAAATGTTAACAGAAGCTCTTGAAGCCAGACCCAAGGTAGGAATAAGAATCCTTCCACCTCATGACACAAGACTGTGTATAAAAGCAATGCTTCTTCCTTTTTAGATTACTCTATGTTACTAAAGTTGCATATTTTATGTTGACTCAAATATGCAACTATTAGGAAAAACTGTAGAGTATCAATAGCATGAAGGTGATGATCTTCCTCTAGGGTAACTATCAATAGATAGTATACACACTTTTACAATTTCAATCATGAACATTGTCGTGCCAACAACATGTCCAGTTATGTAACACCTGAACTGGATATCATTTCCCTCTGCAGCCTAGTTGAAATCAATTTCCTTATAAACCAAATTAGGGTTCACATTCTTATCATGATATATCACAAAGGTCACAAGTAGTGAGTCCAGTGATGTTGGAGGGTACTGGTAATTGCAATCCTACGGTGTTATGGTTATGGACATAAGCATTAAACATCAAAATTTATGCACGTGTACCTCAAATCATGTACAGAATTGGTGGTGCACTACCATTCTGCACTGAACCTCTTTGTGCTCGGTTAATGATCATATTATTGATCATACCATGTGCATAATCCTATGTGCTTCAACAACAAGACTTTTCTTCAAAATTATTGTTTGTGCATGGAATGACCAGCTGTAACACAAACCAAAATTTAGAACTCCCATCATTATATCTTTGCTCAAGGAAACTCATTATTTCCATTAAACTAGCATTATTTTCATTAACAATTTTACTGCTTCCAGGTGCTCCAATGCCGTAGCCACACGAATTGGAATTTCTCCTCTTTCATTAACTCGACAACACAACTCATTCCCATGATTTTGGTAATTGAGTATCAAAATCATCAATCTCAAAATACGTCAAACTGCATCCCTTTTCTAGTAATCTCACAAATATGTTTATATGCATTATAATGGCCTGCAATTATGATCCCATTTAATCACCAACCAATTTTGATGGTTTACCTAGTTTCCATATTTTGGTTGTTGTTGCTCATGATTATGAAGATTATTGGAAATGTTATTTGCCTCCATCTCAATATTGTTGAGGTGGAAATAATATTTGGGTGAAGACAAAAATCGTGGTTCATGGGTACCTCAATGGTAGAGCACCACCAACACTATGAACAAGGAGATCTTCAGAAACCAAAATGTTCGCCTCTCACTTCACCACACTCTAGAAAAGTCAGACCCTTGCTACATTGATGCTTCACAATTTGTAGGAATGTTTACAAGACCAATCTCAATCATGAACCACTTCAATACTCCGACAGGCATGCATGATATTAATAGAGGTTGTGAAATTCAAGTTTTCATCCTTCTATTTGATTGATATGGATAACCATTTCTATTATTTGTTATAATAGACAGTTAAGTAGAGCATCTAACATTGCATTTTCCACCTTTTCTTCAAGAGGTACGCTCACCCCATTATATGTTCCATGGTCTTTTCCCTATTTTAAAAAAAGAAAAAGAAAAAGGGAACTATAATCCATCTATCCTCTTTATCAACATTATGCCCTTTTTGAATCATCATGCTCCCAGCATATATTGGCATCTCAACATTTTGCGAAGCAATATAGACCCCATTGATTATTATAATGTATCATGGCAACATTTCACTCACACGTGTCAAGCATCTATATTAAACTTCTTTCATGTGCAATGTTTCTCTTTTTATCAAAGAGATTGGTGTACACGGCCAAAGGTTGTAAACTCATACTAGCCTACTAGTACCACATAGTCTGATGAAGAGAAGAAATCCCTCCAAGTTCAATGACTTCTTACTACTGTAGATTGGATGATAGCAACATATATTGATATTTCTGCACTCACTAGCATATACACATCCATAACATTATCTCCCATCATTGTGAATCATTGTTTCTACTTTGTCTTTTGATACTTTAGATGTGTCGTGATTTGTTTGTTAACTGAAAAAATTGATGAACATTATGTAACTTAAAATGAACCACTTGTTAAAATTTAAATATAGTTTTATGATGAAGATTATTGGCAATATTCTTTGCCTCTATCTTGATATTGTTGAGGTGGGAACAATACTTAGGTGGAGTCAAAAACTATGGTTCGTTGATACCTTGACAACATCTCTACAAACCTCTATGCTCCAACAAAAAGATGTGTCTGCTCTTTGCATTGGGTTTGAGGACCACCTTCATGCTGTCACCCAGAACATTTTTAGAGTTACATGAACTCCTTCATCATAGTAGTATTGATAACATATATTTGATACCTCCACATACCGATGTCAGCAAGGAGTGTGAATATCCTAATATGTCATGAAGCATTTTCTTTTTCTTTTTACTTTTTTGCAATGTCCCCTTTCAGGATATTCGATAATTTCCTCTTGAATTGTATAAATTTAATTTAATATTTTCTATGATATATTTCTAATTGTCTGAAATTCTAAATATATTTATATCCAGTATTTCAAAGGGTCATTTTTTTTATCAATATTAATTATATATGATTATATATTATATATTATATTAATTATACATGATTGTATATTATATATGAATCATTTTAATTATTTATAATTATTTAATATAGATTTAATTGTCATATATTATAGTACGTAAAATAGTTGATATATATATATATACATATATATATATATATATGCATATATATATACATATATATATATATGTATATGTATATATACATATGTATATGTATATATATATATATATGTATATGTATATGTATGTATGTATATATGTATGTATATATATATGAATAATTGGATATTATTATCTATATATATAATTAGATATTTAATTGTCATGCTATATATATAATTTATAATCATATAATATATAATGATTTATATTTGTAGCTTAGTATAATTATAATTTATTTTATATAAATTATCAATTATTATTATTATACTCTTTATGTATAACACTTATTATTAGTTAATTTATATACTGAAATGGGGATATCACAGTCCTCCCCTCTCGAATTTGCTTGTCCTCAAACAAAATCATTCATACATAAACTCCTTCACAGATACAAACATATTTGTATACAAAAGTCTTAAAATATTTATGAAATATACATCTTAATGAATGAAAACACAAAGCAAACATGGTGCAGACAGATGAAGACACAAAGTAAACATGATGCAGACAGATGAAAACACACGTTATGTAATTTCTTGATTGTGAATCTGCAACCACAAAATCATTAGTATACATTATATATAAATTAATCTCCTAAAAAGGTGTTTATAGTCTTAATTTACTAAAAAAGTATTTGTTCATTATAATATTAACTCATCAATTCCTATGTACAGGAGGAGAACCTATAATAGAGTGCCCTGTTACCCTATCATGGGCCTCACCATTCTCCCTCATTATTGTTATCTCTCTTCAATCATCATTCCCAAGATGGTGCCCTTGTATGATGTACCCTAGGATATTCACTCCACTGTAGGCCTTACCTAATACCCATAGGCTTTACCCAGTACCTCCAAGTGGTGTCACCCAGCCCATTCCACTGCAGGCTTTATCGCATCTTTCTCTTTTCGATCATCATTCTCAAGATGGTGCCCTTGTATGATGTACCCTTGGATATTCACTCCATCGTAGGCCTTGCCCACTACCTGTAGGCTTTACCTAGTACCTTTGAGTGGTGTCACCCAACCCATTCCATCGCAAGCCTTATCTCATCTTGGAAGATGATAACCTTATTGATTTTACTTAATAATATTATTTGTAATAATGATTGAAAACTAATCTCACTTAGAATTTAATATTAGAATTTTTAAAATTTAATTATATTCAATCATTATTTAATGGTAAATATCTAATTTGATAATTATTTAATTATTACCTATCAACTTTAAAAATCAATTTTATTTCATTGTAACTAGAATCATTGATAGACTATTCAATATTCTTCACAATAACAAAATGTGTCAATAATAAGAAAGACACTAACAATTATTTCTTAATTAAATATATGAAGAATATATATATATATATATATATATATATAACTTACCTTATCACCTTTATGTGTTGAAGTGGTGATTTAGGAATATGAAGTAATATTTCCACTTAGGGTCTTCCTCTAGTTTAATCCTCTATACCATCCATTTGACATGAAGAATGGGTCCTCGCCTTTGGATTTCTCCCATATTGATATCTTTGTGATAGTAAGACTCTTTACAAAGCTCACTTTTAAATGTATTTCATATGCTTGCATCGATCGAGTGCCTTGATATTGTGTAAAGTATTGTGCAAGTTTGTTCCTTGATTAGGTATGTAATGATCTTCATTTGACAAATATTTAGTCTATTCTCCTTTGCATGTTTATGGATGTTTTCAATGAAATGGTGGGATTATATCCCTTTATAATATGGACTTTTAATGGGTATGTCTTTTGCCCGTTGGTGGTGGGTTTCCCTTCATACATGAAATTTATTTCATGGCCTTGTGAATATGAAGTCACTCTATTTTAAATATGGTTTTTGACTTATATTCTTTCCCTTCCTAAATTCATCACTTAATGTGTGTTATTAATTTAATGTTGATTGTTGACGTGGGCATAGGTCAATTCAAACATACCATTATTATATAATTCCTTTAAAATGATACTTTTCTCAAAGTTGTTATTTTGCTCCTTGATATTGTCACCCGAATACATAACATTATTAGTCCCTGCGTTTAGCAGGGAACTAATGTTTTTTTTTACCCCCTCCAAATTAATTTATGTCAACAAATTCATAATATTTTCCAAAGTTCTATAAAGGTTGTTATAAAGTTTGATTTAAAAATTAATTATTAAATACTTATTCTCATTTTATGATTGGCTATGTGGCATTTTCCTAGGGTTTATTGCAAATTTCTTAATCTCGAAAAAGGCGTGAATGTTTATCAAGCGCAGCGAAGCCACATAATCCGCCTTTCCTTCAGACATGCAGATTTGTGTATTTTTCTTCGATCTTTGAGAAAATTTCTCGTGTGTTGGAGATGTAGTTGTTCAATGTTACAATAATTGTTAAAGAAATGTCGATTTTTCTCTGATCTTGTAGGAATTGTTAGTTTTCTGGTGCTGGAGTTGTTCAATGCTTAGAAAAACTGTAATAGGAATCCCGATTTTTCTCTAATGTTAGAGAAATTGTTAGTTTTCTAGCACTGTAATTTTTAAATGCTTTTAGTGTTTGATCATGCTTTGCTTCTATAGCGATTGAATTAGATCTGTGGATCATTGTTGCATATTAGCTGATAATGTACTTTGTTTTGCGATTTGGTGGGGAAATCAAGCTTTTTACGATGGAAAACCCTAAGGGTTTTTTCAATATGTCCGTCGACGACGCACCAGTAGGTCAAATCGTGATGGAGCTGTTTGCTGACTTGACATCGAAGACGGCAGAGAACTTCAAGGTTGTCTGCACCGGCGAGAAGGGTCACACTGGCCTTGGCATCCTGTCCATGGCTAACGCTGGGAAGAACACCAATGGCTCCCAGTTCTTCATCTGCACTGCCAAGACTGAGTAGGTCGACGGCAAACATATCGTCTTTGGCCAGGTTGTCGAGGGGATGGACGTTGTCGGCAACATAGAAAAAATTAAATTTATCGATTTTTGCAGGAAAAGATATTTTGTGATGCAAAGATTTTTCATCTTCATGTAACTTTGATCAATTGCAGATGACCAATACCTGGATGGAGAATGTTCGCCTGCCAGCTGTTAAAGACTAGATAACTAAATTTGTCATGGTTTATGAGATCTGACTCTCACTTTCTCCATCCAAAATTGTGTTCTGTTCGGCTCTTGGTGCAGTTGAACGCATTAGAAATGGCATTTTCATAAATTGTCCACAATATCATAGATTCAGGATGCTCTTTTATAAATTTTTTAACAAACCTCGTCTCTGGCATGTGCAATATAGTCAAAAACGGATGCTCAGAGCCATCGATGGACTTGGTTTTTGGCCAAACTAGAAATCTGGGCTTCAGAGTCTTTTCGAAACTGATAATTCTATTATTCTTATTAGAAATTATAATTATAAAATATTTTAATCTACAAATTCAACATAAATAATAATAAAAAGCATCATTAATATCTAAGTATAGTAAAGTGTCAATTAAATTATATTATTATTTTTTGGTGTCAATTATCAATTCTAATTGAAAACTAATTAAAAACCATTTTTATGGACAAATTATACCTAAAATATCTAGACATACATTATTGTACATTTAATGTTTTCTTTTATATTTCTAATTATTTTCTTTATGATTTTAATGCCAACTCAACTCAAATGAATTTAGCAAGATGAAAATAAATTTTAAAAATGGTAAAATATCATTTGACTTTTTCTTCTACTAAGCTTAGATATCTATGTTTTTCCCAACCAAAACTTCACACTACTAAAGACATCTTATACAAATCTTTATTACAATAGATTAAAGAATATTAGAATAGAGATGATGGAAACTAGTTCCTCAAAACGTTATAAGGAATCTTGACTTTTTTTAAATGAAGTTTTACATACCATTTCATGATCTTTATATCCAGTATTTCAAAAGGTTGTCTTTTTATCAATATTAATTATAAATGATTATATATTATATATTATATTAATTATATATGATTGTTTATTATATATGAATCATTTTAATTATTTATAATTATTTAATATAGATATAATTGTGTCATATATATATATATATATATATATAATGATTTATATTTGTAACTTAGTACAATTATAATTTATTTTATATAAATTATCAATTATTATTATTATACTTTTTATGTATAATACTTATTATTAGTTAATTTATATACTGAAATGGGGATATCACATATTCACTTTATTACTTTAGGGATCTCATTTTCTTTTTAAAATTGTGGAGCTATTGGAGATGTCCATCATTTTTCTCCTATTTATTTCTTTTTATGCATTTAGTTAACACAGTTGTGCTAAGTAAAAAGACAATTTACTCCTGGCACAATAATTTTCGATAGTTATTCAACCCTATGCCATATAAATATGTAATAGCTAATATCTAAAGGGGTTTATCTCTCCATAGACACTAAGACAAAAATACTTTTGTTTAAGGGTTCTACACTTTGAATTTTGAATACAATCTTTCCTGAATTAGCAACAAATTAAAATAAAAGTATATAGTTTTATGTGCTAAAACTTTCTAAAGTAGATACTATTATCTTCTTTATAGTAATTTTCATTCTTGAGAATGTCAGTTATGTGTGAAAGTTAAGTCATATTTGTTATATATTCTAGAATTATTTTCTTTGAAGCTTGAAGGTTGTGAGAGGTGAAATTCACATTATTCGTCTATTTATCAATTTTAACATTCAATCATGTGGATGATATTGATTGTTGAAATTAAGTGGTTTTTTAGTATTCATATTCTTTTTATATTCATGAGATGATTTAAGCTTTTCAACATTTTCAGCAAAATACTCATTGGGAAGATTTTCCCTCAATAAAGGACTTAATAATTATCTTTTCATAAAAGGTTAGCTGCACCTGATATAACATATAGAAAATTTCAAGTAGAGAATTCCTTATCTATAATTAGGAATTCAATATGTTAGTTTACAAGAATTTTCCTATTCAAAAGTTTTAAATCTTGGGAAAAATTGTTCACTAACACATCTGTCGCTTTTGTTTACAGATGATATTAATGCATTTTTCTCATCTTCATCATAATCTTCTTTCATAGCAACATAAACAACTTCATCATCATTACTTTCTGATTCATTTTTAGTTTCTTCTTCAACAATATAACAAGGTTTCTTACCTTTGTCATCTTCATTTCTCTTGTAGCCTTTGTCATCTCTTCTTCCTTTGTACTTCCTTTCCTTCCTTTCATCCTTATCCTCTCTATGAGGACACCTAGTAGCAATATGACCAACCTTGTTGCATGAAGAACAAATAATAGTTAGTTTACCTTTGTGTTTACCTCTTCCTTTTCTAAATCATTTTGCAATAAAGGCTTCAAGTTCATCAATCTCATCATAAGAACTATCACTGTCACTTTTCACATGTTTTCCTTTACTTTTGCTAAGAAGCAATTGTGATTTAAATGCAAATTCAATAGCAGCAAGTGTTAGTTATCAAAGTTAGACATCTCAAAAATAGTAAGTCTACCAATTCAAGCTTCCAAGGTCAAAGTGTTACCTGGTGTGCATCTTAGTTCTTGAATTCTAGTGATTCCTCCTAATCCCTTTCTTGTTATTGTTTCTTCTTTGATTTATCCATTTGCACCACAAATAGCATTAACAACTTGTTTGACTCTTGTACAGTATTGCACTATATTCTCACCTTCAATCATTCTCATGTCATCAAATTTACCTCTTAGGCTCTCTTATTTAGCTCTCAAGACATTTTCATCACCTCCATAAATGGTTTTCAATTTTTCCCACATCTTATTTGCACTACCAAAATATTTTAAATCATCAAACTCGACATAGCTTAGGGTAGAGGCAATATTGCTTGATTGTGTTCTTTCTTTTGCTTCAATTGTTTAGTTATCAAAGGGGTAGTTATTAGCTTTACATTCTCATTATCCACAAAGTTGATAGCAACATCACTAATATTGGATATATGCAACCTCATCAAGGTTTTCCATGCCAAAAAGTATCCCTTGTTTAGCTTTGGTACATCTCTCTTATGAGCCATGATCTTTATCTTTAAGTACCTTCAAACTTTTCACTATAAGCACCGAGCTCTGATACCAATTGTTACAAATTTTCATAATAATTGAGAGGTTTTGGAGGGGGGGTTGCAAATCAGTTACTTAAGGTCCATAAGTACCATTTCAACAATTAAACATAAACATTCACTATTCTACTTATCTTGTTGTTGCTGAGTCTCTTCTGTACAAATTCAAACATAAGACTGTTTTGTTGAATGTAAAACATATAAAGCATTCAACACACGTTGACACTATGATTTTATATGGAAACCCAATTTAGGGAAAACCACCTGCAACACGTCACCAATTTTCACTCTTTCAAAGTGAGCTTTGTTTGGAGCCAACCATGTTAAATATTTACAATGCACATTGTTGAATGCAATCCGGTTAGAGGATTTAATCACCCTGTTAGGAGTGACCTTGTCAGAGGACTTTGATCATTCTATTTAGAATGTCAATTTGTCAAAGGATTTATACAGACTATCAATCCTTTCAAATTACTATTAGGTCAAACTCTGTTAAAACTTGGATTTCAATACAAATTATTTACAATGATTAGAAATGATTAGAAAGAAAATAGTAGGGTTTTCATCTGTATGATTACAACTCACTTTATAGGTTTAGATTACTATTTGGTTCATGTGTTGAGTCACAGATAAGCTCTCCATTTTCATCTTTATTCTTGATTCACTTGGCAACACTTCTAGTCAATCTTCTCCTTTCAATAAAACTTAAGCCATCTGCCCAAATTCACTTATCAATATCAATAGCATCTATGCAAGCAATTTAGCTTCACATTCAATCACACACTTATGTTTGCCCTTGTGTGACTTTGATCCACCTTTCTCTGTACATGCCTCTCTCACACTCTCATTTACACTCTATGTTTAGCTTTATACATCTTTAAATAGATAATTCTTGCTTTACCATTTTCCATGATTATCGTAGATCTTAGGGTTTATGATCAGGTTTAACATGATTCATTGTATCTTTCCACCTTCTTGATCATCCTCTAGAAACTTCTTTGTAATTTTTCTATTAGGTCTTTACCTAATCCTCACCTTGAATTTAATGATCCAAGTCATCAATATTATCTTCAACATAGTTTACATCTCCTAAGAAATCAACTAAGTTAGCTAGAATTCGGGATTTCCTCAAATTCATTCTCAACATTGTTACTCAGCAATCACTAAGTTTTGACACTTGGTCATCACTGAATTACTCAAACATTGTAAAACTTATGGCTCAGAATCAACTATCTTTCTTAGTCGATACTGATGCTCGATCAACACTATATTTTCTCAGCACTAATTGTGGCTCAATTGACATTAGCATCACTCAACATTTCTTAACCTTCTACTCTATTTCTTGGCTTAGATTAAATTTATTGATATAAAAATCACTTTGTCTTATCAAAGTCTATCTAATCAAATGTCCATTTTAGCTTCCTTTCCATAACTCAACCTTTCCTCTAGGTGATATTGTTATGAACAATTTTTCAAATCATCTCCATCAATTAAATAGATATCACATTTAGATTAGGTAGCACTATGTCTTATCAATAGATTTGATATCAATGACAAAAAAACAATTGTTCCAATTATAAGTTTCCAACATTTTCAAAGATAATATATTAGAATCAACAAATCCTAACTCTGGGAAAAGGATACAACACTAAGGATAGGAGTCTCGTGAATCACTTAAATACTTCATCTTGATGGTGATAAGAAAAGGATATTTTTAAGGAATTTTAGAAAAGTCATATGTGTCTAGTACACAACTCTAGTATTCGGAAAGACCTATATGAGCACTACACAATTCACTATTCAAGACAAACTTCTATTTTGAAAAATTAATGTCTAGCATCATAAGAATTTCAAGCTTAGTTAAGATCAATTCTAACATGTTTTATGATTACAATTGTTTGTCAACATTGCTAAGCTAACCCCAAAATTTCTAAACTCATTTTGTAACACGGAGTATTGTGGTATGGACTCTTAGGATATTATACCTTATTGGGTTAAAAATTATGAAACGTGGATGCCTAGTTTATGAAATTAAGAAAACAAGGTAATACCACTTGATGGATAATCATCATTAATTTTTATCATCATTAATTTTTACATAAAATTCAAGAGATGATAAGACTGCAAGTTTTAGAGAACCATTAGTTGTTATGTTTATATAAGTACTACATTAGTACTCAATAAAATATGTGTTAAGGAATGAATTTGTTTTCCCCTACCTTAACTTATGATGAAAATACACTAATAGGGAATAACTTAAAATTGTTAGACGGAGAAGTTTTAGATACATGGCCTTCCTATTTGGTCTAACAAAATGACAAATCATTAAACTAAATATAGTTTCTCTTTCTTTCCCAAAATCTATAAAAGGCCAACAATTTGGAGTAATGTAGAGTAATAAGTTACAAAAATATTAGGTCTTGAGTCCTTATCCTCCTATTATATGAAATTAATCACTCTACTCTCAAGAGAGGTTGAGTAGTTGAATAACTCTAATAAGTATGAGTGTTATCCTTCTTAATATATTGGTGGTAATAAATGATTCTTAAGGACTAATAAAGGCATGTATGAAATTATCAAATAGTTATGAGAAAAAAATTAAAGATCTACTTGATATCATTAAAATCATATGTTAAGCATAAGTTTTAAACTTTTTAGAATATTGTAAGATAGTCCAAAGCTATTAAATGATCTTCGAAAACTTGGGGCAATGATGAGGAGCAATTCTAGTTAGGGTAATATTTTGATACTGGAAAATAATAAGACAATTAACAATTAACATAGATCAACAATATGTATCCCACCAAGGGATTTGTGATATTTAATGAATAGAAAAGATACAAGAAAGGAATCCTTCTTGACCAACTAAATATCTAGGAGAATTATAAAAGAAAAAACTAACATAAATGTTTGTAGCTAGTGGTTTAAGTAGAAATAAGTAACCTCTAACCTATTAGATTCATATTCTCTATAAAATTAATTACAAAAGTACACCAACTATTATATTTGGTAGCATAGAGAAATAACTATACTTCAAGGCTATCTCCTTTACCTTTGAGAACTAGGGGATTGAAGTTTATTTAATGATATTGTAAATGAAGAAGGTAGCATAGGAATATAAGATTTTGATGCTCTATCATGTGAATTAAGTATGAGTACCTACTTAAGTATTTTGTATTTATGGACACAAGAGATTAGGAAAGTTAAAGGTCTCTAGATAAATCACATTAATACATGAACTAGAATTTCATATCTAACTAAGAAGAAAGGATTTTCCAACCCAAGAATCTAATTAGTGTTGAAAATAGATTGATACAAGTATGATAAATGTATTTCAATCATTTTTTTGTCACTGATTTCAAACTTGCTATTTTGTTGGTAAGACAATTGCTTATATGATTTAAGTGCTATCACTTATTTGATTGATGAAGAGTATTTGATCAAAATATGTAACAATAGCACTTAGAGGAAAGGTTGAGTTATGATATGAAAAAAGAGTACAAGAATTGGCTAAGACAGTGGTAACATAATGCATTGATAGTCTACTTAATGTTGCAAAAGTTGGTTACACTAAGCAAGTTCAGAAGAACAAGTTAAACAAAGTATGTTTGCCAAGCTTGACCAAATGAATAGTAGGTGCCAAGCAAAGTTAGTGCAAGTCAAGCAGAAAATTAGTTGGAGCTGAGTAAAAGTCTATTCTAGTGTATGATAAGAAAAATAATGGATGCCGAGTAAAGTTTAGTTGATGTTGAGCACCAATAAACTTTAGTTCGTGCTAAGTGATTTTGTAGAGGATGTCAAGCAATGCAATTTGTGCTAAGCATTAGAAGCAAGTTAATGTTGAGTGATAACATTATTAGAAAGATCGTGAATTTAATGGATCTGAGCTAACAAGTTTATTTTCTTGGATTGTGTGAACCAAGTGGAAGATAAGATTGATGAGCTCATGCCATAGAATTCATGGTAAGCCATTTTGAGGTGAATTCAAAGAGGATTGAAGGAGAAGTTTTTAGAAATGATATGAAATGAGGGGTAGATTCATTGAATCCTACCTAATCTGTCATAACCCTAAATTGGATGATGGAGAATGAATGACAAAAGATCTTAATTCTCTATTTATAGGGATGGTTGGTAAGAAGTAAGGGTTGTCATGTGTGAGAACCTAAGGAAGACAAGGATTCAAGGGTATTTCTTCATTCAATGACCTAATTGAAAGTCTACATTGGCATGTTAAGCAAGAAGGCTTAAGGGTATGGATGCTTGAAGGGTGAACAAGCTATCAGAGTTGAAATGTGTAAAAGCCAAGTAGAATGAAGGACTAAAATAGAGATCTATAATTTTCAAATGGAGTTGTAAGTTGTTATTAGATCAAGCCTTATTGTTACTCTCTAATAATTGTATTAGCCTAGGGTAAATCCTTTGGATTAAGGTTGACCTAACAGTCACTTGTAAATCCTTTAACTAGGTGACATTCCAAGTGAATGGTCTAAAATCCTCTAACAAGGCTCACTCCTAACAAGGTGATTGAAATCCTTTAATAGGGTCACATATATCAATGTGTATTGTAACCTTTAACAGGGTTGGCCTTTCACAGGGCATCACTTCAGAAGAGTGAAAAAGAGTAGCATGTTACTGGTGGTTTTTCCCAAATTTGGTTTCCACATAAATCATTGTGTCAAGTGTGTTGTTGAATCTATTATGTTTCATGTTTACATTTCTGCAAATTGATTTGATAGTAACCTACAAGTTTTAAGTGATTGCATAATCTTATGGATGCATGCATGATGATAAATGGTTTATGGGTTCACTAAGCTATGAAAAGTTTTAGTTATACATTTGGACCTTGGATAACTGATTCACACCCCCCCCCCCCCCCCCCCCCCCTCTCCCACCTCTCAATTATTCTAAAATAATTCCAACAATTAGGTGAATTAGAAAACTAACTTGTAGAAATAAACTAAGAAACATTTTCTCCTAATAAAGAATTGTATTGAATTATGATGAGATGGTTTAATTAAGGTAGGTTACCATGAAATTTGATAATAGGATTACAATTACTTCTAGGAGTAAGTCAAAGTTTAGTGGTGGAGGACGTAACACCCCTCTTATCTTAACAAGTATTAGTAGGGTTTTGATGATAGTATAAGTACACTTGGACTAGGTTGGGAGATAAGGTTACTTTTGATGCTCCTTGATTTCAGCAATTTACAAATTCATGCACAGGCAAAACTATAAGATAACATCTCACATTCTTAGCACAAAAGAATGGTACCTATCTACTCAAAAACTAGTAATCAACTAGGTTCTTGTGCTATAATATATTTCTACATATCATACACATCATTTCTTTCTTATGATGCTAGATATTGTTTTGCATTAGATCCTTGATCATGCTCTTATAATCTCTTTAGGAGATTTGGTATATGGTTGAATTATATCATGCTCTATATGTTATTCTATATTTATTATCTATGCTTTCAATACCTTGTTTATAAAATCCTAATTATTAGTTGTTCTTAAGCTAACCCATCTAATCCATGATGCCTTATATGTATGTGTGTGTTTATTCTTCTTGGTGTATTTTGGATAATGGGAGGAAGTCATAGTCACTTCTTTGGGAGATACACAATGTTGCACTTCTCCATCCTTGTGTGTTACTTTTTGCATTATATCTTGTTGGTTGGTTATGTAGGTGTGTGTAGGTACCAGGCATCAACTCCACCTGGCTACATAGGTCTGAATGTGTCTCATAATTCTCAAATCAATTGTTGTTAAAAATTATATGGAACCATGATACAAAGTGGCCTCCTTATATCCTTAGAAATCTAATAGGAATCTAGCTACATAGTCCGGAGATTATATTTTTACCATTTATTTTTTATGATTTGATCAGTGGATTCTAGTATTAATAATTATGCATTCATGATCTAGATATTTGTATTTTCATGTATATTTTCTATGATATTTGTTTGGTCTATTTATATAAGCATATATGTGTACACACATATATCCCAATATTAATATACATTGTTATATAGTTAATGTATTTACGTATTTGTGTGTGTAATAAATTAGTTGTGAGTGGTTTATTTATAAACTTAGATATAATGAGAAATTTATTAGAATATAAAAGTTAAGAGATTAAAAGGGATAAAATAAAAAGAACAAGTATAAATAGAAGAGGAGTAATAATGTGCATTTAAGAGAAAAAGGTAATAGGTGTTATCTATGAGCAAGAATATGAGACCAACACATAAATACAATGATGGGTATTAAAAATGGGTTATAAAGTGCCAAAGAGAGTATTTACATCATTTTTGAACCATTTATTCATTATATACCCCAAATAGACTTAATTTACCCCAAAAATGCCTTAAAAACTTTTAAAATAGTAGTTAATTACACAAACTAAAGCAGTTTCAAATTTTGGAATTACTTTTATTTTAAAGGGTGGCATCTTTTTACTTAAAGGGTTATGAAAGCTATTCAAGAACATCTATATGTGGTTTAAAATGTAAATATGAAAGGGGGTGGATGACTAAAAGGTAGAAGAGATATTGGTTGTACTTTTTATAAATATTTTTATAGAAAAAAAATATGATATGTGAGGGAGAGTTTGTGAGTATATAATTCTTTAAGGATTTATAAGTTTCTTTCTTTTTTGGAAGAGAGATTTATATATGAGAATTTAAAGGGTTGAGAGAGAGATTTATTACTGTTTTATTATTTTTTTCTTCCATGGATATTTGTGAAAGTGGAGAGGATTTGAATGATGCATCTCAAGTGGATTTATATTACTCTATTTGTAGCCTTACTCATGCTTCCATTAAATCTTCGTAGGACTTAAGGTACGGATTGAAATTATTAATTTCATTATTTATCTAAATAAATATAGATTTATTTATATGTTCTCTTTATGTACTATAATTCTATATTTAACTCCTAGAGTTATTTAGATGTTTTTGAGTTTCTATTTGTGAAAATTGCTATGTACTTTCCAACGGTATTTAGCCACTAGTTTTTGGAGATATATTATTTTTTATTATATTGTTGTTGGTAACTTGAGTCATGGAATATTGCATTGTGATATCTTTTATGCATTCTTATCCATGGTTTGTTGTGCATGCTACATGTTTATATTGTATGCTTTGGAATTATATATGCTTGATTTGGGGTGTTCTTAACAAGTTTGACATATTACTTGGGTTCACATGCTCCAAATTATTGTTTAAGACACCAAATGCATCTCAAATTATTATGTGATGTATACCATTTATGTTTATCATTGAAAATTCTTGTAAGGACATTTTCTTATAGTCTTTTTTCCTTTTTAATTGTTTATGCATTGTGATGCTTATATAATGTGTTAAGGTTTTGTTTAAACTAGGGGTATGGGACCCTAAGAATGTTGTTCCCTTAAATTTTCTATGGTTTAGGTTTTGGATTTTTTGAGTAGGGTAGATGCCCTAAGTGAGTGACTAACCATAGGTGTTGGGACCCAAAAGTGGTCACTAGAGGATCCTATGTAGTAGAGACTAGAGCCCTGCTAGGTTAGCTCTACATGTGATTTTGTAATCAATGGAAACATTAAATAAACAAATGGGTTATTTGGGGTTTGGGTTAACACGTTAATCAAGATAAGTGATATTGGGCCACTTTTCCTCTTGGATTACTTAAACTATATGTGATCACGTATAAAGTTGTGATACAATAGGGTGACAATGGTTCAAGAGGTTGATCCTAACATTAAGAAAAGTGTGATAAGGACACATATACAGTGTTGGAGTACCCAAACCATGCATAATTTTGTATATGGTCTGGATGTAGTAGGATGATATTGGTTCAAGAGGTTGATCCCAAAATTTTTAGGGGTATGTGATGACACTCACCTAGATGCATTTGAACCCCTAACTCTGGTTTTTCCTCTAGTTGTCCATTTGCCTTGTGATTTCATTCTGGGCATTATGCTTTGTGTGGTCTTATGATATCTTTGTACTTTACTTTTTGGGGCATAAGCCTTAGATTATCTTAAAATTAATGTGGATCATGGTCTTATCTCTTAGCTTGGTAGAGTTTACCATTTATGGCTCCATATGGTTGAGTCGTAAAATATTTTTGAGGTAATGACGAAGTTTTTCATGGATGGCTTTATATGGATCCTTGTTGAGTAGTTATTGAAGATAAATTCTTGAAGTCTATTTGTTGCATTTCCTTGAAAGAATCCTATGTAATATTGTTAAATAAAATATTTAAGGAAGAATAAGTCATATGTAAATGTATCGTGAAATGAAAAGATATGTAATAAGGATAAAGGGGATCTCTTGGAGAAATAAAGGGAAATGTGAACATATTGTATCACTTGAAAAGGTGAATGAAGTTATGATGATGCCATAACATTGTATATTTTGTATTTAGATGAGTGTGTGATGAAATAAAGAACCATGCACTCTTCATAATATTATTAGTGAAAAAATGGTGAATTGGTTTTCATGTATGGTTAATGGTTCAAATCTATTTCATGTATCTTTATTACATGTTAAGTAGATACATTTGATTGTAATGACTAGTAAATTAGTTCCTAATTTGGAAACGAGATATTAGGATGGATAATATATTAAATCATAAGTAGATGTGACACTAATAGATGGTTTAATTAGTAAGGATGAAATGTTAGAAAGGAAATTAAATAATGTTGTTTAAGAGTGACATTAGGGAACTTGTTAGGACTTTACATTTGTGATTAAGTGACCTTAGTAAATAAAAGATGATTAAAAAATTTATTCACCAAACTTCATATCAATTTGTCTTATCCTTTTGGGTTTCCTCGTGGGGCATTATATCCTTCTTGTAATATATTTACAATAATAGCAGGGACTAGGAGCTTGTATACTTAAACCAGATTGATATATCTACCCGTAATTTAGTACTAAAGTCATGTTATCTTTTGTACTATTCTACAAAGTTAGGAGGTTGGAGAGTTTATTTTGCTCCATATTTGCTAGCTTAACATCTATAACTCAAATTTATTAGAGTGAGAGATTCAAATATTGACCCATGTTGTAATCAATCCTACTTTATCTATGTTTATCTTTATAAATTTGTTTTAGATTGATTGTTTTCCAAGAATGTCATTCTCAAAATATTAGTAATTTAATGACCATGAGGGTTATATACCTACACTGGACAACATAATTTTGTTTCCTTTAAGAGATTTCTAGTTTGATTATAGCACTAATGCTTTCCTTATTATTGGTGAAATCTTAGTTTAAACAAAAATATCCTTCATTTCCATTCATTCTAATTACTGTATACATTTCATTAATGTTTTGGTATATTTACATGATGTATTTGGATTATTTGAGGATACTAGATCTAACTCATGGGAACCATATGTTGAAAGACTTGATGTGTTATTATAATTCTTAAGAAATCTTAAATGTAGATGTTTCCTATTGATTTGAGCCTGAGTATTATACAAATTCATATACCTATCAACATCTTAATTTATTAATTAAAATATATCATCTACATAGCTAAAAGCTTGGATTTAGGGATTTTTCAAATACTGAATCCTCAACCCCAAAGAAGTCATCCCCTATCAACAATAGAGTACAGACGTGTTCATTAATCAAATATGAAAATTTTATTTATATATAATTAATTATTTCTTTATTCACAATCTTATGAATTAACTCTAGGTGGTTGTATTGAGCACTAATATAGTTTGTGTTAACAAAACCTAAAACATGGTATCTGGCCTAATTAATTATAAAAATACATTGTGGGAGGAAAAAAAAGAGGAGAGATTGATACTGAAGGAAGGGAGCTACCAAGAAAGTTGACTAGGGAAAAGAAAAATTGTAAATGCTTAAAATCATCCCAAACACTATATTAATTTGTTTAATAATTTCTTTGACATTATAATTAATTATTAATTAATTAATTATATTTGTCATATTCTTCTACTTATTTAATTAAATAGGTTCATTTCTCTAATGTATTTAAATTTAATTTAAATACATCCCCTCTAATGTATTAAATTTATTTAATGCATAGCACTCCATAAATCCCCTTTTAAATAATTCTCAATCTATTTAATTCCCTCCACTTTATTAAATTCTTTAATCCTATGATTAAGTTAAATCTTATTTAATTTAATCCTAATATCATCCTAAAACCTAGTCTACACCCATCACTCTCATCCTTCTAAGCCTACCCATTAATTAATCTCACTTAACTAATCCTAAACACCTTTCTAAACACATCTTAGTCCCTAAGTATTTTCTCACAAATGTGTGAGCAACTCAAGATCCAATAAAGGTTCCATTTTATTATTTTATCCAAAAGGTCTTACACTCTTACACACTTGTTCCCCTTTCCTTTCTTCAAGGTTTCTCACACATGTGTGAGCAAACCTTGAGCCATCCTTTTCACCAAAAAGGCTTATGTTGACCTTTGCATGGCTTGTCCCCTTAGCCCATATGTCTTCCTTGTGGCACCTATGTGGATGCCACATAGATGCCACCTCCCCAAGGCCTCTCTCAAACCTATAAATAGAGCCCTTGTCTCAAATATTTCTCATTTCCATCATTTGCATTGTTATCATGCTAGTATAGAGTTAAAGCTTTCTTAGAGATTTGCATGCTTATTACTAACCCTTTGGTAGATGTTAGATTTCTTGCATTTATGTTTGTATTTTTATGATAGCTTACTATTGATAGTTTACTCTATTTCATACCATTTCCATATTCACATATTTAGAATCCTTTGAGGTTGTCTTACTCATGGCCATTTCTTGAAGGTATTCTACACTCATCTTATTTTAGATTTATATTCCATATTGCATTTTCATCTATCATTTTGGGATTCAAATAATCTCATGATCCAATTATTCCACCATAAAATCCTCTTATAATTCAAGATCAAAGTACCCCTTCATGTGAATTTTATGATCCCAATACATCTCATGATCCTATTATCCCTCATGATTCCTCTCATGATACTAATCCTCCACAAGACCTTGCCACACTTATCCAATCTACTCATGAAATCCCTATGCATGGACTTGCATCTTGTATTGCAAATTATAAACATCGCATTAAATAAATAATGTCTCAAGATATTGGTACACCTTCCACTCCTTCCAAATTCAACATTCCTCCATCCAAACCTAAACATTCCCATCATCCATATTCCAAGTCCATTATGGGACCTTATATCCATCATCTGCTTCCCTCCTCACTTCCATCCATTTTGGGTCCTTATGTTCCAAAGCCAAAATCTTCATCCCTTCCATTAGTTTTGGATCCTTAATTACATCCATCCACCATATCCAATTATTCCACTTCATTCCCTTATGCTCCTCATAAAGATCAACAAAGGCACACATCCTTGAATTCCTTCCCATGTTCACCATCCATCCTCATGCAGTCATACCATGGTTAATGGAAGCAAATTGGATGCAAAAGATAAATTGAATCAAGCCAAAATCTACAAAAATCCAAGGATCAACATGTCCCCTCTAAAATACATGTTCAAGAAAAGAAAAATATGATCCAAAACAAAATCCAAATGCGACAAAGGCTAAAAATTCAAAAATTCAAAAATTATGTGGATTCCAAAGCTACTTAATGAAGTAATGAATCTCAAAGAAAACTTCAAGATGACATCCAATTTCACTAATCCAAAGGCTTCCCTCATTCATAAATCATCCAAGCTTCCATTTTCCAAATCCATTTTGGGTCCTTATATACCCAAATCACCATCCTAAAGCCATCATCTCCTTCATCCATTTTGGGTCCCTATGTCCCAAAATTCAAACTTTCTGCTACATATCCTCCAAAATTTCCTCCTTTCTATCACCTTTCAAGGTGTGTGTCAATGAGGATCTTTCCACCTCCTTCATCCACTCATTAACAAGTCTTCCAACCTAGCATCCATCAACCATGTCTTCCTCCCAACCACTTCACCCCCTTAATCCAAATTTGTTTATAAGTCCTTGACCTCCATTTACCAACCCATTTCATCCTTCTTTTCACCACCCTACCAACATCTATGAGACATTAGTAAAAAATTCTTGAAAATAACAAAGAAAGAGAAATAAAGGGATATCATCCATGTATCTACATGCTTGAGTCCTCCCTTTATATCCTATGTCTTCCAATTCCACTTATCCATCCATTCATTTTTCCTCTTCCACTTGCACTCTGCACTAGGGGCAAGATCCATCTGTACCACACTGCCTTATATATCATCTATATTTCCATCATCATTTTCCATCTTTGATCTTAATTATCATTTTCCTTTCATCCATCCATATGAACTTTCCATATCCCTTTCTCATTATCCACACATTATCCTACACACTCCCACCATCCTTTCACATATTTGATCTTGACATCCTATACATATCTTGTACCCCTTGTCCCTATTAGATTCATTTACTCCATCCTCCATCCATGATCATACATACTTCCATCCTTCTTTCATATGTCCTTGGTATTGGTTATCCCATTCATTTCATGTCCCACATTTCATTCATACTCTTCATATCATTATCCCTATTTCATACCCTCCCTCAAATATCCCTTATTCATTCCACTTTTAGGCCTATTCTTGCGTTCAATACTAGAGGCATAAACAACAAAAAACTAATAATATTCATGTATGATTTGGAAACTATTCATGAACCTTCGTTTCCTCCATGTGTATCCTTTACACGCCATCTTTCACCATCTTTCCATGTTCATGCATCCTTTCCCATCATATTTACTTTCATTTTCCTATCCTTGGTATGGGACATTTGAACTCCTTTGAAACATGGTCCTTGGCTCCCCATTGTTTGATATCAAACCCTTTGGTCCCTCATATTGTTCCACCAATCAGATATCCCCACCCTTCTCATCCATTTACCATTCCTTGGATCTCCCTTGTCAATGGTCCTAATCTAGTTATTTTCATCAATTCAATCAATTCATTTCTCCTCTAATCTAGTCATATTCCCTTCTTCTAATCATTTCATACAAATCAATTTACATAATCAATTGCTTCATTTTTCCATCTATTTGCATATACCATGATCAAATTTCTAGTCTTCCATTAAGCAAACTTTCCTCTAGAGAACATTTTACACTTTCTTTCTCGTATTCCCCTTTTCTTCCAATTTAATTCATCCATCATCTTATCATCTCATATCCAAATTCTTCTATTCATAATCTCTTCTCATGAGATTGAGCTTCACCCCATCAAACTAAGCTTGTCAAAATAGTGATTGCAAACAAAACCTACACAAATTCACACCGAGACTAAATGATTTGAGAACCTTGTTCCTTTCACACAATTTCCAATGAACAATAAAAAACATTTCAATACAATTTAATTAAACAATCATTTTTTTCCTTACAGGATGAATCCTTCCTATATAGGCTTTAACAAATTCACCATCAAAATAAAGTTCATGGCAAGAACTATGGACTGAATGACTACTTAGTCATAAGGTCTTTTGTTGATTTTATCTTTGTGTATCAGCAATAGTCTCCCCAAGTGTGCCTCGATCTTCAATATCTTGGTATCATTTGAATGAATTAACTTGATCACATGGGTCATTTTGAGATATGATCTATTTTCATGATTCCTTAGCACATCTATGTCAGTTTCAAGTTATGGTTATGCATTTCTCACTAGGGGCAATGAGTTAGCACACTTTCCACCAAGATCCTTGAAAAGACTTTGGATGTGCCTAGACCTCTCCACTGCATATATGTCATTTGTTCCATCATGACTATGAAAACTACATCTATTGTCTTAAAGTCTTTATTTTTGAGAGTCTAGTCCACACAAAGGAATCTTGTCATCTATGTTTCTATAGCATTGGGTGCATAACTCCTTTTGCAAAATCAAACTAGGGTGTGCTTTCCCATATGAACACAATTGAATCCCATGAATTCATGTAGTTAAGCTGCATTTAGATTTATCATTATCCAATTCACTCTGCTTCATTATGATCTTACCAACAAGTCATGCAAGGCTTTCTTTTAAGCCTTTTTCCATCCCTTTTCTTTCCTATGTCTATTTTTGATAAAATTAGGAAAAATTTATTCCTTTTTCACTCCATTTCCTTAAGGGGCCACCCTCCTCCCCTGTCGTTGCTATGACACGACTCCTAGGATTCCTATTCTCGTTGGGGCAACCTCTATTTTTTTTCTTTGATGCAATGTCATCCCAACACCACATCAAAGAGGGGCAAAATATAGGTGCTTAAAATTGTCTCAAACACTATATTAATTTATTTAATATTTCCTTTGACATTATAATTAATTATATTTTTCATATTCTTCTACTTATTTAATTAAATTTATTTAATTAAATAGGTTCATTTTCCTAATGTATTTAAATTTAATTTAAATGTGTTCCCTCTAATGTATTAAATTTATTTAATGCATAGTGCTCCATAAATCCCCTTTTAAATAAATCCCAATTTATTTGGTTCCCTCCACTTTATTAAATTCTTTAATCCTATGATTAAGTTAAATCTTATTTAATTTAATCCCAATCCCATCCTAAAACCTAGTCTACACCCATCACTCTCATCCTTCTAAGCCTACCCATTAATTAATCTCACTTAACTAATCCTAAACACCTTTCTAAATACATCTTAGTCCCTAAGTACTTGCTCACACGTGTGAGAAACTCAAAATCTAATAAAGCTTCCATTTTATTATTTTATCCAAAAAGTCTTACACTCTTACACACTTGTCCCCTTTTCCTTTCTCCAAGGTTTCTCACACATGTGTGAGAAAATCTTGAGTCATCCCTTTCACCAAAAAGGTTTATGTTGACATTTGCATGGCTTGTCTCCCTTAGCCCATGTGTCTCCCTTGTGGCACCTATGTGGATACCACATAGATGCCACCTCCCTAAAGCCTCTCTCAAACCTATAAATAGAGCCCTTGTCTCAAGAATTTCTCATCTCCCTCATTTGCATTATTATCATGCTAGTATAGAGTTAAAAATTTCTTAGAGATTTGCATGCTTATTACTAACCCTTTAGTAGATGTTAGATTTCTTGCATTTATGCTTGCATATTTTCATGATAGCTTACTATTGATAGTTTACTCCATTGCATACCATTTCCATATTCACATATTTAGAATCCTTTGAGGTTGGCTTACTCATAGCCATTTCTTGAAGTTATTCTACACTCATCTTAGTTTATATTTATATTCCATATTGCATTTTCATCTATCATTATGGGATTCAAATAGTTGTGTTTGGAAGAGCACATTCACATCCCTCCAACTTAAGCACACCAACAATGCCTCTTATGTGTGCCCTTGTTGAGTTGCTTTGAGGTTTCATGAGGACTTTTCATTTTTCTTGTATTAAGTTGCAAAACTCAAGTATAAATAATTGTATTTTAATCTTATTTGAATCTTTGATACACATGTGCAACTAACTTTGCTTGTTTATGGGTGCTGCCACTAGGTTATATTTTCTTGCATACATAAACATATTAAGAAGGGGACTAAATAAAGCCAAGAAAAAAACATCAAAAGGAGTCATAATCAAACATGAACAAAGCCTAGAAATGGCAAGACCAATAGGGAACGAGAAAAAATAGAGAAGAAAAGGAAGTGAACAAGACCAAAAACCACTTCAATTTAAACAATCTAGATTCAAGAGCTAGATCCTTAAAATCCATAGTATCCAAAGAAATAGGTCTTCCTGGCTAGAAATATCAGAAACAATACAACCACCTCAACTCCATAGGAGGATCAATACACAAAAGGAATAATATCCACTAACCAAAATTTCAAGCAAGTATGGAATTTGATTATTGCAAAGACAAGGAAAGTAAATAAATCCAGATTGACATTTTGTGTATGAAACATATTATATTGTTGAACTTTTTTTAAAATATTAAAGAAATAGCTAAAATATAACTGATAAGAGAACATAAAATGAGTTGCACTAATTTTCGCATGATGGACAATCTCCAAACCAAAATTTGATAATTTTGAACCCAAAATATCTAAAATGGATACATTCAGATTGCCATGAAATGCTTAGAAATATAACCTTTCATTAATTTATTTATATATTTACATAATTTGTCCAAGTTAAGGAACCAAAAGAACCAAAGTAGCAGAGAGAAAATCTAAAACTTGATTAGGGCTGAGCAGAGCGATAGAAACATAAGGGGTCATAAAGATAAATATAGAAGCCCTTGGCCGACGAAGAGAGAACCAAAAAAAAACATTGACCACACCGCTAAAGAAATGAAAGAGCTCTATGAGCAAGGAGAACTATAAACAAAAACAAAGCACTAGAAAGGAAGTGGATGCGAGCACTAAGGGACAAAAACTAAGACCATAGACAAAAATCCCCCAAAAAAGATAAGTCGAGCTTCATTCATTCCATTATACTTTCTTCCTCAAAACATCAATTGAAACTCTTCCAATCTTTCCATATGCAGGTACAAGTGGCTACAAGAAGGAACATCTAGTTCCTAGTGATCTCATTCCTTCTAGTTGTGAAATTTAGATGATTCTTGATTTCCAGAATTGGATAAACTTGGATAAGAAAATTATGGACTCTATCTTTACCTTTCTTGGGAATACATAGATTCTCATCTATGTTTTCTAAAACCACATCCAATTCCTTGATGATGGATCTTTTAAACACTCTTCTATAAAAATCCCTAATGGTAGCCTTGTCCTCATCTACATTCATTATGGTTGTTAATAACATTGAAACTATATCTATGTTATGGCTCTATAGACTAGGTCATTCTTAAATATACCAATCTTGCTAATTATAAACTCAATAACAACCCCCCAAAATGAAATATCTCTTTTTCTTGATTTCATTTGAATAGGAGTACCCATAAAAATTGCTAACCTAGACTTACCTAATGAGAATCATGAACATCTAATACAAAATTTCTTTGATCAGGCCCGATATTAATAGACATGTCATAATGATGGTGAGAGCTTGATGAGATGTAAAAAGGACCAACTTTAGTTCCCAATACTATTAATTATTTCTATATCTGTCCTTGACGCAATCTTTATAAATGTGGCTAACTCCTACCTAAACCTAGTGTTAATCTCATATTGAACTTGTGATTATTATATATTGTCCTTATCTTCATTATTAACCATAGTGGGATGCTCTAAATGTTTATGATGAAGTTAAGTTGTGAGTACTCTTAAATTTTAAAGGTAGGCGGTCCATAATTTTTTCTATTCCAAATATGAAATATTCATTACAATTGGTAACCATTCATAAAGAGTTCAATTCTATTGAGATATTATCATATGTCATGGCTTTGATTAGTTCCTCTTGAGTTGTATCTGATTCCCATTCCTAGGCTTCTATACAATCTTCCACATTGAAAGCATCAATTCAATCCAATAGAGGAGGAGGGCGGACATGAAGAAAATGAAAGAGAAAATCTAGGTTTCTTCTAAGGGTTGGCATCCATTCAAGGAACCCTTCAATATCTTCAACTTCCAATATTGGATATATCAAGATCTCTTTGTTACCTATCATTTGTTGTTGGTAAAATATTGGTTTGGGTATTGTTAAATCTTCCCTAAAGTTTGAGATTATTATCTCTATATTTTGAATATATGCCTCTTTAAACACTCTTCTACACAGAAGTTTGATGGTGACTTTTCCAAGATCCACTTGCAAGGCTAAAGCAATGAACATTGCTAGAATGTCCAAGTTTACTTTGTATCTATCTCCATTATTTATAAATTATTGTCCCAAAATTCTTTGGACTTCTCTAACAACTAAGAAGTGAGTAGCAAGTAGAATGATCTAAAGCCTTCACTCATTGATGGGGTTTTCAAATGCAATTTGAATTGTAGAACCTTTTCATTTAATGGGTGTCAACATTGCTTCAATCTTGGAATGGTCATATTGACCTAGTTCTAATATTGGCCTATTAATAACTGAAAAAAACTAACAAGAAGGTGTGACAATTCAACCACTGGATTAAATTTTTGTGGAAATGCGTAATTGAAATCAATTAATGATGGCATAACAAGTGTCGAATGATTGAATTAAGATTTTTCATTTTTAAGTTTGATTTTTATTTTATGTAATAGTTATTAGTCCTTTTTAAATTAATAATTATTCTCCACCCACACCTAGATTTTCTAGAGTGTTTGCTTCTTGAACTCTCATTCTCTATAAATATGTTGAATTCTAACTTCCTTTAATTTATCGATGAACAATAACTCATATTCAAGTTTTGAATTGAGCTTCTAGTTGGGAGTCTATCATCTTCTTATAGCATTTAAAGTGATTTGCGAGTCACCTTTCCAATCTTCTATTTTCTTATCTTTTTTTTCTAAAATAGGATTCCAAGATCTAGTTTCTCTCATACCTTTTTCAAGCTGTATTCCTAAACATTTGCATGGGAAGGAACCTTTCTTAAAACCCATGAATTGGCATATACTATCTTCTAAATTTGGTGAAGTGTTTAGGAAAAATATTTAACTCTTTGTCCAAAGGCTTCCATATATGTCATAATAGTTCATTTGAAATTATGGGATTCTTCCATTAAACTTTCCCTTGGGAGGATGGTATCTGATGAAGTACGGCTCTGATACCACTTGATGAAGGTACGCACTGATACCACTGACGAAGGACCACTCCACCCTTACCAACTCACAACCAAGAATGCAACAATATGAAGACAAAGAGAGATAAAATGCTTCCCAAGAAATTTTATTAAACTTGAAAATCCAATAGTAATTACAATAACATTTTTGCAAGATCTCTCAAGATCTAATCCAAACCCAAGCTAGCCCAGATCCACACTCTGGTAGAAACCTCCAAGGTCTCAACTTGTGCTCGCAAGCCACCAAGCAACCTCCTTGTTTCTAAACCGCAGCCACTAGCTCTTCTCACAAACTTATCCAAGATCCAAGTGTAAACTGCCTCACATTCAGCGCTCTGTCTACACATTCACAAGTCCATCACAATCCTGCTGTAAACTACCTCACATTCGGCGCTCTGTCCACAGACTCAGGAAAACTCACTCTTCACTTTCCTCTTTCTCTTTCACACCTTCCAACTTTCACACATTCAAGCTTTTCCTTCCAAAGCTTCTACTTCTCGAGCTTCTCCAAGCTTCTCCTCCTCGAGCTTTCACCTTCTTCTCGAGCTTCCACTTCTCAAGCTACTCCTTGAGCTTCTACTCCTCAAGCTTCCCCTTGAGCTTCTACTCCTCAAGCTCCTCCTTCTCGAGCTTGATTAGAAATGCTCATATACTTTGCTTAAATAGGCACTTACCACCCAATGCATGACTTATCCATAAGCTTCTACAACCTTCTACAACTTCCACAACCTTCTACATTATCCACAACTTTCTACAATATTCATAACTTTCTAGAATTCTACCCACACACCTCGATAAATGGAATGACAACCATTTTTTTTTTTTTTAAAATTCTATTACACCACTTATGCACCTCGAAAATAGAAATCCTCTTTTCCTTTCTTTTCTCCTTTTTCCCCTTTTTTATTTTTTAAAATTATTTCTCCTCTAATTTTCGTCACTTTCTCTCTCCTCCACAATTTTTTTTTTTTTTTTTTCAATTTTTTTTTTTTCAATAAATTTTCCATGCAAGATGCTCCTGCATCAGTATCATCAAAAAATTGTTGATGGCTTATCCTAGGTATGCTTACCAAAGCTAGTGCTCTTTTTATGTGGGAATCTTCTTGAGTTTTTTAATACTTCTTCCAAAAGCTTCTGCCATGATGATAAATAGGAAGGGATAAATCAGATCCCCTTATCTTATACATCTTGAAATGTTGAAAAAAACTTTCAGGGTACCATTGATGAGTAATGATATTTTTGGAGTAGCAATGCAATTGAATATAAGATTAACCCATAGATGCGCAAAATTAAAAGCTGTGAGGGTCTTGTAAAAGAATCTTCAATCTACTTTATCATATGCTTTATGAATGTATAGTAATTTCATGAGCATGCATATTTCTTTATTAATCTGAGAGGAGTGAATAACTTCTTGAATAATGATGATACCATTTAGAATTTATCTATTAGGCATGAATCCAATTTACTCCTCTAAAATTAATTTAGGCAATACTATTTTGAGTCTATCTACGAGTGCTTTGATAAGAATTTTATATATTTTGTTGCATAGACCTATTGGACAATAATCAGCTGGTTCTTCTTGAATAGATTTTTTATGGATCAAGGTCAAAAAAGTGTTATTGATTTATGCTAGCAACAACCCTAAATTTCTTGTGGCTTTTATAACTTTCCATAAATCTTCACATAAAATTTACCAACATTTTTGGAAAAAGAATGCCTTGAACCCATCTAGGCCCGAAGACATGTTTGGATTGAGATTAAAAAGAGAAATTCTGATTTCTTCTTTTGAAAAAGCCTTATTTAGGAATTTGTTATCTTCATTAGATATTAGTCTTGGGATTGCATTTAGCATGGTGTTTTGGGAATTTAAGTTTGACTTTTCATAGTTATTGAGAATATTAGTGTAGTAGTCTACAAATATCCCCTCAATCTGTGTTGGATTCTCTATTACATTACCTTTCACATCCTTCATTTTTGATATTCTATTAATGTTCCTATTATTAATAATGTTATTATGAAATAATTTTGTATTACAATCACCATCTGATAGCCAAGTTTCCCTCGATTTCAGTTTCAAAAAGATTTCTTCTTTTGCTAATATAAATTCTTGTTTAGTTAATAGTACTTTTTCTTTATGAATTTTCTATTATCCAACCCTTCTCTTATAATATTTCCATTAAGTTTTTTTAGTTCTTCCTCTATTTCTTATTTTTCTTTGAAAATATTATTAAAGTGATTCTTGTTCCATATTAAGATGTTTTCATTTAATAATTTTGGTTTAGAGACAAAAAAAAACATTCTTGATCCTTCAAAGTTCCCCTCTTGCCACCATTTCTTTATGTGTGTCATAAACCTTTCATCTTGGAACCACATTTTTTCATATTTAAACATATTTCTAGATGGTTTTTGTTGAGCTAAAATTTCTAGTCTAACTGGATAATGATCTGAACCTACATTAGGGAGAATTGAGGATTGAATTGTGTGATTGAAAACTCTAAGATCCCCTTTAAGGGAAAATCTATTGAATCTTTCCATAATCTAACATAAATCCTTTCTTCTGTTGTACCATGTGTAACGTCCATTCATTAGGGGATAATGAATTAAAATGTCTTTTGTAAACCAATATCTGAAATCCATCATAACTTGAGACATTACTTATGTTCCTCCTATTTTTCCATCTAAATTTAAAACACCATTAAAGTCCCCACCAATCCAAAAAAGATATGTATTATGACTATTTATAAAAATGCTTATTTAATTCCATAAGGCCTTCTTACTAGTTGTCAATGGGTTCATAAACATAATAAGAATGAATTGAATCATCTTTGAAGCTTTTAATCTCCCCCACCATCCAATTTTTGTTTGTTGTCATTCTATAGAATTTTATCTTCCTAGGATCCCAAATGATTCCTATGTTGCTTGAAGCACCCTAAGATTCAATCATATAAGTTTTCCATATACCAAGTTTCCTGCTTAACTTTTCTCCCTCTAACTTAATTAGTTTTGTTTCGTGTATTAACATTATTTCAGATTCGAATAAAGTTAGGTTGTGCTTCAGTAGGCACTTTTTGTTAGGGTCATTAAGTCCCCTAACACTCCACATTGTCAACCTCATTTCCCTTAGGGAAGGCTCTTCCACTTCCCAACTTTTAATACTTCATAAATCTTTTTTTGATTTCCTATCTTACCAATTGCAACTCTCAATTCGACTAGCATTTAGCTTCCTCTTTTTATTTCATTTTTTTGTTTGCCACAGTGTAAAGCTCTTATAACTTCCATTTTGCAAGCTAGTCCTAATGGATCAAGATTGTTTTTAGCATTATTGAGGTGGAGTTCAATTTGATTCATCATCTAAAAAAAATTCTTATTCTCTTATTTCCTTAAATATCTGATCACTTAAGTTTGATTTCTCCTGGGGTACTTGTTTCTTCATCTTTTTTGTATTTTGTTTACTATTCTTTTTTTCTTTTTTAACTTTTATTTTGATCAAGATGTTCTTGTACACCAAATTCTTCCCAAAATTCTTTGGAGTGTTCCTTTGAGTTTCCAATTTTGTTATTTAAATTCAAATAAATGATTGTTTCAAACTCATTCTTATTGATGCAAGATATTACTTCCAAAGGGATGTAGTTCTAGCTTTGATCTTCTCTTTCATCCTAATCTTTGTCAAAGACTTTACTTTCAAACGTGTCTTTCCCATCTTGAGGTGTTTGTCAGAATTTATGGAATTTCTTTCTAGTCTCTTTTGCTCTTTTTCTAAATGTAATGTGTCCTAAATGTATATTTGATTTTGAGTGAACAAGATGGTATTCTTGGATAAAAGAATTTTTCCCTGTTTTAGTAGGGGTTGAGATGATATCATTCTCCTTGTCATGTATCTCAGATTTAGAATAAGTTGTATGGTTGAGATTTTGATTTGGTAGCAAACTACTTGCATCAATATTATCTGACACTTTCCAATATTCCTTCACCCTTTTTCAAGGCTTTAATCCTTTTGTGTGCAACTTTGTTTGGATTGTCTAGCGAATCATTTATCTCCTTGTTTAGGAGATTTGGTTTAGGATTTGGGAATTTGCGTTATGTTCGTTCTTTGTGAATCTTTTTTTGCAAATTATATAGATTTAGTTGCCCTACAATCTGTCTTTTTTCTATTGAAAGAGGGTGATAAATTGTTTGACTTATGCTCCTTATGAGCTTCTTCCTAGAGTACGATCTGATCATTGATGTTATTTTGAATTAATAGAATGTCATGGGTACACCTTTTGTAGAGAATCAAATTTCTTTTGATGTCTTCGATAAACAAATTATGTTTGATGCATTTCTCACATTGTTGCATTGTTTGCATATTTTCTTCAATTTTGTTAATGCCATTTCTACCCAAATCTGCATCTTCTTGGATTATCTGCAACCTTATGATGTGCTTATTGGTTGTTTGAATCTCTTGAAGCGATTTGATACTTTCTATAAATTATTCTTCTATTTCCTTTCTATTGTCATCAAGATCATCTAAGTAACTACAAGGATATGTTCCTTCCCTAATCAATCTCATAGATTTTGATTGATCTAGATGTTCTTGTCTCTTTCTAATTTGTATTATTATTTCTAATATATATCATCGGGAAAATCTCTTTTAATGGAGAGATGAGAGATAAATTCTTGAGATTATTGGTTCATTGAGAATCAATTTTAATGATTTCCTTGATATGACCTTCAAATTTTGTAACATTTAGATTGTAAATAGATCTATTTTTTATTAATTTGAATGGTTTCTAGATTATAAGCATTTTGATGTTATTACACTTATGAAAGTTTGATTCTAACCCTGTGAGTTCACCTAGAGAGGATCCAATGTGTTTACTAATATCTAAGTGATTGATTTTGGAGAAATAGAATCAATTAAACCCAAGTTGGACTACATATTTATTAGCTATGTATTCGCTAAAATTAGGTTCCCAATTTATAAATTTAACAAGATAACTCTTGAAAAAATAAAACAAAACTGAAAGAAAGTCTTCTTTAATATATTTGTTTTTGCAATGAATGTAAAACAATCACTTAATTACAAAAGATCTACTTACCTGTTCTCCACAAATTTCTTCAAGCCATCTGATCATACTTGAATTTTTAGAGAAACGACCATTTGAAAATGCGAAAAGTGCCCACTCTTGACATTCAAACATCAAACTTCACTCACTTTATTGTTAATAATGAGAACATTATCAGGATTTGAATCCTTCTTGTTATCATTCTTAATGTCTAGATTCCATGGTTTGGAGATGTCTTGCCTAGAAGATCGGCTATTAGAGTAAGGATTGAGTGGCTAGTGAGATAAAGGGGTTTTAGAATAGAGGGCAGCTATTCTTCGATGGGGGGAATGTAGGAGACTCCATTATTCTTTAGTAGCTTAGGGCCCATTTGGCAACGGGAATACAAGAGGAATAGGCATATGTAAATTCTTAAAATTTTAAATTCTTTGTTTGGATGCACCAAATCGGAATTAGAATATGAAATAAAACAAGAATACATATTCCAATTTTGGCCCAAAAATGAGGTTTTGCAATTCCACCTAAATAGGTGGATTGGAATATGTATTCTTATTCCAGTTTTATTTATTTTAGAAAACATAAATTTTTGGGTCCGTGAATTCCCATCAAATTCTGGCTAAACTAAATAGAGAATAGGAATATGTACCCCCATTTTATGTTCTAGAATAGTTATTCCTATTCCCCTATTCTTATTCCCGCAGCCAAACAGGCCCTTAGGTTTAGGTTTAGAGTATTTAGTTGACTATGATTTTCCAAGCTGAATGCTGTTAGGTTCAAAGATTTTGCTAGGTCGAGAACAGATAGGGTGAGACACCATCGCAAAATTATCTGAAGAGTCTATTTTTTCAAACCACTGGTATCCATTCATGTTGGGCTTGACTAACTAAATTCGTTGTCTTTGCATATTTGCTTTTGGAAAAAAACTACTTGTCGCTCCAATTTGTTCGATACAACGAAATCTGAGCTTGATGATATCCTAGTCGAAACTCTACATTTTTCCCCCCATCCAATCATCCTCCTTAAGCGTTTGGAGAATGGAAAATTTGTTTGATGTTAGCATAAATCACTATTCACATATTTTGTTTTAAAGAAGTATGATTTTAAACTATTTTGTATATTCATAGATTTTGCATTTAGTGCAGAGCTCGCCATTTGTATTCGTTTATTAATTTTTTATTTAAATATTACATATAAGTTATTTATGTGTTAAGAGAGTATGTTAAAGCTCTTACTTCAAATGTAAATGTGATTTATTCAGGGATTTAATTTAGGATGACAATTCCTAGATCTATTTATAAACACATTAGCATCCTAACAAAGTTACCGACATTAAATATCAAGACAATAATATTTTAGAGGTTCACATTTAGACAATACAAATTTATAAATGATAGATCAAATCAATTTTATAAAGAAATAGTTGTAGAGCTACTTGTTCCTTAAATGTTTCTATTTTTCTTATTTTTCAAATAGTAATCTCAAATTCACATTGATAATATAAATAATAATACGTGTAATTAAAATTTGAAATGAAAGATCAAATACAAATATAATAATAAAAATTTGTAACATTTTTATAATTTGTTGTTTTTTTCCAACCTGTTTATTCAAGCTCCTACGGTAAAATCACACTAGAAACAACAATTGGAAGACCGAGAGTCACAACTTAGAATCCACTTTTTAGAATGAGACAAATACAGAAGATCAAGAGTCGCAACTTACAATTCCACAAAGATATCCCTCTTGGGATTTGAACCAAGGTGTCCACAATGAAAACTCATGTCCAACTAAGCTAAACCCCTTAAACTTATACTTAATTTATATATATTTATAATAACAAATTATCTAAATTAATCAATTAATCAGATCTCTATAAATTCAAATCTTACAAAATATATGTTCAAATCATTATATATATATATATATATATATATATATCTTCTATTACTATCGTTCAAATCCTTACATATCTATATTTATATATATGAAGTGGTCTATCATCATTTGTAAGGAAAAGATAAACATATATACGCAAGAACCTAACCTTGTGTAACCCTTGAATACTATGCACAAAGAATTTCAGTTTTCCAATTGTTTATCCATCAGGTTCTTTGCATGGCTTTATGACACGTGGTATGGGATGAGACTATATTTGATATTCCTGAAACGGTCGAGACCCCATTAAAATATTCCGTCCTTTTAGAAAGGAGGAGGCACTGTAATTGAAATGGAGATGTACAGAGTGGGTTTCATTCGTCTCTCCCATTCATCAGTGCACTTCAAATCCACGTCTACAACTAGAATTGCATGCACTGCTTCTTCGCTTCCACCACAAAGACAAGTAAGCATACATACTACGTTTCCCTAAAGTACAGATTGTGTTGCTGATAGAATTGGGCTTGAAAATTTTTCTTGCTATTTGAAAGTTTTAGTCAACTGCTGCTTCTTTTTGTCTGTTATTCCTCTTTCCCTTGTGTTGACAAATAAGTCATTTTAATTGAATAAGCCCATGGTAGCCACAACGGCTTGCAGGGATTCTTCACTTCCATCTCGAAATCATGAAAGACGATGCAAGTGTTGTTTAAAATAGTTGAATTGGGAAGTGCTGATTTGCGACATTGAAAAATCCCTTTCAAGAGAATATCCATTTTTATTGAATTATGCTTTGATTTTTTTGATAGTTCAGGCACTAATCTCCAGGAGACTGCAATTATGTTTCGGCTATAAATTAGTTGCACTTGAGTGGAACTAGTTATACGAAATCGAAGTTTATTGAGAATGGCATTTGGGCTTGTTTTTCCTCCATCTGATATTAGAGCAGATGAAAGGAAAATGGAGAGAACAAAAATAGAATGACAGAAACAAAGTATTGCTTCCTTGTATTTATAAAAATGAGGCCTCTTACAGAAAATTAAACCAAAGAGAGTTCATAAAGACACAAATTATTACTTCCCTCTATTGATACAATGAGGCTTCTTACAAAATATTAAACGAAAGAGAGTTGAGCTATTGACAGTTTATGCTCACAAAATTTAGCAGAGATGCAGTAAACTTCTTCATTTAAGTATTTTCCGAGTCTGCAATTCTCCCTTTTTTCACAAACAGTGCACAAAAATGAAGAAATCAACCAACCGAATAGGAAAATGGAGATTTTACTAACATTGAGGTGGACAATTTAAATACAAGTTACTATTGTCGTGTTCACCTTTCAGCATAGCAACACAATTAGGGGAGAGGATCTAGTAGTTAAGTGCCTTAACTTCGTTCTTTTCAAAAATTTATATGGAAATTTCAAATCCCTCCCAAATTTTTACAGCAGCTTACTTGGCAAGTCTGCTGTTTCCACATCATCAAATATAATGTCACATCAACATGATTTTTGTCAAGGTGTTCAATACAGACAAAAAAAGTGAGACTAATGGTGTACAATAGGGAGATCATACTTGTGCAGCTGATGTGGCATAACATTTTTGGTTGCTTTATAGAACTAAGGGATACATTTCATTCCATTATGTGTGGTCACCATCAATAATAAAAGCTATAATGTCACAACTATTGGTGCAATGTGTCCAAAATATTGGACATTAAATAGACAAGTGCGAATGTTAAATCCACAACTACTATAACAGCTATTAGAACACACTCAGGTATTGGGTCTTTTCCCCTATTGGAGATTAGTTTTCGTCGTGACAGATTTTCCCTCCCTTGCTTCCACCCTGCTTTCGATTATACTTAATTTCATCATTAATATCTTGTTGACCATGCCTCTTACTCTATTAGTTGTGTAAACAATATTGTAGCAAATATGCATTTACAACAAAGCACTCTGTATAAAAGCAGAGGATAAGATCTGAGCGTGCAGGCCCCTTGGCATATGGAATTTCTCATTTGTTTTTAACTTGAACATCCTTATATTAATATAATTGTGGGCATCTATTTAAGAGAGCTGCTTCCCAAATATCAATTTTTTTACATACAAACTCTGATTTCTGTACTGCAGACATTATAACAATTTTTTTTTTACATACTAATTCTGATTTCCATACTTTAGACATGATAACAGATTTTTTTACATACTAATTCTGATTTTCATACTAGGCAAGAGCCCACAACACAACAATAAATTGTGAGCCTCTTATCTGAGAGGTCTTGGGTTCGAGTCTATTTGAGCTAAATAAATAATAATAATCATCACAACACATAATAATAATTAATCTTGGCTTCAGCCTCTTACTGATAAAATTTTTAAAAAAAAACATTATGATTTCCACTAAGGTGACTGAGGGGTTATGATGTAATGGTAATGGGGGACATTGATAAGAGGCTCACGCAAAATTAAATACCTCTGGAGCAATAAAGTGATCCATAACTGCAGCAGACATGTGTCAAGGTTGTTTATAATGGTAATGGGTAACATTCGAGTATGAACCATGTTTACAAATTTGAAGAATGTTATCAAAGCATATCAAACATAGCAGCCTATAAACTTAGGATTTTCTGAGCAAGACAGCAGACCAAGAAAACCAACCAGGGCAGGAGATTTAACTTACTGCCCCTAGTCCCAAAATACCTTTAAAATGTTTTATGTGACTTTAAATGTGAAGATAAACTAATAAACTCTAGATAAGTATCCGTTGTTTCTATCTGAACTGTTAATTATCAGACTTTATCTATGAGTGAAGAAATCTTATTTCTTTTGATCTTATTCCCTTATGAGAATATATATATATATATATATATATATATATATATATATATATTGAATAGAGGAAATATTGCTTGTCAATTTATTGACGGTATTAGATTTGAAAGCAGACTGTTTTATAGCTGCTGAATTCTGTAAATAGATACTGAAGACCGAACTCTGTAATTAATACTGAAGATAAGATAATATAAGATAATAATATTAATGTCCAACGAAAGACCACCAAAAGTTCTATGGGACCGAAGGATTACAACAACAGGAGCACCAAATGGTGTCTGAGAAAAGTGTACAACAAAACTAAGAAGAAAAGAGATAGAGAGAGGCACAAAGAGAGGCCAAGACAAAGACTAAGAGTCCTTTCTTGGCAAAAAGAAATCAGTCACAGAAGGATACGACTGCGAATGGATAGGAGCTCTGATTTGTCTCTGTGAGCTCGTAGAGGAGTGCCATTGAAGACTGATCTCTACAATTTAATACAGAAGACTTTGTTTTGATTTATGTGTTCATTGTTATATGAATATCTGCCTGTAGGTGGAAACAAGGGTGCATGCGCGCGCGCGCGTGTTTTAGTGGGCAGTCACGTCTCCGGTGGGAGTGACTCCACCGTGGAATCACATCCCATCAGGTACGTGACTCCCAGTCACAACCTTTAAAACAGAACAAACAAATTTGATTTGCCTATGACAGTTGACTTAATCAGTTGGTCAAAACAGACTTTGGTCAGTTGGTATTGATGAATTGTTATTATTATTGTATAATGATTTTAGAAATATCAAGTTTAGCAATTATATATGTGTGTGTGTGTTTTACATTTCAATTTATTATGCAATAATAACAACATAATATATTGAAAAATCATAGTGATATATTACATAAATATATCTATATCTTCAATAACATTTTATGCAACTGAACTAACACATTGACACTCAGTTTAGAAGGATAAACACATAGATATTACACCATAGGTAATATTCAGAATGGCAAAACTTAAGGATATCTTTGATCATGAAACATCTACCATTTTGATATATCATGAGAATTGGCCTCTTGAATATCAACACATGATATTCACCAAAAACTTTGAGTAATGACCTACAGAATATCAACACATGATATTCACCAAGTACTCAAATATATCTATACAAGCAACTCATAGACCATCAAGTGAATGACATCTAACACTTAGTTATTTATTTACAAGATATAATCCATCATGATCTTTTTTAGAATTATAAATAATGTATATCATGATTTGAGTTATTGTAAGATTGTCACCTTCTAATAACTTTTGCAAATACAAGTGATGATCATTTGAAAGTCATCACTTTTTGATGATGTACACAGGGGCTCATTTAGTTAGAATATAACTTTCATTAAAAATAAATTAACACAAATTGTGAGTCGAAAGATCGAATTTGTAGGAAGTAATTGTTAGAAAGTTGGAATTTGCAAGAAATAATTATGCATAAGAACAAATTTATAATAGTGAATTTTGCAGAAATTACGGAGTGGCAGTGGATTTTGCCATAGGAAGGGCAGCGAATTACTCCACTTTGACAGCGAGATACCTTTGCATTAGGACAACAAAGCACTCCAAGGGTTTGTAGGTGAAGAGACCTCAAATTGGTATCGAATTTATCCTATTGGCAGTGGACTTGAGCTTTAATAGTCTGCAACCTGTCTCAAGGAGCAAAATAGTGTATGAATTAGAGTCTACAAAAACACATAGGAGGCAAAATACCTCTGTAAATTAGGCGATGAATTGCCTTTGATCTGTTGACAAAATCTGTTTACAGAGGGCAATGAAGATCCCCTAATTGGGTTGCGATCTCTACCCAATATTTGAAGAAATATTTTCAAGTTAGCAGGGAAATCCCCAGCACAAGGCAGAGATTTGGTAGTAAATAGGGTTGTTGTAGCATCAATATTCACTACAAATTTTCATCTTGTAGTAGCAAATTTCTCCTATGTTTGTTTTGCGAATTATCATTAGGGAATCTAAAAGTTAGGTTTCATAATAATATTCCTACAAGCACTAGATCAAAAATGATTTTATGTGAGTGTATTTTGAACAAAAATAATGCGATGGCCTTTGCGCTTAGAGTGAAATATGCGAATTCAACAACGTTTAACCCCATGGAGAATTCAATAGATATCTTAGACAATGCCATGTCTTCTAGAGGTTGTGATATGCAGTACCCTTCCTCCAGTCCCTCAGCCCTCAAACTGTCATGGAAGATCATCAAGGAGAATGGGCGGTAGTTCAATCTCACCATTCACGCAAATATGATGCTAGAAGATCAAGATTAGGGGGCAAAAGGAACTTAAAACCCTATGTGAAGCTTTCCCCTAAGCATGGAGGCATAAGCAATACCGAGCTTAACTCAAATTCATTCTCCATACTCTGGAGCCAACACCAAATCCCCAAGAAGTCAACAACAATGCATCCTCTAGCTTCAAATCTGGCAAAGTCTTTGAGTAACAAACCTGGGATCAAGGTAGATAATTGCCTTATTTTGAGTTTGACAAGTCATTTAGTAAACGCCAATGCCAGAAATTTGGAGTTTTTCCTCGATAGACTGGCCCAGGTATGGATATAGATGCTATAGTTGAATGGATTAAAGTGCTCCTAGGAAATCAAATAGACTTAGCAATTATGCAAAACGATTTTCTTTACATAGCTTGTGACCGTTTAGATTTAAAAAATAATCTTCTTAAAGGGGAAACCCTAATTTTCAATGTCTATCCCTTCAAAATTTTGGACTGTGAACCCTTTTTCAATCCAAGGAATGTGAGAGATTGAAAAGTAGATTGTGCAATAATTTTACCTAATCTTCCAACAGAGTTAACTGTTAGGGAAACACTTAAACTTATAGGTAATACTCTAGGATCTTTTCAAGATTTGTAGAAACTGATCTTAAGTGCTCCTATCCAATTATTATTGTTAATATGAATGTTAACATATTAAACCTACATTGCTAGATGTTAACATCAATGGTAAAACCATTTCTATCAAACCTAGATTTGTCAAGGGTTCCTTCCGAGAAGACCCAATTCTTTGCAATCTTCCTTCCCCAGCTCCAAACTTCTTAGTAGATGCTACCCCTGCCTCGAATGTTTAGTACATTCTCAATGAGTATGGAGGAGGTTTCTATTTTCACACAGTTGAAGAATGAGAAGGGGAGATTAGGGACCCCCTCCCCTCTCGTCTTTGATCAATAATTGTTAGGATAGAGAACCCAGTGGAGGAAGAATCCTCCCCTATTAATGCTGATATAGCTTCAGTACAAATCTCCTTGACAAAGGATCAAATCGATCATGGTTTTGACTATGATTAGGGTGTACCCAATATAAACATAGGTGATCAAAATGAAATTGGCATTCCTCCACAGGAGGAAACCATGGAGACCCCAAGATGAGTTGAAAGAGAGGTTAAAATTTTAGTAAAAGCCCTGAATAATATGGTGGTTGATGATCTCATGAATCAATTTTTAGATGAAATATATGATGAAGAAGTTAGAAGACAAAGATCAATTATTATCAATTTGATTCTTAAGAATGACGAGGAGCATGTGGAGGATCACCCCCGAGCCCAGATGATGGGATGGTTTTCATAGATTGTTCCAAGTTAAGCTGAGGCAATCCAGATTGTTCCGAATCTTTAAAGAAACGTGGCTGTAAATCTCTTCATGAGCTTAGATCTAGAGATGGAGTGGCCCGCAGGAAATTGAAATTAACAGATTTATTTTATGCTAGGAAGGGGAAGATCCTTCCCACAACATCATGAATATCTTAACCTGGAATGTTAGGGGCCTTAATGCCCCTAACAAACATCGTCTTCTAAAATGTTGTATCTCGTCCGCTGGAGCTGATATCATCCTTATTTAAGAAACTAAATGAGCTAAGGAAGAGATGGATAAATATAGAAGATCCCTAGGTTGGAAGGGAACTAAGGGCTCTCCAATAGAGGGTGCCTCAGGGGGCCTTGCTATTTTGTGGGATCCTAGGAATGTTTTAGTATCTTCCCTGGAATTTCATAGGAATTGGATGTGTGGGCTAGTAAAGGGTATTAGATCTGATGTCTGTTTCAATTTCTTCAATGTTTATGGTCCAACAAGCAACCAAGATAAAGCAAGGTTGTGGAAGGTAATAGAAGATTAAATTAGTCTAGGGGGGTCAAAGATTTTTATTTTAGGAGGAGATTTTAATGCTATTCTTACACCTTTGGAGAAATGAGGTGGCAACATCCATCTTTCCTCAGCATCCAAAGATTTTACGGATTGGGTCCATAGGGTTGGTTTGTTGGATATTAGATGCTCCTCGAACTCATTCACCTGAAATAATATGAGGAACGGTTTTAGTAATATTGTTGAAAAGCTTGATAGGTTCTTCATTCATGGGGATTCATTTGCCTTCTCTATTTCATTTGTAACTAAAGCTAGATCAATTTTGGGATCAAACCACTTCCCTATTGAGCTTTAAATTATTGACGACAAAAGACCAAGTAACCACCCTTTTATGTTCGAACAAATGTGACTTAAGGATGAGAATTGCCTTAATTTGATTAAGCAATGGTGGAATAAAACCAAAGTATTTGGCCTCAAACTTTTTCAGGTGGTTAGTAAGTTGAAGATTATTAAAGTAAAACTGAAAGAATGGAACTTAGATTTCTTTGGCAATATCTTTGAGGATAAACTCACCTTGGAGGATAAATTGGAATCTCTCAACAAAGAGATTTTGGAACATGGGATGGGTTTACCCTAGTTCCTTGAAGAGAAGAAGCTCATGCAGCAGTATGAAGATGCCCTGCTAAGGAAGAACTCTTCTAAAGGCAAAAGTCTAGGGAAACCTGGTTAGAGGTAGGGGACAAGAACACAAAGTTCTTTCAAAATAATACTAAACAAAGGAGAACGATTAACCATATAACATCCATTGGAGATGGTGAAAGTCAAGTAGGGATTCTCGAGAAGATATTATCTCGGCAACCATCTCATATTTTGATCATAGCTATAACAATACGAAAAGCTCCAACCTTAGGGCCTAGAAGGATATTTTAGTCTTTATTCCCGAACTTATATTTGAGGAGCAAAACAAAAAGCTAATGCGAAGATTCACTAAGCAAGAAATTGAGACAACTTTAAATCTTATGAACCCACATAAGTCGCATGGGCCCAATGGCTTCCTAGCAGTCCTCTTTCAGAAATGCTGGGATTTTTTCAGTGACGATATAACAAGTGCTCTGGAAGGAGTTAGGAACTCGGGTAGACTTTTGAGAGAAGTAAATAATACCTTTATTGCTCTCATCCCTAAAAAGGAGAAATTAAAGTCTTTTGATGACTTTCGACCTATAACACTTTGTAATACTCTTTACAAATTGCTTACCAAGAGTCTGGCTAACTGGCTTCAATTGCTCTTACCTAACCTTATTAGCAAGGATTAGACTGGTTTTGTCCTTGGTTGATCAATTTATGATGGAATTATTATAGCATAGGAGGCGATACACTCTGTCCAAATCAACAATGAACCAAGTATGTTGATCAAATTGGACATCAAAAAGCCATATGATATAGTAGACTGGAGATTCCTATGCAAATGTCTAGAAGCTTATGGTTTCTCCAAGCAATGGATAAACTTGATCGTTGAATGCATCTTGACACTGAAATTATCTGTCTTGATTAATATCTCTCCATAGGGCTTCTTTACTATTTCTAAAGGTTTACGACAAAGAAATCTGATCTCCCCCTCTTTGTTTATCCTTATGGCCGATGCTTTAAGTAGATCTTTGTCTAATGCTAGATCTTTGGGTCAAATTAGAGACATTTCTATTACTAGTGATTTAGAACCGACTACGAATCAATGTTTTGTGGATGATACCATGCTCTATGGTCAGAGCATGATTGAAGAGGGTACTACTCTAAATAGAAACTTAATGCAATAATCTTTGGCCTCTAGTCAAGAGATCAACAAAGATGAATTAGACATCTTTTTCTTTAAGATCCAATCAAGTGTGGAAGATTAGATTTGTGATATTTTCGACTTCAACAAGGGATACCTTCCCTATAAATACTTGGGTTACCTTTAAATAGGCATTGGATCAGCTAAATCATGGGATCCTATTTTAGAGAAGCTTCAAAAAAAGAGTGGTAGGATGGAAAGGCAATGGCTCTCATCTATAGGAAGAGTTACTTTAGTTCAATCTGTCTTATCAGGCCAACCTATCTATCAACTTTTTTGTCTGGACCTCCCAGGTAGTAAACTAAATGAAATTAATAGGCTTCTTAGAACTTGTTTCTGGCAAGGGTCGAATGAGAAGAAAAAGTTCCCCCTTATATCTTGGTATCAAGTTTGTAAGCCAAACGAGGAAGGTGGGTTTTGTATCAAGAATATCAAATTACAAGGGAAGGCTTTGGGAGCCAAGTTCTGTAAAAGTCCTCTTCCTATAATCTCTGTTGGGATAAATTTTGCCTTCCCAAGGCAAGAGTATTCAACTAGATTGTTCTCCACAATAGAGCCCTGACAACAGATAGGTTTACGAGAATGGGCTATAGGGTCTTAGTAGATGCCCCCTTTGTGAATTAGAAGAGGAATTGACATATCACCCTTTTCTTAATTGTTCTTTCTCAAATCACTGCTAGCAGTAGTTGTGTTTTAAGTCAGGGTGGAGTTTGGCCTTCCCTAACTCTATCATAAGTTTTCTTTCAGCTTGGCCCTTGCTGAAATCAGATAGCATTTACAAGAACCTTTGGATCTCTTCTCCTTCTATAGTTCTTTGGGAACTATGGAAAGAGAGAAACAGAAGAATATTTTAAGACAAGAAGATGGAGGTTGATCATCTTGTTAATAAAATTGAAGCCTCAATCATTGAATTAACAAACAATCAATTGATGTCTTGATCCCCAAAGGTGCAAACATATCTCAATTGGGATGAGAAGATGCGTGGTAGGTGGATTGGATTGAAAATCCCCCCCTTCATGGGGAAGGGGGACCTTCAAAGAAACATAAGAAAGCAAGAATGTGTTTGGAAGGTCCTTGAAAGAGGATGGTATAAGCTCAATTTTAACAAAGCATCTTGGGGGAATCCTAGTAAGGCTGGTATAGCATGCAACATTCATAATTATGAAGGGATAGAGATTGCATGTGTAGCCAAAGCAATTGGAGAAGCTACTAGCAATTAGGTAGAAATTTCAACTTTAGTAGAGGATTTGGATCTATGTAAGGAATTGGGACTTAAGAAACTAGAAATAGAAGGTGATTCATCCATAATAATCAATGCTCTCAGGAAAGGCTCCCTCACTAACTAGAGATTAGATGCCCAATTATCCAAAGGCCTTGTGCTTTCTAATTATTTTGACAAACTTTTAATCAACAATATATATTGTGAAGGGAACAATAAGGCTAATGAGTTAGCTAATTAGGGAATCGATCTTTCAATAAGCTAAGGTAGATAAACTTTATACATTAATGAAGATAAGACATCATTAAAGTAATAAATATGCTAACAAATGGTATTAATGAGAGTGAGATCTTGCTAAAAAGGCAATTTTATTTTGGTAATGATGTTTGGTACCTCAGTGGCAAAGGATGAAGGGATCTTAGAGGAGGAAGAACCTCCATCCCCTTCTTTTATGCTTATCAATTGACTTTTCATCGGGGTTATGTACTTCAAATTCAGTTTTTAATAAACAAATGCTTCTTATATTCATCTGTATTTTCTGTACCTCTTCTTTAGTTTGTTAATGATAGTTCTTAATCCTCTTATCTCCTTTTAAGCTATATGGTATAAAAAATGACAAATTCCAAATTTGTGGTTTAATTATATTACAAACTAACAGATTAACAAAGTAGACTAGGAATTGTTTGGTGGTTTGGTTGTGTTATTTCAGGACTGAACTAGATGAGGGAATTTGAATGGGCACTAGATTGCAGGAAGAAAATTCTGATTCACATATTGCATCTCTCTTTTGTATTTTTCAAATGACAGGCAAAATTAAAGGACTTCTACCCAACTCTGTCCTTGCAATGCCTCTTGAATTGGGTTGTATTTTTTTACTATTTTAATCAATGGTTTTGACCTCTTGCTTGCTTATCAAAAAAAAAATAGTACAGTGATCTAATATTTTGAGAGTCTATCTCAAAAATTACAATCATGCCAAGTTCACTTTGAAAGTGTCCCTCTTTTATTTGCATGAGGTTTGTTTAGGATGATAAAGAATAGAGAACTTGATATAGGAGCATCTTAGGGAAGTCAACAATCCTGTGTGCAGGGGCTACGAGCTTGGATTTGTAAAGATTACGTTCGTGTAGCTAGGGATATGTTCGAGGTATATTGGGAAACCTTGTTCTAAGTACACATGATGATTGGAGTAATCGTCTTGAAGTTAGAGCCGTTTTGGTGGCCATTGGTTGTGTGTTCTCGATTTATTGGCAGAGTTTGGAGATTGTATTCGTGAGCTTTGATTTGAGGGAGTTGACGCGTGTACTCTTGGATTTGGATCAATGAATGGCATGTGGACCTATGCCTAAGGGTGTGTACTCTTATGTTGTCATATGAGTTAGTTATGCTTTGTAAACTTGGGGCTTGTCCTAAGTATTTAGTTATTTCATGTATTTAATGTCTATTGCAAGTCACCCTGTGGCTTTGGGTTTTATTTAGGGAGAGTGTTTATTTAATGTAAGGGTTGTTAGGCTGACTTGTGTCTTGGTTTAATATAAGTAGGGGGGTCTTGTCTTGTCTTGAGGACATGAGTGGATTCTATTCAGCATAGAGTAGCTAAAAGGAGTGAAGTTGAGCAGAGCTAGTAGCTAAGTGTGGGCTTGGGAAACAAGAAGATTTCTTAGTGGCTTGCGAGCACAAGTTAAGATTCTTCTTAGAGTTTTCTACTAGATTGTGGATCTGGGCTAGCTAGGATTTGGATCTTGTGAGATCTTGCAGAGTGTTATTGTAATTGCTTCTGTATTTGGCCATAACCCACAAGGCCTTACAGTCAGGCATGTTGGATGTAAATCTAATGATTCTATCAATAGAATTGATGTTGTTTTGGATCTAAATCTATGTGTTGTTGTTTACATTCCACTATGTGGTTATTTGTTGGGGGTTAGGACATCTCCTTTGGGGATTCTCCTACCTTGCACTACATCAAGTGGTATCAGAGCGAAGGTTGGAGCTAGTTGATCTTGTGGATTTGTTGCTTTGGGTTTGTGAAGATCTTGGAAGATGCCTCCAAGAAGATTGGACCCTAGGGCGATTGATGATCTCTGTGATGTTGTGGAGACTAGGATTTCAAAGAAGGTTAAAGTAAATTTCAAATATGAGATAGAGTTGATGAAGAATGAGATCATGAGAACTATTACTGGTGTACTGGGGAATATTGGTACTGAAGATGGTTACGAGGAAGCTACTGAAGACTTTGAAGTTGCTGGATCTAGTGGTGAAGACAGAGTTGATCGAATGGAGAGACCTATGGAAGATAGGGCTGGTCGATTGTATAGGTCTGGATCTCAGTTGAAGATGAAGCACAAGATGGATGTTTCTAATTTCTCAGGTACTTTGAATCCTGAAGACCTGATTGATTGGATTGGTGAATCAGAAGGCTACTTTGAGTTAGAGGATATTGGAGATCCGCTCAGAGTGAGGTTGACACAAACTAAGTTGAAGGGACATACTGCTTTATGGTGGAAAGAATTACAAAGAGATAGAGAAGAAGAAGGCGAAATGAAGATCACTAGATAGAGATTGGTGGTTACAAAATTGAAGGCTAATTTTTTTCTTGCTGATTATGAACTTGAGTTGTTTAAGAGATTGGAAAATCTGAAGTAGAAGGATATGACTGTAAAGGATTATACTAAGGAGTTCTACAAGTTAACTATTCGGTCTGAACATAGAGAATTGTCTAAGGAGAGTGGCTAGATTTATTAATGGTTTGAGATTCAATATTCAAGATGAGATTGATATGTTGAATATTGCTTTGGTTGAGGATGCTTCCGAGTATGCTCTGAGGGCAGAAGACAAGTTGAGGAGAAGACATCAAGGTAATTCTTGAGGGAAGGAGAAGAAGGAACATTCTGAGAAGAATAAACAGATTGCTGAAAATGAATCAAAACCTATTGATCAAAGGAAGAGAACATACAGAGGTTCGTTTAAGGGTACTTGCTATAGATGTGGTGGACACTGTTACATCCCAAATTTTTGATCTCTTAAAATAAGCTTATAGCTGTTGAAATGGTTAGTTAAAACTCTCGAATGTCATGATCTTGTGAAATGGAAGTTATGGTTAACCATTTTGATTCATGTGAAAATAAATTGTTAGTTGTTCAATGCTATTTCAACTAAAAATGAATGCTTATATTTTAAGAAAAATGTTAGTGGTAATGGTAATTAGCTGTTGTGACACTTATGAGTTATTGTTGTTATTAGCTATCCTGATTTAAAATGAAGGAATATATTATTATTGTGGGTGCAAGACCAGATGAAAAGGGGAAGCATTGCTAAACAAGATTTAAGGAATGGGGCACCAAAACAAAAGGTCCATTAACATATTATTAGGTATGAGCTCTAACCACCTTGATGAAGGATTTAATGGCTAGGCAACACGGAATGTACCTTGGACAATCATGAGCTACTCAGTCAATTCTTAAAGCAAGTAAACATTTAGATAATTATTGGAAAGGGAGATGTTACCTTCTTTTAATTTTTGTTGCAGCATCAAGTCGTCATCAATATGTGAATCTATATATTGACACCATGGTATTTTAACACCTATAATTGCACCTACACGTATGGCCATATATATGTATATATGTGTGTGTATAAAATAATAAACTGAAAGGAAGAAAAAGAGAACCACATGATTTTAAATTACACACGCATATGTATATATATACATAGGCATAGGTGTACGTACAATTATAGGTGACATCAAACAACATGATGCCAATATATATATATATATATATATATATATATATAATTTGTATTTATATATCAACTTTGAGTTGTATGTCTTTTATCGGTTCCATGACATTGAGATACTACCACTTCCATATTGGCCTCAATCCTCTTTGAAATTCATTTAAAGATTCTTGAGGAGTTATTAGTGATTGATGGACGGTCACACAACACCACTTCCTATCTTGTAACAGAGGGAGTGTGTGGTGTATATGTGAGCCTTCCGCTACCAAAGAGACTCTCTCGTGCTCCTCTTTTTTTTCCATCAGCATAAGGACTCTGAAATCTGAGTAGAGAATTATTATGCGTCATTGATATATCATCATTCTTGTTGTATGTACGACATTGATATACCATCATTCTTGTTGCACTTACGGCACCTCAAACTACAAAGTAATCAACGATTGCTCATAGTTTAGAAAGAAAAGCTTGTGACTGAAGCTCTTGGTGATGTGCTACAACCACCGACATGAATATCAACCCTCAGGTCATGTTACCATGTACCATGTCACACTTTTACATGCATTCTATCTTTTCTTGCAGACATATCGTTGTTAATGAATGATCATACTGATGTCTTGCATCCACGAGTCATGGATTAGAAATACTGGTATTATCCGAAGGCCTTGAATAATGATTTAGAGAGCATGAAAGCTATTCTATTTTCTTTTCATATTATATTTTGTGTACATCAAGTGATGGATGTCATATAGAATGTACAGACCCGATCAACTGTCATTCTTTCACTTATATTATTTTTGCTTAGTAATCACAGCCAAATGTGTACTGTGTACAACAAATATATATATATATATATATATATATATATATATAGAGCTTGTCCTTATATTACTCATGAGATCTGACTTATACAGTGGTATAGTTTATATATACCAGTGTTACCAACCTTGGACTCGGCTTAGACTCGATTAGGCCCAAATTGGGCTCGAACTTTGTCTTGGCGGCCGGATTGGCAAATTATAAAACCCTTGAAATTCAAAGATTTTTAAAGATTTTAAGTTTTTTCCATGCATCATTTAGCCAATTAACATCAAATACACAATAATTGAGATAAATACAAGCCACTCTGCACACATATACAACTTTTCATAGATCATGTAAGTATATATGCGAATATTTGAAAGTTACATAAAGTAAACTAAATAACATAATAAAAATCTGAAATATAGTGTAACTTTCAAATGTCTACAATATGTCAATATCCATGGAATCAAATGTTCAAAAAATATATCAAAAGAAAGGCTCATAGTAGCTTATGTCTTCCTATGGGTATGCCTAAGATAGGTTATGGAAGCCTCTAGATCCATCCTTTCTCCTTGTGTCTGAGGTTGAATCTCATTGTTGATCATCCTCCTTATCCTCATACTCATCCTCATCCTCATAATCCTCATCATCAGAGTCAAATCCATCACTCTCGGCCTCAGGATCTTGCACTGGGTCTCCTCATGCTCTAGCCTCCTCCACTGTCTCTACCTCTCGATCATCTTGATCAACCCACTCCAAGTCCTCATCATTGAAGACAGGATCATCAACCTCTATGTTCCACTCTGCTTGTATATCAATCTTCTCTAATACAATGGGAGATGTGTTGATGCCCAAAATCTGTTTGTGGTGGAAGTGAAGGTTGTAGTGAACAAAAATAAGATCATTCAACTTTTTTTTTGTAAGCCTGTTGTGCCTCTTCGAGTGTATATGCTCAAACATACTCCAATTGCATTCGCATCTTGAAGCACTAGATGGCTGGCTCAAGATATGAACTGCAATCCTCTGTAGATTTGGCACCTTACTACCAAACATCTCCCACCATACATTTGAAACAAGAAAATTTTAAATCAGTTCTATAAATTTGACTTCATCAATCTAGATTCTAGATTCTAAAGTGGTAATAAAATATAATTTGGAATTTGGAATCATATATTTTTACTAGTATGTCCATTTTTTCTTGCATAAGTCTTGTGAAAATAGGTCTCCTAGTACTTTCTTATACATCTCTATCTCACGGATTATAATTGTTCCAATAGTTGCATCAAGTGACATTCTCTCTCTAACATCATAGAGGCCACTCAACACCTCTTCATCAACCTTAAAATTTGAGCTGAATTGGTATACTGGACTAAGAAAGTGGGCAGCTACATATATAGGCCTATGAAGTAGATTGTGCCATCGCTTATTAATGACATCCCATATGGGACCATATTTTTCATGATTCCCTACATAAAAAGTTTGAATAGCCTCTTTTGCGCCATCCATGCCCTCATAAATGTAACCCATTGAGGGCTTCTCTCCATCAACAATCCATAGGATAACAATAAGAGGCTCTATGGACTGTAATCATTGTAAAAAACAAAACATTAAGCTTTAATTTTCCATTTATAAATGAATAATGTGAATATCAATAAACATAAATAATTGTTTAAAACTTTAACAAAAATAGTGACATGAAATGGAAATGAGCACAAAAAGGAAAATTACCTCCACAATCTCCTTGGCGGGTTTCCAAAAGCCACTCTCATAAAAAACCCAATCAAACACCTCAACTGCCACATTGAGCTTTGAATATTATGAATTTGTCTACTCCTCACATACAAACATTGTTTACCATATAGGGTAAAAGGATACTTATCTTTTTTCATCACATCACATTCACATTCCTCTTGTTCTTGCACCAAACTAGTCTCCAAAACACATTGCATCTGTAGCCTCTGCTAACACAATACTGTCTCCTTAGCCAATCTAAGCTTGATGCCCACTCGTGCTGCCTTCTTTGCTTCCAACGCCTAGGTACGCTGAGCCAAGTGTCGCTCTACTACCTCCAACTGGATGATCAGCTCCTTTGAGCTCTCTATGCATCTACCAAGACAGCCTCACGTTTAACACCTACTCCGAGTGCCTCAAAGCATAGCACCCATCTCGAAAGGCTTGCTCCAATGCTCTCTCCACCTCTGGCAGACAAACACTCCATTCTTGCAATGGCTCTAGGTCTTATCAATTGGTCACACTTTCCACGATTGATAACTAAACTGACTGGGGGTCCCCCAGTGGGGTTGAGGGGCAGTGCTCCCGCAGGGTCCTGGGGTAGAGCCTCAGGCGCGCTCCCTATTCGCCAAGACCAAATTAGGACCCTCAAACCCACACAAAAGTCCATGAAACACACCATTTTTGTGATTTTCTTCTGATCCCATACTTTTTTTGCCAATCGCTTATGTTTTCTTCACTACCTGTTTATATTTTTCCTTCAGCACCATATGTTATTCATTATGAATTGTTTTGATTTGTTGTCATGTTTTTTTTAAAGAACTCTATCACCTTTCTTCTGTGTCCATATAGTGGTCGTCTCTTGTATCTGAACTAGCGTAAGATATTATGTTGCACCGTACAATGGTCCCTCGCTGTCAATACTGTATGGTGTACAGTTACACAATGTATTGCCTCCACCGTGTATTCCATACGGTCACCTCTACCTCGTTTAACAATGGCCGTACGACAATGTTTGTCTTTTATAGCTGACCGTACAGTGCTCTTCCCAGCTTGTACGAACTACTGTACGGTAATTGTGTTACTCCCTTGTACTGTACAGCCGTACGGTCTGCTTCCTTTTGCCTGCTCTCTCTATCTCCCTTGCTGTACGATGTATCAGTGTACTACATATACAATATCTACTCCACTATCTAGTCATACGATGGATCACCTGTGATCTCTTGCGACCTCTTGCCTAGCCGTACGGTGTTCTACATGGGCTGTATAGTATTCTTCAAGGTTGCCATATTGTTTCTAATTTCCTCTATCTGCATATGATCTCGCTTGTACAACATTTTCCCTCTGCTCAACCCCTCGTACGGTGATGTTTCTCTGTTCATGTTTGCTCTGCCTTCTTTGTATGGACTATATAGTGATCCTATGTACTTCCCTTTCATGCCTTTCCCAAGCCGTACGGTCTCCATCGTCTGTTTGCAGGTGCTCTCCTTGTCTGTATGATAGCTTTTCCTCCTTCACTTGTGCAGTATTGCTTCTCCCCCTGTCCATACGGCTGTACAGTGCTTACTTCTTCCCAATTTCGATGTTGTATCTGTACAGTACTCCTTTATATGCAGTCCGTACAGTGTTTTTCTAATATTGCCACTGTACATTGCATTCTTAAGGCTGTATTTTGTTATATAATCTCTCCTTTACTTTTTCATTTTCCCTTTGACTTCTTATTTATACATATTTATTATAATTACTTATCTTACATATATTCATTATTTATCTATTATTTTTACTCTCTCAGTTGTTTGTCCATGGAGGTGTGTTATTTCTCTCATGATAGACTTTCAGCTTCGACCCATTCACTGCATCGACTACTTCCTTCTCGTCAAGCATCCATAATTTTATTGCTCCATTATCGCTAACTTTGTGTATCTTATATGGTCTGACCCATTTAAATTTAAATTTGCCTAGTTCGATTTTGTTCTATCCATTATACTTCAAAACTAACTGGCCTGGTCGAAATCTATTCAATTCCAAATGCTCATCATGTCATACTTTTTGCCTATTCTATGTAACGTTCGTGGCCCATTGTGCCTACAATCATTGCTCATCAAGTTTATTTAAGTTATAAAATCTCTTCCTCAGGGTTTCCATATTGCCCAGTTTGTTCTCGATCATGATCCTTAAACTTGGTACCATGAATTTCGTCAGCTGCCACTCCTTGCCATCAATAACTGTAGTCTTGATTCTAGAACCTTCACTTTGTACTATTGTAGTTTTTATTAAGCCCTTCCTCTTTGTTTCCTGTGCAGATTGTACAATGTCTTTTGCTTACTGCCAACACCTTTCTACTAAATCCGTGATGTAGTGTAACCTTTTCTTTTTGCGCGGTCCATTCATCATGTACTATATAGTGGAATCTTTCATTTTTCTAGGTTCGTATGGTATGTTCTTCCTCTTGTGCTAGCCATACAATATGTTCTTTCCAGCTTCAGCCATAATCGCCTTTCCTTCTTTTGCTTCTCTGTATTCCTTCGAACATTCATTTTCCTCTCTTTTCTTACTTTCGTCGACCCTTAACATATTACAGCTCGAAAAGGGCTTGTAGTCCTCCATCTGTCAATGGAGTAGGCCGTTCACCGAGTCTAGGTCATCATCGTTAGACTCTCCTTCCAGTCTCAATACTCCCTCTTCATTAGGTTCCATTCTCTTCTTCCCCTCGTTGTCTCCTCCATCTTCGCCTTCGGAATCTGACGACATTGCTTCCTCACCTATCATGTGTGCAAATCAATTATAAATCTTCGACCTCTGCATTCTATGGATAGGGTATTTTGTTTCCAGTAATCTTTCACTTTCGCTTGCACCTACCAGCCCCATCCCAAGGATAGCATCATACCCTTTTCTTTTTAGTGGAATGACCACAAAATCCAATAGAAATGATTGTGTTCCAATGGTTACTGGCTGCACCATCAAGGTCCCCAGCGGCTTGATTCCGCGCTGATCTGTAGTAACTGAAATGTAGGTGGCCACAACGTAGGTTGTCTCAACTTTCTCCATATATCCTCTAGTAACATGTTTATGCCTGACCTTTTGTCCACGATTGTGTCCGTTAGTATGGTTCCCAAGATACCCATCTCTACTACTGCCAAATATCTTCCTGTCGTGAGTATCAATAGCATTGGGTCTGCTGTAGTCGTCTCACGACCATCCTTTCCTATTTCCTCTGTTGCATTCGAAAGTGGTGTCAAGTTCAATGTTGTCATTTTCATTGAGGTATTGTAAGGTCATTTAATTTTATAGGGACTTCTATTTGGATTACTTGCCTTATCATGTTTTGTTTAGCCAGGTTCCTCTTCGAGGGGTCAGTAGTATCTTTTGCTTGCAACTTTCCTGTTTCCACCTGTTTTTCCAACTCCATTTGTGCTTGCTGCAATCTCTTCTTTTCTTCCTCTACATTAGGGTACTTTGCCTTCTTAGCTTGCTCATGCATAATGGCTAGTGCTTCCTCCTCACATGTTTTGATGCTTAACAAATTCACCCCCTACTTTGGGCATTTCGAATCCTCGTGGTCTCCCGGACCACACCATCTGCATAATAGCTGCAACTTCTCCTTTGTGGTACAATCTCTGGCGAAGTGCCCCCAGAGGTTGCATGCACAACAATGGATCATCAATCATCCACTCACGTCGTACTGTATCCAACTTCGACCTCCATTGTTATTATTATTACCACCCCTTTCGTGCCGGTTGTTGTTGCAATATCCTCCTGAGGTTTGCATCGTTGTTCGTGTTATTTTCGGTGGACACTTCCTGCATTAGTAACACTTGTTGGTGTCTTTCATTTCATATTGAATGGGCATTCCTTTATGGAATGTTCCGCAATCTGGTAGATATCACAAATTTTTTTTTTTTGAGCATGAGCCCTTTTTGTGGCCTTCCTCCTTACAGTCCATACACCACAATTCCCCCTTCACCGTGTTAGGATTCTTTTTCAAATTTTTAAATTCTTTCATCATTTGTAGCATATCTTTTTGCAATGCTCAAACTTTGTTGCTTGATTCTTCATCGCTGCTGTTGCTTTCGGATGATGAATCGTCTGAGTCCAACGATTTGTGCTTCTTCATCTTGCTTGTTTTTTGTTCACTCTCTAGATACATTGCTCGATTATACGCATAGGCATTTGTTCGATGCTAGAGGTACAATCTTTATTTTCTTCTTCAGAGCCGGTCGTAGCCCCTCAACAAACTATCGTTTCTTTAATCCATCAGCTAGTTGGCTCACCATCTTCCTCACCAACACTTTCAGCTGTCTTGCATAGGCACAGATTGTTTCATTCTTTCCCTGCTTTGTGCTATATATTTTTGCTACGATCTCATTATCATCGTTTAGTAGTCGAAACTCTACTATGAACTCCTTCCTGACGTCTGCCCATGTAGTCAATTTCTGAGGGTCGGTATCTGCAAACCAATCAATTGCCACACCTCGCAGGGTCGTTGGATATTGTCGGACCCAATCATTCTCGTCCGTTACACCATTTGTTGTCCATAATGTTTCACACGTCTTGCAGTGTCTAATTGAATCTGCCGTCCCATCACCATTAAACTTCAGCAATTTCTCTTTTGGTCCTACCATTGCTACTTTCCTCTGGTTCTGTTTTACTTGCTATGTACCCACACTGTTCTGAGCACCCACACTGTTCTGAGTGCTTGCGTTGTTTTGAGCACCTGCGTTGTTCTGTACGATCGTGCTGCTTCGAACAATCATCCTACTTCCAACAACCGCATTACTTGGTGAGAAAAGGTCTTCCTCAAGTGAAGTTGTTCGATTCTTTGCCTGTATCCATTCGTCGGGTGTATCAGGAATGAAGAGTTCACTCCATGCTCGTGCTCCTGCGGCACTTCGAGCCGTGCGAGTTGCTTCCCTTTCGTTCGGATGCTCTACCCTCGGCGTATACAAGTTTAGGAACTCCTCCCTTGTCTCTTCCACCAAATTCAATCGCTGTTGAGTCTCTTCTAGCAATTCCTCGACACTCCTCGGCCTGCTAGGTGAATGCACTCCCTCCGTCTGTTCTTCACCCCCTCGGTGCCTGTCGACAATCTACTGAAGCTTTTGTCTGCGCTCTGCTGCTTGTGCTAAAATTAAAACTTTCTGTGCTGTGCGCATTTCATCCTTACCTTTTATCTTATTTCGATCCTTGTTAAGCAAATTTGGCATTAATCTTCATAACATTTCCTTTGTTCCAGGTTCGACTGGCAACGACACCAAATGTTTACCGTACAAGGTAAAAGGATACTTATCGCATGCAGTATAGCAAGATATAACATAGAACATATATTTTATTCATATATGCAATATGCACTTCAATGCTTACAATATGATTATGCTCATTACCATGATTACAATTATGATTCTCCAAAGTCCCTTTCGGACGGTGTACATATATTTTCCCGAAGGGGTGACTCAATCGTCATGTGCCTATTCAGATACTATTCTACCCGTCGGCTACAATATAGAATTTACCGACAACAAACATACCTTTCTGTAATGATCTGCAGATTCTTATAACAAGATTTGAGAATAAGATCAAAGTAAGGTGAGACTCAAAGTTAACCCTGATTCAAACTTATATTCAAGTCTGGATATGCTGAATATCAATCTGACTATAATTCTGAATTAATTGCAAACTAGAGTGTTGAAACTATTGTAAGGAACCCGAGTGTTAATGTATGCTTGTAGACCAGACTGTAGATTGTTGTATGTTCTACAAACTACATACAATACCCGTCTTTATATCCTCATTAGAGGGTATGTCCCTTAAGGGACATAACCCTTGACATACACCTATTAGTTTAATATCTCTAAGTCGGCGACTAGGAATTAGTAACAATTCTTAACTAAAGTTTAGTTTACTGTCAAACTAACCAATCTCATCTTGATTGCCGGCACCTGTAGAGAGATTATAAATAATACAAATGTCATTCGTTAGAGGATATAAGACAAGAAGAATAAGGCACGATGTGTACCTATCGACTTGTAGGTTATTCAAGTTATTTTCTTAACACTCCCTCTTAACTTGATAAGATGATCCTACAGAGAGATTATATCGAGCAACATCAATACAGATGTTAGGCAAGAATTAATACCCTATATCTGTCTATCTCTTCTTAATACATAGTATCATAAAACACATGATACAAAGTCATATTACTAAACCCGTAATATGACAAATCACTGCTACTAGTGATAAGACACACATTATGACTCATAGAAACTGATATTTCTAAATCACAACTAGATCCTGCATTTAAGACTACCAGAATACAGGTTAAAACTGAAGAATTTCTAGAATTCTTTCTTTATCCAATTTGTGACCCATGAACATGTCAATGCCACAAGACGATCTAAAATTCACCTACATCTTACAGTAAAATCTACTGTTAGGACATTATCTAAGAGATTATCACCTCTAATAATGCCTATTGCACAAATATTCATTATTTTAGAGATCGTCACCTCTAAAATAATGATTACATATGGTGGAGCCCATAACAGTCAATAGCCTGACAAAAAAAGACTTATCATTTTATTAATAATCAAATAGTACAAAAATGAATTACAACTCAACCATACCAAGTCTATTTCTGAAATGTTCTATCTTTACTCTAGATAGAGGTTTGGTGAGTATATCTGTTGTCTGATCTGCAGTACAAATGTATTCCAATTTCACAGAATTCCTGTCTACCATATCTCTTACATAATGGTAAGGAGTTTCAATATGTTTTGATCTATCATGGAAAATTGGATTCACTGAGAGCTTGATGGAACTTTGATTATCACAATGAATGATCGTAGGATTCATGGCTTGCCCAAATAATCCCACAAGTAACTTCCTCAACCATACTGCTTCTCGAGAGGCCATTGCTGCAACAATGTATTTAGCTTCTGTGGAGCTCTGAGCTATTGAAGACTATTTTCTGAATATCCATGAAATCATAGCTGATCCTAAACTAAAACAGCATCTTGAAGCACTTTTCCTATCTTTAACACTTCCACCCCAATCTGAATCCATGCAAATCTAAAGCAACTCTATCATACTTGAGTCCATAATTAATAGTACCTTGTAGGTATCTCATAATGTGTTTAACAACAACTAGGTGAATCTCCTTAGGTTCACACATAAACTGACTTAAAGCATGAACCGCATAATAAATATCAGGTCTAGTATTTACTAGGTACATCAGAGACCCAATTATCTGCCTTTACAGAGTAGAATCTATTGGAGGTGATTCTGTAGCTATTTTAAGTTTATGCAAATTGGTCTCCATGGGAGAGGACATGGAATTGCAGTTCCACATTCCAAATTTCTTCAAGATATTTGAAGTGTACTTCCTTTGATTCAGTATGATACTATCAGCATTCTGTTGCACTTCCAATCGTAGGAAGTAATGGAGAAGACCCAGGTCTTTCATCTCAAATTCTCGGATAAGATCTTTCTTGCACTGATCTATAAGATGATCATCATCTGTGATTAATAAATCATCAACATACAATATCAATATTACCATACCATCTTTATCCCTTTTATAATACAAGTTTGGATCGGCTTCATTCTTAGAGAATCCTAAGCTAGTGATTGATTGATATTCTTCTGTCATAGCTTCTTTCCAGGCGGGATGTTTAATAGCATCAAAAGGATTGGTTGGCTCTGTTTTGGATAAATCAATCATATTTGCTATATAACCTGAGAATCTTTTAGGTCTTTTACTCTCTGAATGATCCTGAAGGTGCAGCAAAATCTTGAGCTGCTTCAACTTTTTTTATGGCCCAAAGTGGCCTTTTCTTTGAACTTTCTTCAAGGTTTACTTCATCTTCGAACTCTTCTAAGCTCTCCCTCTGAGATTCAGACTCGCTTATGCTTTCAGAATTAGATAAAGGAGAGGGTTCATGAGAATTTATTGCCTTTTTAAATGCAAGATCTTCTTCAAAGACTACATCCCTGCTAAGTTCAATAGTTTTCTGTCCAGGTATGTGTTGATGTTTAGCGTTAGGAGAAGTGAATTTGAATCTTCCATGATGTTATTATTTGTAATTACATTTTAGAGATATAAGCAATTTGTGTTCTAACTCTGATATTTGTCTTATTGTAGAGAAGTATCTATGCATCATTGTCTGATACACATGACAGAGAGCTATATATACGTACATGTATTCATACTGATGTATGCATACATGTACATAAACATACATCTCTGTTATGTACATATAAAATTGTAACAGTATATATATATATATATATATATATATATATATATATATATATATATATATATATATATATATATATATATATGCATTATCGACCAACTTAAGTGGTCAAGATTCATATTACTCTTGAGAAACTTTGCTGTCGGGCTTCACATTAATCACAACAGATATCACTGTCAGACTTTATATATTACTCATGACTGATTATTATCGCTGGGCTTCTTGCTACTCTCGACGGATGTATAGTCGGGGTGCTATAACCTGTGTAATATATATTGCTTCTTGTGTCGAGTTTTCAACCCACGACTTGGCACTATTAGTAATATTGTGATTATGCCTTGTGTTATTGGGCAACAACAATAATAAGCTTGGAACAGTTACATTGAACATGCCTTCAAAGAGGCATGTCCCTACGTGGCCCTTGGGCCACGTAGAGGCATGACTCTTTAGAGTCATGGCTGTTCGGTTGAATATATATTTGAGTTATTTCAACTGCAGTGAACATATAACAAAAAGGCAATACAAGTACCTGCAGTATTATATTCACATTAGAATATCAATTGCTATTATTATTTCACAACATTTTTTTATAGAGATCTAGTAAAAGCAATTAGAGCTGAAGAAGGAAGAACTCAGAACCTACTGCAAAACAGTGAAGATAAGTAAAATCATTTCATCTATTTGATTCAGAATTTATAGACAAAATTTGTAATTGTTTATCTATCAGAGATCCTTTACTTTCAACATGGTATCAGAGAAGCACTGATAAGAAAACCATTGCAAAATATTAAATTCTGAGTCTAATTTAAAGGAAAAGAAAAGTTTTAAAAGGCATTAAGATGGTGAACCACGTAAAAATTGAAGATAGATTAGATGGAGCTTCTAAATTTTCATCTTGAAAAACCAGGCTATTAATAATTCTAAGAGAGATGGAAATAGAAAATCACATTGAAACTAATTTACCTATGCCTGAAAATGAATCTGAGAAAGCAACATGGAAAAGACACAATAATAAGGCAATGAAAATAATCATAGATTCAGTTAAAGATCATATACTTCCTTCTATAACAAATCTCAAAACTGCATTTGATATGTTCTCTACAATTCAAAGTACATTTGAAATTAATAATACAAGTAGACTGCTTACTTTGAAACAAGATCTACTTTACATAAAAATGAAAAATGGAGAATCCATTACATCTTACTTCCTTAGAATTATTGAATTAAAGGATTAACTGGCTACTATGCAAAATTAAATAGATGATAAGAAATTAAGTATGATTGCACTTAGAGAACTTCCACTATCATGGGAAACTTTCATAAGAGGTTTAAGCTCTCGTCCTGAACTTTCAAAGTTTGATCAACTAAAGAATGAATGCACTCAAGAGGAGTCTAGAGTAGCATCCAAAGGTTTAATTTCAGATCAAGATGGTGACATCCAAGCTTTGTATTCCAAATCAAATAAGAAAAGAAAGTTCAAACATAACAAGAAAGAAAATAATAAAAGTCACAAATCCCACAAGCATAGAGATTGGTCCAAAGTAAGATGCTTCAAATGTGATAAGCTTGGTCACTCCTACTATCTGTGTCCTAAAAAACAGAAAATTCAAGCAACATTGGCAGAAGTTAAAGAAGAAAATAATGAGAAAACAGATAAAGAAAATTATGCATTTATAGTAGCTCTCTTAAGTGAGTTAAGCTCTAATCTCAACACTTGGATCATAGATAGTGGAGCTTCCTGCCATATCTCCGGATTTAAAGACAAGTTTGAGACTCTCTCAAATCATGAATCAGAAGAAGTTACTATTGGAGACAACTCCTCTCATCCAATTAAAGGCATTGGTACATGTTCTATTCAACTAAATTTTGATATCACTCTTCAACTAAAGAACGTCCTTTATGTGCCTAGGATCAAAAGAAATCTTGTCTCCATCTCAGGACTTGCTGATCAAGGGTACCACATTGCATTTCAAGGAGATAAAGTTCTATCTTGGACTAAGAACTCATCTATCAAGAAAGCTATAACCATAGGGGTTAGAGATGAAAAAGTCTTTATAAACTATGTAATTTTCAAAACCCAAAGTTAAACTTAACTCTTAGTAAAAATATGACAAACTCCATTGAAATTTGGCATAGAAGATTAGTTCACCTTAATTTTTGAGCTTTAGCATCTATAAGTAAAATTGTAAAAGGTTTTCCAAATCTTAAATCAAATCACTCAAGTATCTGTAAAGGGTGTGCCTTAGGGAAAAACACTAAACACTCCTTTCCCAATAGTGTTCATAAATCTAAAAATATACTTGAGTTGATTCCTACAAATCTTTGTGGTCCTATGTCAGTTCCCTCCCTAAATAGATGTCAATTCTATGTAATTTTCATTGATGACTACTCTAGGAGAACTTGGATTTATTTTTTGAAACAAAGAGTCTTCTGAAGTCTTATCCAAGTTTAAAGAATTTAAAGCCCTAGTCGAAAATCAATCAAGACAAAAGATCAAAACCCTTAGGTCTGATAATGGGGGTGAATTCACTTCTGATATTTTCAAAAACTTTTGTATTTCTGTTGGGATTAAGAGAGAGTATTTCGTACCTTATAATCCTCAACAGAATGGAATAGTTGAAAGAAAAAATAGATCCATTGTTGAGTCAGCTAGGGCCATGTTACATGATCAAAACCTCCATTACTCTTTTCAAGCTGAAGCTTCCAATACAACTATCTACATTCAAAATCGTTCTCCTCACTCTATGCTAGAAAACATCACTCCTAAAGAAGCATTTATCGGAGTTAAACCAGATTTAAGTCATCTAAGAATTTTCAGATGTCCAATCTACATTCACATTCTAAAAGAAAAGAGAACCAAATTAGAGCCTTCTGGAAAAAGGGGGATATTCATTGGTTATAGTGAAACTTCAAAAGGGTACAGAATCTACATTCCTAGACAAAGAACAATTGAGATTAGTAGAGATGTCATATTTGAAGAAGACACCGCCTTCAAGACTTTTAGTAACGATGATGAATCTATCTCAAAAGAAGATCAAGATACAAAAATTGAGAGGGAGGAAAATTCTGACATCTCTTCCATGTCAAATTATACCGAATCTGAAAACGTCAACCTTAACAATAGGAAGAGACCTCTTTGGGTTAGAAAGATGTTAGCTGAAAATCAAGTTGAACCAGATGATGTAATTCAGGAAAGCAAAAGAACTAGGAATCAATCTTGTTATGTTGCTCTATTATCTGAACTCATAAAATCTGAACCTGCCAATGTTAAAGAAGCACTTTCACATCAATCTTGGAAGGAAGCCGTGATTGAAGAATATAATTCAATATTGAAAAATGATGTTTGGGATATAATACCAAGACCTAAAAACAAATCTATTGTTTCTTCTAAATGGTTGTTCAAGATTAAACATGGTGCAGATAGCAGTATTGAAAAATACAAGGTAAGATTTGTAGCCCGAGGTTTCTCGATTATGATGAGACTTTTGCCCCGGTTGCCAGATATACTTCAATCAGAACAATTCTAGCTATTGTTGTTTCTAAAGGATGGAAAGTTCATCAAATGGATGTCAAAACAACGTTTCTCAATGGGAAGATTGAAGAAGAAGTTTATGTTGAACAACCAGAAGGGTTCAGTATTTTTTATCGCCAGACTCATGTTTGTAAATTGAAGAAGGCATTTTATGGTCTTAAATAGGCTCCTAGAGCCTAGTATGAAAGAATAGATAATTATCTACTACAGTTGGGATTTGTGAAAAATGAAGCCGATCCAAATTTATACTTCAAAACTGAAGGTGATGATATGGTTATCTTTGTATTGTACGTTGATGATTTACTCATTATAGGTGATGAACATCTTATAAAAAAATGTAAACAAGATCTCTCTGCTAAATTTGAAATGAAAGATTTAGGGTTACTTCACTATTTCTTGGGGTTAGAAATTTGGCAATTGGACAACTGCATTATACTAAATTAGGGAAAATATACAGTTGACATATTAACCAAGTTTGGTATGATGGAATGCAAACCAGCTGCTACACCTATGGAGATAAACTTACACAAACTAAAAGATGATATGAATAAATCTAAAGATGTGGATCCTACTTATTATAGACAGATTATTGGATCCTTAATTGTACCTGGTTAATACTCGTCCTGACATTTGCTATGCAACTCATACCTTGAGTCAATTCATGTGCTCACCTAAGAAGGTACATTTGTAGGCAATTAAATACATAATGAGGTATCTAAAGGGTACTATTGGAATGGGAATCAAATATGACAAAGTTAATCTTGAGCTAACTAGATACTCTGATTCTGATTGGGTTGGAAGCTCTATTGAGCGCAAGAGTACTTCAGGATATTGTTTCAATCTTGGATCCGATATGATCTCTTGGACTAGTCAGAAACAAACTTCTGTGGCCTTGAGTTCTATTGAAGCCAAGTATATTGCATCCTCCCTATGTGCCAGAGAAGTAGTATGGCTCTGAAAGTTGCTTTCAGATCTCTTCAAAAGACCTTTGGAGCCTACAGTGATTTATTGTGATAATCAAAGCTGTATCAAGCTTTCCTCTAATCCTGTGTTTCACAATCGCTCTAAACATATTGAAATTCCATTTCATTACATTAGAGACATGGTTAATCAAGGAGTTATTCAATTGGAATATATATGTACAAATGATCAATCAGCTCATGTTCTTACCAAACCTCTTGCTAAAGTGAAACTGAAATATTTCAGAAAATGACTTGGTATGATTATTTGTAATGGAAATTTTTTGAAATAAAAGATTTGTTTGTTTCTTCTATTTTATATGTAATGAAAGGTGACAATCTTTCATGGACATATTCAGTAATCTATAATTATTTACAAGGTGACGATCTTGTAAATAGAAATTATTTTTGGGCTTCTCTAGACATTGCTTAAGTGTAAGTAGAGATTATTTTTGGGCTTCTCTAGACATTGCTTAAGTGCAAGTAGAGATTATTTCAAGCTTCTTTAGACATTGCTTAAGTGCAAGTAGAGAGTATTTTAAGCTTCTCTAGACATTGCTTAAGTGCAAGTAGAGGTTGTGTGTATTATCTCTAGACATTGCTTAAGTACAAGTAGAGATCATGTACTATTCATACAGTATTACTTATTAGATGACTCTGACCAAAGTTTTCCTTCTCCCTAGCTAAAGAGGGAGTGTTGATGTTTAGCGTCAGGAGAAGTGAATCTAAATCTTCCATGATGTTATTATTTGTAATTACATTTCAGAGATATAAGCAATTTGTGTTCTGACTTTGATATCTGTCTTATTGTAGAGAAGTATCTATGCATCACTGTCTGATATACATGACAGAGACCTATATATACGTACATGTATTCATAATGATTTATGCATACATGTACATACACATACATCTCTGTTATGTACATATAAATTTGTGACAGTATATATATATGCATTATCGACCAACTTAAGTGGTCAAGATTCATATTACTCTTGATAGACTTTGCTGTCGGGCTTCACATTAATCACGACAGATATCACTATCGGACTTTATATATTACTCATGACTGATGATTATTGTTGGGCTTCTTGCTACCCTCAATGGATGTATAGTTGGGGTGCTATAACCCGCGTAATATATATTGCTTCTTGTGTCAAGTTTAGAACCCGCGACTTGGCACTATTAGTAATATTGTGATTATGCCTTGTGTTATCGAGCAACAACAATAATAAGCTTGGAACAGTTACATTGAACATGCCTTCGAAGAGGCATGTCCCTACGTGGCCCTTGGGCCATGTAGAGTCATGACTCTTTGGAGTCATGGCTGTTCGGTTGAATATATATTTGAGTTATTTCAACTGTAGTGGACATATAACAAAAAGGCAATACAAGTACCTGCAATATTATATTCACATTAGAATATCAATTGCTATTATTATTTCACAACATTTGTTTTATAGAGATCCAGTAAAAGCAATTAGAGCTGAAGAAGGAAGAACTCAGAACCTACTGCAAAACAATGAAGATAAGTAAAATCATTCTATCTATTTGATTCAGAATTTATAGACAAATATTTGTAATTGTTTATCTATCAGAGATCCTTTACTTTCAACAGTATGAAAATTCTATATGCTTTAGAAGTTTCACTATACCCTACAAAGATACCCTTCCTTCCAGATGGTTCCAATTTGGTTCTCTTTTCTTTTGACACATGAATGTATATCGGACATCTAAAGATTCTAAGATGACTTATATTAGGTTTTATTTTAGTAAATACTTCTTCAGGAGTCTTATCTTTAAGATAGGAGTAAGGGCTTCTGTTCTGGATGTATACAACAGTACAAGAGGCTTCTGCCCAAAGATAGTATTTTAGATTTTGGTTAAAAGTCATAGCCCTAGCAGCTTCTATAGTTGTCCTATTTTTCCTTTCAGCTACCCCATTTTGTTCAGGGTTATAAGGAACAGTATACTCCCTCTTGATCCCTGATTCTTTACAAAAAAATTTAAACAAATCTAAGGTAAATTCTCCTCCATTATCTGTTCCCATTATTTGTTCTAAGGGTTTTAATTTTATGACCTTAAAAATTTTCAGTTAATGCTTTGAATTCCTTAAATCTTTGTAAGATTTCTTCTGATTCTTTGCATTTAAAAAAATAAATCCATGTTTTCCTAGAGAAGTCATCTATGAACAAAACATAATACCGAAATCCTCCAAGGGAGGGAACGGACATGGGTCCACATCAATCTGAATGAATTAATTCTAGTACATTACTTGTTTTTCTAATACTATCATGAAAAGGTCTTCTAGTACTTTTACCTAGGGCACACCCTTTGCAAATACTAGGGTGATCTTGTTTTAATTTTGGTAATCTAGTAACCATCTTTTCCATAGTAGATAGGGTTTTAAAGTTTAGGTGCCCTAATCTTCTGTGCCATATTTCATTTGAATCTTCTGCTTTGTGAACAAGGGCTTGAATGGGTTTTATATTTAGTTCATACAAATATCCCTTTTTTTGACCAATTACTTTAGCTTTCTTGATGGAAGAATTCTTAGCTCAAGTTAGTGCTTTGCCATCCATGAATGCAACATTGTGCCCATCATCTTCTAATGTTGTAATTGATATTAAGTTCCTCTTTATCCCTAGTACATATAGTACATCTTTCAGAAGGAGAGTATTTCCTATTTTTAGCTTCAAAGTGCAGCTACCAATCCCTTTAACTAAATGTGCGGAGTTATCACCAATAATAACTTCACCGTTGACTTTCTTGGACAAGAAATCTAGAGTTTCTTTGTATCCCGTTATATGCCTAGAGGATCCACTATCTATTACCCATGCCTTATTTGAGATTTCATTTGATAAGGAGGAATACAAAACACGATTCTCCGGATCATAAGTTTCTTCTTCTCTAACAATATTTGTGCAATTCGCTTGTTGTTTGGAGTTTTCTAGACAGTTAGATCTAAAGTGTCCAAATTTTTCACATTTGAAACATTTTATTTATGATAGGTCTTTCTTGGACTTTCCATTCTTCTGATTTCCTTTATTTTTCTTGAAATGCTTTTTCTTGCCTTTATATGAGTTGGCATTAAGAACATGAAGTTCTTCATCTTCCACTTTAGGTTTTCTTCCTTTCTTTAATTTTCTTGATTCTTCCTAAAGACAACCATTCTTAAGTCTATTAAAATCCGAAAGCTGATCTCTAGCACTTATTCCTTGTGCAAATGTTTCCCATGATTCTAGCAGTCCATCTAAGGCCATGAGCATTAGTTCGGTGTCACTTATGATGGTTCCTATGCTTGCCAATTCATCTCTAATACCGGCAACTCTTAGAAAATAGGAGTTGATTGATTCTCCTTTCTTTATTTGGATGTGATTTAGTTGTCTCTTTAGTGCAAGGACCCTTGTTGCATTATTTACTTCAAATGTATTTTGTAATGTGTTCATCATATCGTAGGCAGTTAGGTGTTTTGTAAGCATAGGTACGATGTCATTCTTGACTCCATCCAAGATGATTTGAATGGCTTTCCTGTTTCCATTGGACCATATGGATTTGTGAGGTTCAACAAGTCGTTGTTTGGATGCTCCATCAACAAATTGTCTAACATTATTTTCTTCGAGAATCATCAAGATTCTGAATTTCCATGCTTCAAAATGTTCCTTTCCATCGAATCTATCCTCAGACCTGATTGTATATGCCATTGAAAATGAAGAATTACTACAGGATATAAATAGGTATGATAATCAAAAAATTTGCAGAGCCCTAGATCTGATAACAAGGCTCTGATACCATGTAATGATCTGCAGATTCTTATAACAAGAGTTGAGAATAAGATCAAAGTTAGGTGAGACTCAAAGTTAACCCTGATTCAAACTTATATTCAGGTCTAGATGTGCTGAATATTAATCTCACTGTAATTCTGAATTAATTGCAAAATAGAGTGTTGAAATTATTGTAAGGAACCCGCGTGGTAATGTATGCTTGTAGACCAGATTGTAGATTGCTGTATGTTCTACAAACTGCATACAATACCCATCTTTATATCCTCATTAGAGGGTATGTCCCTTAAGAGACATAACCCTTGACATACACCTATTAATTTAATATCTCTAAGTCGGCGACTAGGAATTAGTAACAATTCTTAACTAAAGTTTAGTTAACTGTCAAACTCGCCAATCTCATCCTGATCGCCGGCACCTGTAGAGAGATTATAAATAATACAAATGTCATTCATTAGAGGATATAAGACAAGAAGAATAAGGCACGATCTGTACCTATCGACTTGTAGGTTATTCAGGTTATTTTCTTAACACTTTCAAACCAGCCTTTGCATTAAGAAAAGATTTCAACATGAGAGAATTTGTTGCAAATCTAGTGACTATTGTATACATGAAAATGAGGCCTTGGATCTTTCACCTACACTTCAACATGGTCATTGTATGCGGATTCATCCTGGAATAAACATGGAGTAGTTTATCCAAGAGGCCTGACAATGCAACCTGTTGCCTTCTAACTAGAAGGATTTTGCCTATTGCGCTCTCAGAACGAGATGCAAGCAACCAAACCTTTTAGAATGAAGGATTTATGCAAAGGTATGATTATGCAATTAGTCTATATGAAAATGCAAGCATTTAATCTAAGAAATAAAAGAAATTAAGCTAAATGTATGCAATCTTTAATCTAAATGAGAATTAAAAAATGATAGCAAATGTGAAAGCTAGAAAGCAAATGAGTACTTAGTTCGACAACAATTCAATACCATTCAAATTCTAACCCCTATAATGAGGGATTGAGAGCCCCTTAAATAGAATCCAAGAGTTGATCAACGGTCATGATTAATTTGGATGAATGGTTAAGATTAAAGAGAAGATTCAGTTAAAATGGAAACTTCCTTGTGCAAGTGAAGTCTACTGTTTCAGATTTGAGTGTGATGAGTAGTTAATTGAACTTTTTATGAGTGTGAAAACAAGTTAACTAAATTACTTCGAATTCAAGAGGTAGTTCACTCAGAGTTTCCATTTTAGAACTGAAGAGAAGATTTTAAAGAGATTATTTAATTTAATAAAGTGAGATATGACCTCATAAATGCCTTTTTCATTTAATTGAATCATTTCATTCAATTAATTAAAGTGGGCATAATTATTAAATTTAATGTTTTTAATTCTTTAGTACATTAGCCTTAGGATATAATTTAATTTAATTAAAGTATAAACACTTCAAATTAAATTAAATCTTAATCAAATAGGTTTAATGTGACTAATATGAGTCAATACTTAAGAATTAAATAGGTAGTCTGATGAATGCAGATTTAGGGTTTTTTGCATCTGACAATTAAGTCAAGTAGCGAAAATCAAAATAAGAGTTGCCTAGTGACATAGGACTTTAGAATTGATCAGAATAGACCAGAATTGGTGATCATGACAATGAGCCAATTTTGGGGTATTACAACCGCTAGACGAGACAACTCTTTATTCTTTGTGTCGCCTCATAAGGTTAAGGACCCAAGCATGATTTTATACGAACTTGCAAATATTCCTTACTTTCTCTACACATTTTTTTATCAAAGGAATTTTACCTAGATCCTCCAACATGAGGTCAAGGCAATGGGAAGCACACAAGGGGTCCAAAACAAGTGGCGGTGCCTCTCCATAAGAAGTTTACCAGCAACAACATAATTTGCTGCATTATCTGTCACAATTCACACCACATTCTTCTCACCCACCTCCTTCAACACTTCCCCATTACTTCACAAAGATACTCAACATTTTTGGTCCTCCCAGAGGCACTAACTGATTTCAAAAACACCATGAAACCTAAGAAAAAATAAAGAAATTTAGTACAATCACAATGATCAATCAATTTACTACTAAATTATTAAATTCTAACTTTCTAAGTACAATATTGAATTACCTGATGAGGAGACGAGAAAATTCAGCAATATTCTATCTCTTCTATCAATCCAACCATCAGTCATGATGGTGCAACCCTTAGCAACCCATACTTTTCGCTGCTCCTCTATTTCAACTTTTACATTAGCAACACAATGGGCCAAAATATGACCTTTTCGCTCCTCATCATTAGGGGGTTTGAACCTTGGACCACAAGCAGTAACAACATCTATGGCAATTGGACAATAAGGAGACCTAAAAGTTAAAACAAATTTAATAAACAATATAAGTATACTTATTATACAAGCAAGGGAAGACATACAAATTCAAAGTTTAAATTATAAGTACCTTGCTCCATTAAATGGAAGGTTGTTGTAAAAGAAGAAATCTCCAAGTGCCAACTTTTCTTGTTCATGCTTCTCCTTATTCCAAGTCATGCTCTCAAGTGATGGTTGTGCACCTGGAGTTGTGTGTCGGACAAAGATGGAATCAAGTGAGGATCTTTGCTTACGCATCCGAGGCCCAATGCTTGAAGTCTGAGATGCAGTAGTAGAAGAAGGTTGAATTGGAGGGTGACCATGTCCATGATAACTTGAAGAGCCCTCTACACTTCTAGTTCCAGCTAATTGTGCCATCTCTTGTTGCTTTTTTTTAATTCTTTCTTCTCTAAAGATTCTAAGAGAGCTTGCATATCACACATAACATCTTGAGGTACCTCCTTGCATTTTTTGATATCACGCTTTGGTATATGTGCAAGGTGATATTTCAATCTATTAATGCCTCCCCCACTATATGTTATCATACAATGCCAACATGTTACAACTTCTTTATTATGCCTAGCAATAGCATGTTTCCAAGCCCTATCCCTTGCTACTGCACTAGGGTCAACATCAGGGTAAGTTTTAGGCCTAGTTCCACTACCCTCAGGTTGAGACATGATGTTGCTGCTACTGTAATATACCATAACTTAAAAAAATAAGCATTTAGAATATAAAAAATCCAATTTACAAATACTAGGGCTGCTTTTCAATTTCTTCATCACCAGAACATGGAACAAATCTAAAGAGTTCAAACACATGAAAATAAAAAAAGATCCATGAATGTAAAAAAAATTGCAAAATAACAAGAAAAAAATATATCTTACCTCTTCAAATTTGCTCTAGATATGGAAATGTAACCCAAGTTTGAAGACGCCTCCTTCGAATGCTTCTTTTAACTCCTTTCAATGCTTATATGCAAGTTACAAAGTGGCACAAACAATCAGCAACTTATAGATGAGAGCCAACCGATTTGCTAATTCATCTCCCAAAACCCCAATACTCTTCCCTCAACTCTTCTTTTTCTATTCTTTATGTTTGCAAGTGATAGAATGACCTTTTTAGGTCTAACTTATGCTTTAGAATGTTTACAATTACATACCAAAAAAAACAAAACAAAACAATTTTTTTTTGTTATTTTTAGATGTTGACTACCAATTGAGTGAGCCTGACAAGACTCAGCGAATGAGCCGAGTCAGCTAACTCGGTGATTCAGCCTTGACTCGGCCGAGTCTGAGACAAGAGGCCACTGGCCTCGTTTTGCCTGGCTCACCTCAGGAGTCGTCGAGTTTTGTAACATTGATATATACCATTGAGATAAGAACCAGACTCAAGTAAGAAATTATGATTATTATACTGAAATGCATTGTTAACATTGAAACCTCCTAGGATATACCCTAGACTAGTAAGGTCAAGAACAAATGGGTGAGGAGGAAAACCACCCCTGCAAGAATAACATAAAATGTTAGAATGAGAATAAATAAAGAATTTAGAATTGTATATGATGGGTCAGCTCATGACTGTCCAAATGTATAAATGTTCTGGTTGTCATGTCGAGCAGTGGGTGATCGAGCTTAAACACTACCCATATAAATCCTTGGCCAGGGTAGGTAGAGGCATGCATGCCGCATTTGATCACCAGAGGTCTGGGTGCTAGCTAACAGAGGGGAAGGTTGATGGAGGATATCCACTGCCTTGTCTGTGGCTTAGCCGAAACTCTAACACCAGGATGCTTGGATGGCAAGACCATGGTGACCCAAGCCTAACTTGGGGGTAGGGAGGGCCTTTCTCATAAGAGATTGTGTGGGGATAAGTTAATGTCTGCGGTTGGGAGGCTAAGCCTATGCCAATGCTTCTCCTCTTCACCAAATGCCGAGGCTTGCACAACACATTATCAGATACTGACACTTGTATGATTCTTGAAACTTGTGTATGTTTCCTCATCTTATTTTCATTTTATCACTTGAAATGAATATTTATTTGGTTATGTTCATCATAGTATCAAATGATTATGTTAGAAGTAGTTACGGAAGTTATATTAGTTTCTTTTCATGTAACTAGGAAAAGGATTGCTTCTTATCTATTGTTTACATTTCTTGTACATTGAAACAATTGTTAGTTTTTCTTTCTGAAGTAACGAATATAACTGCCTTAGGTCATTCAGTTATGAAGGATAGATTTATCTCTAGAATTAATCTCTATTTTTCCAGTGTATGAAAAATGGTATGTTACAAACTCAAATCTTTTGAATGTTCACAAAAGGGTGGCGACAGAAGAACTATTGTGGTGAATGAGGCTGACCATTTGGTGAATGAACTCGAGAAGGATGGGGACAACTTGCTGATTCAGAGAGTGTTGCTTGGTAAGAGGACATTGGAACCTTGTCAGAGACGTAATTTGTTCAGGACTCGTTGCAAATTTGGAGGCAAATGATGGAATGTGATTGTGGATAACCTAGTTGCTGAGGAGATGGTTAAAAAACTTGGTTTGAAGAGAATGAGACATCCATGGCCTTATAGGATCAGTTGGTTATAAGATGAGCATGCTTTGGAAGTAAGGGAGCAATGTCTTGTCAATTTTCAGATTGGGCAGTATGTTGATTAGGTGTTGTGTGATATTTTGGACATGAGTAGTTGTCACATATTAGTTGGTAGACCTTGGCAGTATGATTACAGGGTTGTGCATGATTGTGTCAAGAATGTGTTTACTGTTGAGAAGGGCGATAGGAAGCATTCCTGATTCCTTTGTAGGTTGCAAAACTTGGAAGGAGGAACCTGAGTTTTGGTCGCCGAGTTGAGTTGAGGGATTCTGAAAGGGTGAGAGATCAGCATGGGAAGAAGACTTGTTGCATGCCAAGAACAGATGTGAAGAATGAGAGAAAACAGTGGCCTATCGTTGGAAAAGATTTGCAGCAGCGGAACAAAGGAAAGAGTGTATAAGTTGATGTGGTAGAGGGCATGTATGTGAAGAACCAGTTTAGGGTTTATATGCTAAACCCTGAAAGATGTTCTCATAGCTACTAAAAACATCTTTCTTCGCACCTGGGGTATCTGATGCAAGAGTGTCCTAGGGAAGTCAGCAATTCTGTATGCAAGGGCTTCGAGCTCAGATTTCTAAAGTTATGGTTTGCATGGTTGGGGATGTGTTCAAGGCATATTGGGAAACCTTTTCCTAATTGTGCATGATGATTGGAATAATCATCTTAAAGTTAGAGCCGTTTTGGTGACTGTTGGTTGCGTGTTCCTAATTTATTGGAAAATTTTGGAGATTGTATTCGCGAGCTTTGATCTGAGGGAGTTGATGTGTGCGCTCTTGGATTTGGATCAATGGATGGCACATGGACCTATACCTAAGGGCACGTACTCTTATATTGTCATATGAGTTAGTTATGCTTTGTAAACTTGGGCCTTGCCCCAAGTATTTAGTTATTTCCTGTATTCAATGCCTTTTGCAAGCCAAACTGTGGTTTGAGGGTTTATTTAATGTAAGGGTTACTAGGCGGATTTGTGTCTTCGTGTAGTATAAGTAGGGGGCCTTGTCTTGTCTTGAGGATATGAGTGGATTTAGTTCAACATGGAGTAGCTGAAAGGAGTGAAGATGAGAAGAACTAGTAGCAAAGTGTGTGCTTGGGAAACAAGAAGATTGCTTGGTGGCTTGCGAGCACAAGTTAAGATTCTTCTTGGAGTTTTCTACTAGATTATGAAGATGGGCTAGCTAGGGTTTGGATCTTGTGAGATCTTGCAGATTGTTATTGTGATTGCTTCTATATGAGGCCGTAACCTGGAAGGCCTTACAGCCGGGCATGTTAGATGTAAATCTAATGATTCTATCAATAGAATTGATATTGTTTTGTATCTAAATCTATGTGTTGTTGTTTACATTCCACTGTGTGGTTATTTGCTAGGGGTTAGGACATCTCCTTTGGGGATTCTCTTGCCTTGCACTGCATCAAAACTCCCTCTTAATCCAATATTTCACACATTTTATGGATAATTTGAAGTTTGTTAGAATGCAAATTTCTCTAAGTCCAACTTTGGATTACTAACTTCAGCTAAGGAAGCTTGAAGCTTAAGTCTGACAGAACATTTTTTTGCAGTGTGCCCATAGTTGTCGCATCTATAACATTGCACTTTAGAGTAGTCTATATATTTTCTTTTTCCATTGAATTTCTTCTTTCTTTTATCAAATCGAGTTGTGAGAATTTGAATATCATATCTAGTAGAAGTATCACTGATCCCTCGAGATATTAACATGCGCTCTTCTTGTATGCTCTCAGCTTTAAGTTGATCAAATTTAGGTATCTTGGACCAAGATCACACTCCTTGTCTAAAAGTTTTCCATGATGTTGAAATGTTAGAATTATAGCTTCAGTCGGATTGAAGCACATAATATATCATAATAAAATTGATATACATATATGTGTGTGTGTCAACATGCAAATTAGACACACACACACACATATAATATATATTCATATTTGTGCTCACTTATATATATATATATATATATATATATATATATAAAACACATTGTGAATGATCTGATTTACGAATTGATTTACTTATCTACTTATAGCGTAGCGCACTTCATATTAGTACAGATACATATCACATGCCCTGATCGGGCTCTGCATGCTGTGATTGACGTCGACCTGTGTATATGTGAATCAGGTTTCAGTATTGTCAGCAACACTTACTATTAACATAGGGTGTGTGCTGTTGTAAACCAAGCGCTTAGTATTAAGTGGAACTAACATATATTAAAGAAGTGGTCGTGACCCTACTCATGACCACGTAGGGTCATGACCCTACATGGCTTATGCCACGTAGAGTCATGTCCCTACATAGGCATGGCCATTCCCTTTTATATATATATATGATGTGTTCACTGCATAAACTATATCAATCACAACGGCAATACTAGTCTCTGCATCAACATTGAATATAATATTTATCTCTGCTCTGTCAAATATCTTCAGCAATATTTCAATATATAAAACTGCAGTCATCCACAATTGAAGATAGTTTTAGAACAGTCTCTGTACTGCGTAATATACAAAAGTCTGAAGTTATATCAGAATTGTTAAAACTTTATTATAGATCTCTATTCCTTGACATGAAGTCCTTTTAGAGCTATCATGGGTAATTCTTTGCCATCGTAGATGTGACCGATTGTTGAGAGTTGGTTCCTAAGCTCTGTTATTCTCATAAAATATGAAGAGATGGACTCTCCTTTGTTCATCTTTATGATGGAGAGTTGGTCTTTGAGAGTGAGAAGCTACTGGCGTTATTTATCTCAAACATTTCTTCAAGTGCTTTGAACATGTCATATGCTGAGTCTAGTTTTGTAATAATGGGTAGTAGATGATCCTTAACTCCATCCACTAGTAACTTCATGGCTTTAGTGTTATCTATTTCCTATTGACTCAGATCATCCTTCTTTTTTGGCTGAGAAGATTTTTTCATAAATTGTTTTAGATTGTTCTCCTTTAAGATTAACATCATTCACAATTTCCATGCTGCAAAATTTGAGTCACGTTCAACTCTGTCCTCAAGTCTCATTCCATTCACCATTTTAAATATAGGATCTAAGTTTATTGATTTGATAAATCTGATTTGGATCGTCTCTCAAACTTGGCTCTGATACCATGTTAATTATCAGACTTTATCTATGAGTGAAGAAATCTTATTTCTTTTGATCTTATTATATAATCAGAAGGATATAAGATCAAAAGAAATAAGATTTCTTCACTCATAGATAAAGTCTGATAATTAACATGGTATTAGAGCCAAGTTTGAAATTATATATATAATCATAAGGATATAAGATCAAAAGAAATAAGATTTCTTCACTCATAGATAAAGTTTGATAATTAACATGGTATCAGAGCCAAGTTTGAGAGACGATCCAGATCAGATTTATCAAATCAATACACTTAGATCCTATATTTAAATTGGTGAATGGAATGGGACTTGAGGACAGACTCGAAGGTGACTCAAATTTTGCAGCATGGAAATTGTGAATGATGTTAATCTTAAAGGAGAACAATCTAAAACAAATTTATGAAAAAATCTTCTCAGCCAAAAGAGAAGGATGATCTGAGTAAATAGGAAATAGATAAGACTAAAGCCATGAAGTTAATCTTATGCTTTTGATCTTATATCCTAAAGCTATATATATATATATATATAGAATTTATATTGAATAGAGGAAATATTGCTATGCCAATTCATTGATGTTATTAGATTTGGAAGCAGACTGTTTTATAGCTGCCAAACTCTGTAAATCGATACTGGAGACCAAACTCTATAATTAATACTGAAGACCGAACTCTGCGATTTAATACCAAAGACTTTATTTTGGTTTACGTCTTCATTTTTATATCTGCCTGCAGGTCAAAGCAAGGACACAGATATGTGTGTTTTAGTGGGGAGTCATCCCTGATGGGAGTGACTCCACCATGGAGTCACTTCCCAATCAGGTACGTGGCTCCTGGTCACAACCTTTAAAACAGAACAAACAAATTTGATTTGCCTAAGACAGTCAACATAATCAGTCAGTCAAAACAGACTTTGGTCAGTCGGTATTGATAAATTGTTATTATTATTGTATAATGATTTTAGAAATATCAAGTTTAGCAATTATATGAATGTGTGTGTGTGTTATATTTTAATTTATTATGCAATGATAATAACAACATAATATATTGAAAAATCATAGTGATATATTACACAATTATATCCATATTCTCAATAATATTTTATCCGACTGAACTAATATATTAACATGAACAAACTTGCATTTTTTTTTTTGATTTCTAAACATGAATGTTTTAAGTGCTTGCTAATGGGTGAGTTGTTTGAAACATTTTAACTAGACAGTAAATGGCCCTGGCATTCTCTGTGATCCCTGTGGAGGGGCAGGATGGGTGGTCTGTGACTTCTGTGAAGGTCAGAAGACTAATGTGAAAGCACGCAACAACCGTGTGTATCGACGCTGCCCCTCCTGCCGAGCGGTGAGTGTATTTCTTATCACTATGTCTCTCTATGTATGTAGGACTGCTTATATGTGTAGTTTTCTGAAACTGTATTTAAAACTTTTTATATGTTGGAATTTCTTTACTTTTTGTTTCAGCAGTACTGAAGTTTGCTTTCTAGATAGTTCCGTTTCTTTTCTGCATATCTGCACCCTATTTCCTCTTTTGCACATAGCAGGTGGGCAATTTCATAAGGAAAGACAAATAATGCCTTCATAAATGAAATTGGAATGGGATGTATGAAGACGGTGCTGTCTTAAGTGCCTTTCTGTCTAAAAGCAATATTACTTCGAAAACAATTACTAACTGTTTTCTTATCAATGAATTTGTGCCTTTCCGTCTAAAAGTGATATTGCATCTTATCCCAAGTAAAAAGGAATTGTTTACCTAAAAATGGAGTAAATTCATAGGCCTTGTGAAGCTTTGAAGTTAACAGAAATGTTGGAATTTGAGGGGTTTAGAAAGGATGATCAGCAAGATCTTGCTACATTATCCACGACTTATCAATTGGAGCCTTGCTCATATGAATGTTTCCGTAGGAAGACCAATCTCTTCAAGAGTAAGGAAAAATAAAATGTTCGCAGTTAAAGTCTTTTTCTTCCTTTGACTATATAGAAAATAGAAGAAAATCTTTCAAAAAGACTGTAGAAAATAAAGTTTGGGGGTAGTTTCCAAGAAAAGAGCATATCACACTTATCTCAGGTTAATATCATCCACATTCAGTGTATTATTCTTTTGGTTGGTAAAAACAATAATACAGTACATTCAGGCCAAATCACAAATATTAATAAAATTTACAGCGGATCATAATCTTATTAGTTTACTTAAACCTTATGGTTTGTTTTCCTCCTTTTATCCTTTTGATTTGTCTTCTGCAGTACCCAATTATAATTGCACAGGATCCTTCTTAACTACTTGATTTTCTTGACATCTTCTAAAGGGCTAAGTCTGATGTTTCATGTTTATAATCTCAGTTCTCACAGATGCCTTACACGGCACCATTCTGTCTTGAGCTGAATCTTATGCTTGATCAGAATTGACACCTTCAACTCCAAGAACATCTGTTTGCTGAAAAATTATATCTGTATACTCTGTTTAGCACTAAGAAGTTGAGCCAAAAAAATTCTTACTCTACCCTTCTCTTTCAGCCTCACCATCAGACATACATTTTTTTATCATTCACTTTGCTTGATTAGTACCAACAAGGTTTTCTCCTTTTCTTTCCGTAGATTTGCCACATATGGCTCACAATTGTCAAAAGGTATATTTCTGCATTCATGATTGTAAGGCATCACAGTCTCCAAAAAGTGTGGCTATGTGCACCTGTACTTGAATCTTAAGCTCGGAGTTTAACCGCTCCTGGTTTACCCTCTTTTGTGCTTTCTTTGCTTTAGCTCTTAGTGTTTAGATAACTGAAGGTCTTTTGACCCTATTAATTCATTTGTGGACATATTTATATAGTTTCTTTCCCTGGTTCTCCCTAACTTTATGTTCTAACTGTTTCCTATCCATCTTCTTCACATTTCTTTTGATTTGGTGTGTCTATGGTAATGCATCATTTTCTATCAGTGCATACAATCTTGGTGCAATGATCAGAGAGCATTTTGATGACAGGTTTAATAAAAAAACTAACATGATTCATCATGTTAGTGTTGGCTAGATGCATTAGAACAGCATATTACCCAACCTCAGCCTCTTTATCTCGGGGAATGTGTGTCAGTGGAGAAACTTTTCCAGGTTCTTTAATCAATTAGTTGGAAGGGGACTATCCTTGTTATCCATTAGTAGGTAATCCTTCATTGATGCTAATCATCTCATGTAAATAGAAAACTCACCTTCTGTATTTCATGGTGAAGAATTACCTCCCATATTTTTTTCAAAACTTTTGTATTCACTTCTCTATCATGGAAATGTAGATTCACCACACAAATCTACAAGTGAAGAATATGCAGAGAAATATTTAAGAGCTGAATCACACTCAACAAGTTTTGTACTTTACCATCCAACTGGGTACATTTTACATTTCTTGCTTTTAGACTGTTGGGTACAGTTTCCATGTCTTCAGCTTTGTACTATGATATCAGCTTTTTGAGCCCATCATTTCAAATAATTGAATGATAACAAATTCTATGTATTAAACTGAGACATCATAATAATGAGTTATGTAACTGCTTCTGGACTGTGGCCCTGTAGAAAAAAATCAAATTTCTCAAGAAAAAAGGAAAAATTGCTAACATATGTAAATTGAATGTGAGGGTTCTCTTAGACTAAATTGCAACGACAAACTTATAGAATATGACACATGCCTGAATACATTCCTAATCATTTTTGGTGCTTAATTGTTGCATCTTATCTGTAAATCTCAACATCACACATACATTTCTGATTGCAACTAAAAGAGTATCCTGGACTACATTAAAAAATATGCAACATATAAGGAACAAACTTCATCTATAGTAGAAGTATGACAAAGCTATGAAGGATTGAGATGGTAAGTAACAAAGCAGTGTTGTCAGTAAAAAGTATTATAGCCGACGGGTAGAGTTGTATCCGAAAGGGCGCGTGACGGTTGAGTCACCCCTTCGGGATATGTACATCATTCAAATGGACTATTGGATCATCATTGTCATGGTAATCGTTGTTTGCATACTGCTTATATGAATAAAGTATCTTGTTCTGTGTTACATTCTAATACCTTAATGCGATAAGTATCCATTTACCCTGTACGGTAAACATTTGGCGCCGTTATAGCTAGTGGCAGCGGTGAAGGAGCAGGTGGCAGCGGAGAAGGAGATGGAGCTTGGAGAGATTGCTGAGATGATGCAAACAACCTTGGAGATTCAGATGGAGGCTGAAGCAGATTTAAAAATACGGACCGAGCAAGTGCGTGAGCTACGAGCAGAGCTGGACGAGCTTAGAGCACGGACAACTACTACACTAGGCACGCATCCCTCTTCTTATTGTCTAAATCTTGATGTAATTAGTTGTTTGGGTTATAGTTTGAATTTTGTAAAAGTGGTCTTTATTTTGTTTTCCGGAGACGACTTTAATTTTTGGAGGGGATGATGTTGTTGGTAAAAAGTATTATTGCCGACGGGTAGAGTTGTATCCGAAAGGGTATGTGACGGTTGAGTCACTTCTTCAGGAAAGTATATGTACATCGTCCGAATGGACTATTGGATCATCATTATCATGGTAATAATTGTTTGCATACTGCTTATATGAATAAAGTATCCTGTTTTACGTTACATTCTAATACTTTAATGGGATAAGTATCCGTTTACCCTGTACGGTAAACAAGCAATGCTTCAAAACATGCAAAGAGGACAAGTGGCATGGTGCTTTAAGTTTAACAATATATCAAAATAGTGAGTGATGCATCCCAAAGTACATGCAAGTCATATTTCACTGGATCACCTAACAGAACCACTAGCATATTAAGGCAGGTGTGTTGTCATTTGTGGCTGTTGAATTTGTGAACTAGAAGTATAATAGTGCAACAAATGAATAATAAAAACTTAAATAACAGATAGCACAAGAATTTATCCTGGGAAAAACCCTTCTACTCAAGGGAAATGACCCAGCCCACAGAAAAATAATTCCTTTAATCAAAGTCTTTTGAACCAATTACAAGATAACTGCATATTGATGAATTCTTCAGAATTGATCATCCAAAATCATGATAAGATTTTATCAGAAATTCACAACATCTGATAATGATAAAAGACTTATCAAGAGTAACATAAAATTACTAAACAATCATATACAGATCGTTCCATTCACAGAGCAAACAAGCTGCTTTGAATGAGAACACTACAATTCAAAACAGAACTGTTTCTGTGATCACACAACTGATTGTAACAAAGAATTATCAATACTCGGAAAAATGAGATTATATCTGTCCTTTTGATATAAAAAATCAGTATAGAAAATACAATGAGGTTTCTCCAAAAACAGCAACCAAATTCCCAATAGATATTTCAACATGAATAAGAAGGTGAGCCAACATATTTCTCCTGCTCGAATGAAGATCACGATGGGAAGCTGAGACAACAAAAGTTATGGAAGAATCTAACAGATGGAGATAATGAATGGACTGTCAACTTCCAATCATTAAACTGCCAACAAAACACGTGATGCCAAGATGGAAACAGAACTGCTGGAATAAATAAAGACATGCATGTGCCATGTCATTTGATGCCATGGATACAAAATGATGACCTGTAATCTCTATCAAAGATCAATCAGGACAAGAGAAGAATAGAAACCCAATGAACACAAAGAGTCAAACACATAAGCAAATCTCAGCTGACAGGAAATGAACAACTCCAGCACACATAATGAAGAATTCTATTGCAACTACTCAAAATTCAACAGTGACGACATTGATTGTGTGTAATTTTGCACTTCTTTCCATAATTCAAATGCTTTTAACAATCAATATATACATGATCTGGTTTCCCTGTATCCATTCACATTGTTGGCCCTTATTATCAGATTCGAACTCTATCATGATCTATAAGTTTTTGAAACTATTCCTGGTTGAGAGTTGTGAATTGGCAGATGATGGGGGCAGTGTTTTCATGCTGTATAGATCATTCCTTCCACTTGGATGTCTATTTTACGTTTGGTGGCCATGGTCTGTAAAGCTTCATTGCTTGACAATTTTGTGCTATTTAATTATTTGATTATTTTGGTTTGTATCTTTCACCATTGATATTTCAATATAAAATGAATTGTATTTTCCTTTCCTTGCAATGCATCAATTAGTTAAAGAAACCCTCTATATTTAAATTTGGAATGGCATAATTTCTTTGTGAGTGTAGCATGAACTGGTTGTTGCCATGAGAATTTCCATTTATCTACCGTGCTTTACCTAAAATCAAATCGATCTACTTTGTGAAAACTATAATTTCTGTGAGAAAGGAAAAAATTTACCTATCTGAAGAATAATAGAATATCAATAAACATAATAAGTCTTGATAAGTAGTAGATATTTTCCACATCAAGTCAAATTGTGATATTGCTATTAGGATTCAACTGTGTAGTTTTTTGAGTTAACTCATGGAACCATGTTTTGTGAGTACTGGTTCACACAAACCCATCTTTCATGGGAATGAATGGAACAACTTAGCGATCATTGCATCTAGGTGATGCTCATAGAGATGATACATGCAAGAAAATGGGGTTGCAAGAAAAGTGGGTTTAACAATGGAGGAAAGTTTGTAGCTAAGCACACTCAAGCTGGAGTAGTTTTGGGATAGGTGACCTCCTAGGAAGTCCCAATGCTTCACCTCTATGAATATCACCTAGATGTAATGAATGCTAAGTGTTCCATTCATTTTCATGGAAGCTGGGTTCATACGAGCCGCTACTCATGAAATAGGGGTTAGTGAGTTTGACTTAAAAGTATACATGGTTGAATCTTGATAGTAATATCACAATGATAAATCTTGTCAATCACAGAGTCCACCTATTGTCTAGTTCTATAATAGTAATTCCCATTTGTGCAGAACACTTCAGATTTTGGGATGCTAGTTTCTAAAGTTTCATTTTCTTTACACTTGTATGCTATTTACTATTTGTGCTAGTTAGATCAATAAAATATGAATTGAACTTTTCTTTTACCTTCGGTGTTTCAATTATTTTAGAGTATCCTTGGTTTCTTTTAGAATTTCTAAGGTGAATTATACAGTTGCTGCAAAAGCTTAGATTAAAAAACAATATGTTTACCATCACCAAAGCACCTTAAGAATCAATTTTATTAAAATAGAGAACTATTACAAGCTAAGATATTGATGCGTCCAAGAAATTATCGGATGTTGGTTCTAGTGCGTTAGGATGCTCGGATGCTGCAATTATTTACACAGGAAGCTCATCCAACACCTGTGGATGCACGCAGGATGTGTCTGAGAGCATTGAGAGAGAACCCAAACAACATTTGGGTGTATCTGGAGAGCATTTGAACTATTATAATGCCAAGATGTCAAATTTGAGGAACTCATCATTGATCAAATGGACGAATGGAACACAATTTGTAACAAGCCCAAGCTCCATACTCTGCCACTGGTTTCATTCTTCATTTATCACATAATGCATAATCTCATGAAGGAAATGGTTACTGGCAAACTCATGAAATATCTAGCAGAGTGCTATATGGGACGATGCCTTATAAACTGAAGTGACCAAAAGAGACCAAGCAATGTGGATTGTTCCAAGTCATGGCTCGATGGAGTAGTTTTAAAAATTAGATCCTCAAATGCCTATAAAAGTTCTGATTTGAGATATGATGTGGATGATAGAATTAAGATGCTCAAAGATATGGTCAAATTGGTAAGAGAAATATCCAAATACAAAGTCATCAACTTGTTGGAGAGGCGAGTTTCAAAATTAGCACGGACTTGGCAGAATAATCATTTGATAAAAGGCTTACAAGCACACATATAAACTGAATATGATAGGTGGTTTATTACCTCTTGAGACAGCTAGCGCACTATGAGATGCTTAAATGAACTTGTGAGTATTGAGGATCTCATCTTGGCAAGCACAAGCAAAGCATATGAATCGCTTCCGAAATACTTTGGGAAAACCGTGTAGTGACAGATATGGAACATGGTTCACTTGAAAGAATGCTTGGAAACACATAAGCAATGGTAGCGGATTCAATTAGTTATTAGTATTACTGTTATTTCTATTTGAACTACCAATGGTGAAGTATCATGCTACGAAATGGTTTATTTTTGTATATTTCTTGCATTTCTTTGCATATAAATTATAGTACACACACACACACACACACACATGGACACACCCAAACGCATCCAAAATCCTACCAAAAAAATTTTGCACATCCATGCATTAGCATCCCACACCTGCATCAACATTAGAACCAGCATCAATGACTTAGATTACAAGTAATAAAAGCTAACTATGCTAAAGACCACTAGTTTCCACAATGTGTGGATGTGGGTACACATCCCTAGATGTTTGAAAAATATTAGGGTACATAATGTCCTCTTTCTAATTAAAATTTAATAATAAATAATAAAAATAAATTAAGAAATAAATAAATTATAAGATAAGATAATAATATTATTGTCCATGAGAAACCATCAAGGTTTATGGGACTGAGCATACAAACAGAAGAACTGGCCAAGCAGAAGCACCAAATAGTGACTGAGAATAACAAAAGCAAGAAACAACACAAGAGAGAAGACAAGGTAAAGACTAAGGGTCTTTCCTTGCCACAAAGAAGTCAGTAATAGAGGGGTAAACCCGTGAACGATCCATAATCTTAGAATGTCATGTAGAACCGTAGTAGGATTGTCGTTGCTTGGAGAGACTGGTGCAATGTCTAACCATTCTGGAATGAGAAGTACTGGAAGGCCTTTTCAAACCCCGTGAAGGAGACAAGGGAGAGAAAAAGGCAGTAATGAGCTGGTCAGAAGTACGCCCCTGAGGAATAAAAGACTGCAGGGTAATCTCTCGAAGGTGGGTGGCCTCCTGAAGATAAAGTGCAAGACACAGCTAATCAATATAGCTGAAGAACATTGAAAGAGAAGAACAGTCTTTGAAAAGGCAGTAAAATTTCCCTCTGATCAATAATTTAATTTTAATTAATTGATATAGCAATCTTATAATATGTTATTAAACAAAATATATTAATATGGTATATATAGTATAAAAATAATATATATTAATTAGTAAATTAGTAAATTATAATTAATTATGATATGAATAAATAATGACATGTAATTATGAATAAGAATCAACAAAAAGAATGTAAATCACGAAACTATTTAAGTGAAGTGTGTGCTAGATGGGGGTATGGATTTGGCTGATCTTGCTATATGCAATCGCCTCAATTTTCATCTTTAGGATGGGGTTGCAGCTCATTGGTATCAAAGAGTGCCCAAAGAGTCTTGACAATAGAGGAAAGGATGGGTGAATCAGGAGGGGCATCAGACTCCTCATGGAATTCTGAAAATTAACACTGATGGTTCTTCCCAGGGGAATCCAAGCCCGGCTAGTATTGGGGGAGTGGCTCATTACAGTTTTGGTGAAGTTAAATTCTTTTTCTCAATGCATAAGGGTGACCATACAATCTCATGGAGGCTTAGGCCATTTTATACGTTGTGGAACAATGTTATTTGCGGGGATGGTGCAAGGTTATCTGTGAGTCTGACTCCCAAGTGGTGGTGAACTTGCTTTCCTCCCAGGAGCTTGAGGATGTTAGTTAACAGTTGGCCACTGTTGTTAATCAGACTCTTCTCTTTTGTACCTCTCTTGAGTTCATTAGGTTTACTTACATTCTTCGTGAATGGAATAGAGTTGTTGATTGTTTGGCCAAATGGGCTTTTGGTCATGCTCTGGGCTGAAATATTATGGATAGGGGGCAGCTCCCCCTTGAGCTGTTACAAGAATTTGATGAACTTGTTTCTTAGGACAGAGCTCCTTGTTGAGCTATCCTTGTTGTAATCCTTTGTCTTAATAAATTTTTACCCCTCTTTTTTCTTTTTTTCAAATAAGTAAATAATAGTAAGTGGACAACAATTGCCCAGAAAACCTGTCTCATTTTTTGAAACTACCTTAGTCTCTTGTTATTGATGTCAAGGGCACTCAAGATATTGTTAGATCTTGTCATTGATTTCAAATTTATGTACTTCACATCAGATTGAAGATTCACTATTATCAGATTGAAGATTATTATTGTTGATATTAATAATCTTCATGTCATTAATCTGCAATGAAAGAAAGGAGGATACAATATGTTCAAGCATCACAAACATACAAACAACAGTGACCATGTTGAAGACTCATAGAAAGAACCACAACTTTCTTTAGAATAAGAAGACATTTTTGTGAAGACAAGTGATCCATCAAAGCGATTGTGTAGATGAAGAATCACAAGAGATGAAAGTGTAACTCGTCGACTTAATGATGAATGCTGACTTGATGTTTAAAGATATTATGGTGGCAACTTAATTTGTCTTATGCATAAACATTTGTTTCATTGTAAGGACTGCATTAGCAACAAGAATGCCACATAAGAAAAGAGCTAAAAACCTCGGAAAGTCACATAAAGTGAGAGGCGAAATATCACATAGACTAGTCAAATAAGTTTTCATTTTATACATAAGGAAAATATACATGAATTCAACAAATTTGTTGAATTAAAATATGTGCAATAAATGAATTCAAACAAAGAAAAGGTGTCGATCATACTGTCAAACACGCAATGGAGTGGTTAGCTCTCTCATTGATTTCAACCTACTTATTGAGCACCAAATACATCATAATAGTACATTATTACATAAAACCATTACATTAGAATAGATAAAGGATGTAGACCTACTTGTTGGACATTAAGTACAAAAATCAAATGATTATACATCAAAGACAAGACCATGAAGGTCAATCAAAATACATGATACAAGAGTACCATCAAACATCTGTCCATCTGCAAACTCATGTCTCCTAAGCCTTAGGACGTGTTCATCTGTTATCTCTAGATGGGAGTGTGGCTTAATGCTTTCTGCCCAACCACAGAGTGGTTATCTCCATCAAGGCTCATCCTAATTTGAAAAGTGCATTGACCTTGCCTGAGAAGCCTAGCAACCCGGAAGTGGTGGATTGGATGTACCTAGTGCAGCTGTGAAACCAACTACAAAACACATATGCCTAATATAGAACTAATCACAGATGTGGCAGGGAAATGAAATATAACCAGCATATTTAAGAAAACACGTGCAAACAACCCTGGCCATAGCATTAATTATCAAATTTCTACTGACAAGTAGAAAGAAAAGAAATTTCTACCCTTCCCTCATTGCCCATATTCAACACCCTTCCATAACAAGATAAACACACATGGGACAAGGAAAACATTCATCCTAAATACAATTCCAACGAAAACACATTTGTACATAAATCATAAACAACATTCACTACCATGCCTTCAGTAAGTACACTGCATTATAATCTTAACTGTTTACTTTTTACATCCAAATCATGGACATGTCTTTTAATGTTCATTTATTGACAAGGAGGTAGCTATCACACGTAATTGAGCGTAGGCATTTTCAGTGTTAACATAAATTTGTAGTTCAAACAATAACAAACTTCCAAGTGAAGTGCAATAGGCAGTTATGTACTTATAACAGAATCTTTGCACGGTTATTCCATATGCACATTCAGCAAACAAATAGTATGGATTCAAAAGAAGAGAAGCCTTTCACAAACTCTTTCAGATTCACCCAGCTAGTTGCATATTCTTTTCACTAATCATACTGTTATGCTTTGAGGTATTTAAAAGAAGTACACATATCAAGCAATTGAACAAAACATATACCAATAGCTCTTTAAAAATCACATAGTATAATTGCAGTTTCGACATCTCTGAAATGTAGAAAATTTCATTCCAACAGAGCTTTTTACAGTTGAATGATTTGGTTCTCTTGTACGGCTACAGGATGTCCATTAATAGCTTGGGAGCTTTTAATTTTAATAAAATATATTTTGTTGTTCCTCAACATGAATTTCAGATGGTGCAATAGTTGCATTAAGTTCCCTAAACTGACTGTCGAGTGCTTGCTGAACTAAGTTTTCGAAGATTTAGTTTAACTGATCAATATCTTGCGGAACTAAGTTTTTGAAGATTTAGTTTGACTGATCAATATCTTGCCTATCTAGATTGTAATACTTCTTTACAGTTAACACATTCGAGTACTGAACAGTTAAACATAACAGCACCTCAGTTTGATTAAATAATCCTGATACAGTTTATAACAAATTGTGAAGGTCCTCAAACTAATCCATAATTTTTCTATTTACAGAATTATGTTTAAGAGAATAAAAAGAAACAAGTAACAAGGGCATAACATGTTTCTGGGTTTATTCATTCCACAGACAGCACATTGCAATCTAATGGTTCTATACAAAAAACCATGAAAAAACATCTGTTATTAATCTTCCTCTTCTTGCGTCCTCTGGGTCTCGTTTTTAAAGACCACCTCTTTTCAAGCTAAATACCCACAGTACAACTCCAAGAAGACAATGTTCTTAACACTTAATAAACAAAGAGGAGAACCGCTTGTTAACTTCTCTACACTAGTGCATGCCATTCATTTATTGTGGGACTCAATAATATCTCTGAGTTAATCAAAGCAAAAGTAGGAAATATGGCGATGTGGGAATATACACATAATTTATAAGTAGCTGTATTAAGTAAATAAATAAATTGAAGTGTTTGAGCTATCCAAAACCTGGTTATGATGCAGAGTTTTCCATCAGAAAACCCAAGATATTAAAGGAAACTTATACAGACAGTTTGGTTATCACAAAGAAAGATTCCTACAGATTAGTACAACTGTTGTGGGTTGAGCAAAAACTCCATTCAAGAAACTGTCAAGTTCATTAATATTTTTCCTTCTACATTCACTTAAATTCAGCAACTAATCTACATAAGGAATGTAATAAACCACACTAGAATATTGTCTCAAATCTGATGTGGGTTTTCAATTTTCGATGTTTGACAATTTGTCAAACACTTTCCATGCAAGCTCTATCTTGCTGACTTTTATTTTCATAATGTTTTTTCTGCTTGTAATGGTCTCAAATGAAGTTTAAATGCTTGTGAGTAATTGCCGACATATCTAAGCAAAGAACTATAATAAAAACACAATCTTTTTTGTCCTTTTGAATGCATACATATGATTTCTACATGTAAAATGTGCACCTACTGTCAGTGAACATTTTCACAAACATTTGACATGCACACTATTGATTTATTATCAATGATAAAATATAGTGCTGATATAACCATGAATTCCCAATTAAATATGTAGCCAATAGAATGAAATTATTACAATGATGATAACATGCAATTGTGTAATAAACAAATGCAATAAAAGAAACCTGGAAATCTGATTGCAGGTAATTATGGACATTAGAATTTGGACACAGCATAACTGAAAGCCAATATCATTAGACACAAAGGCTGGAATTATGTAGTTAAGGCACCAAACATTCATGTATGCCTCTCAAACCCTAGCATCACTATCTTCAGCTCTCATATGGCCACAAGAAATAGTGCAGCTGCCTCAAGACTTCACCTACAGGTGTTAAAGGAGCTGCGATCTGCCATTAATATCAACCCTTAACCCATGCTTAAAGTCATATAGCTTCTTCTCACTAAATTCTACAACCAGTTATATCAGTCTTGGCCTCAGGATGAAAACAAAGCTCTGGTTGGATTCACCAGTTCAAAGTGTATGAAAATCTGAAAGAATTCTCAATGCTTCAGATAAAAATGTTGAAACCCTTAGGTTTAAATTTCAACACCAAAATTTCCAAAATATCAAATTCATCAAGAACGAATTAGTCTTTTGTATTGAATGCATTTATAAACTTCAAGGCAAATTGATTGGATTCTTAAATTAGTGACTCGATATACCTTAAAGAACATAAGTGCATTTGTTGCAAAGTTTATATTTCCCTCCATTTGGTGGACAACAAAATAATATAGAGTATATCTTAATGAACACTAATATCTCCCTTCAAACTCACACTTGACAATTATTCCTCATGCACTTTATAATTTGACTTTATAATTATTAAATAATTTGTTTTAATATAAGTCAATTTATAATTAAAATGTCATAACTCAAAAAATTCTCGTTATTTTCTTGCACCATCTGAGCTAGGGAGTCAACTAATGCATCCTCTGTCTGTATGACTATCTTACTAAAATTGGAAAGGGCCCTTCTCGATCAACCTCAGGCTTACTATGAATAGTAAGTATATGAAATAGAGCCCAAACGAAGTTTAATCTGATCCAAACGAAGACCAAATTGGAACATACATAATTTTGCAGAAGATAAGGACTTTCATTAACCAAACATTTGCGTTAGAAGACCCTCTATCCACAATAATTAGCCTACAAGGGACACAATAATAGGCTAATCCCTCAAACTCCTATGCTCGTGAAAGTGGGAACATTACAAGGAAAGAAAGTGATGACATAAATGCAAGACCCCTATACACTCAACTTTAGCTCAATACTGAGGGTTTGACATGGCTACAGAAGTGCAATCAGATCGAGATTATCACCTAGCTTTTTTATTCATTCATTCCAACTATGACAACAAGAAAAGAAGAATGGAGAACCTAGACATTCCATTTTATTTCCATATTTTGTCAGTACACCCCTCCAAAATAACTCCTTTTCCAGCTTTGCATAACTACCTTTCAGTGCCTCTTCCCTTACACTACTTGAGAATGCATTGCCTGAATGTCAAGGTCTAAAATCCTATGAATCTTTTTGTGTTTCTCCCAAGAAGTTTTCCACACTTTCGTATCCAAAAATCAAGGATCAATTTCCATTAAATGACTATTCCACAAAGTATGATGGTGTTCCCCTCTTATGATCCTTCCTCCTTAATTTTATTCATTCGAACCTAACTGTTTTGGAGGTTTCTTCCTCTCATCGGCTAAGATAAATGTGTTTTTGTTTTACTTTATTATCTTTATTCATTTCAACCGAATATAAAAAAATAAAAGTAAAAGGTGTTTACAGTGGCATATTTCTCATAAGTGTTGCCAAAATCATAGTCATTTCATTCATACATTTATTTCCTCCAAGAATCCTCCTTTTGATTTAATTAGCTTATTCAATGAGTGGCTTCTATAGTATGAATTAGAGTTGGATAAAGCTTCAAATTAGAACTTACCCTTTTACATCAAACTGCAAATTTTTTATTGATTTCACTAGGAAAGAAAATTGTATCAAACACGTGGCATAAACGACAGGGTTAGAAATTCAACACATAAGCATAGGATGCATAAGCAATGGAGTGCAATCTACATGATAAAAAACAATTGCAGGTATTTTTCTATATATATATATATATACTAGAAAAAGAATGTGCATAATAGGAGAAATCTATATTTTATTAATTATTCTTTTCATAAGATAGTTTTCCACATTATTTTCTTTCTTAGGATAAATTATCTGTTTTAATGAGAGAAAAAGTTAAAAAGAAGATAAATACTAATAAATATACAAATAAAAAATTAATATATATATTTTATTATTATCTTCTTTTTATAAGAATATTTTTTATCATTTTCTTTTATTAATCTGTCTTTTTTAATGTTTCCCCAAAAAAAGATGAACAACAATAAAAGATACTAGAAATAATTATCTATGGTTTTGTAAAATCCTTTCTAATGAATTATAAATATTGTACTACTAAATCATTGTATTCCATGAAATGACAATCAATTGTATCCATATTATTCATGCACTCTATTCCTACATATTTTGGTTGCTTGCCTAGCAAAGATTTCGCAGCTGCAATATCTACAACCCTCAAACCTTTCCTATCTTGACAAATGTTTGTGCTCTGAATCTTCATGCTTAAATCTCTCACAATAGTAGATGATATTCAATTTAGTTTTATTTCATTCAATCTATTTTGTGCATTACCTTTCATTATTTTTATGAAATGATAAATACTAATAAAAGATATTAGAAATTGTTTTATTAATAATTTTTAACTAAAAGAGGGGTAAAAATTTATTCAAATATAAGAAAGTTACTAAAACAAGGATAGGGAGCCCAAGAAAAGGAGCACTACATAACCCTATCACTTTCGACTAATTGATCTAATATCTGAAGCATAGGAGGTACTTGCCCCCTATCCACTACATTTCAAGCCTGCACTTGATCTGAAGCAAACAATTTGCAATACTATTTCACTCCCTAGGACTGTGTCTAAAAGTAATAGGCTCCTAGGAGCAACACAATTGGAGAATTTGTCTAATAGTCAAAGCTAAATGCCAACTAACATTAACGCTATATTATCTAGTAAGTTGAGTTGCCACTATTTGAGAATCAAGCTCACAAATAATCCTTCTCCATCTAAGAGGAGAACTATACTCAACAATATAGAAAATGGTAAGAGCCTCCATTCAATCATTCAGATGAAGGCCCTTATAAATAGAAGAAATAAACTGAATATCACTAGAACAATCCCGACCAACTCCACCAATCCCAACATGCCTATGATTCCAATGTGAAGAACCATCAATGTTAATTTTTAGAACTCCATGAGGAGGTGACCAACAATGGTGCAGGAGCACCTAATCCTAAAGGTCACTGTGAGATATATAAGGTTTTAGTGTCATTTAAAGTCAATTATATGATGTTTTGATTCATTTTGAATCCATTTGTAATGGTGTTGACAAGAAATGTAAGCAATTGCACAATATTGCTCAAGTTGTCAACTAGGTCATGTTTAGGTCTACATGGTCAAATTGTATAAAAGGGCTATGAAATGGTAAATGCATTATAAGAGGTCTTAAATATTATATTTAGTTATGTATAGAGAGGTTTGATAAAGTTTTTAAGTCATTTTGTCAAAAATGTAAAAAGTTGCATTAAAAAGTTGTAAAATGCAACATTGAGAAAGTTGCTAACATTGCAAAAAAAGATGTAAAAGGGTAGATGGTTGGTGTAGGAGTTGGTTATGAAGTAAAAAACTACCAAATACCTTATAAATATCATTGTATGGTCGAACCAAATCAAAGATTTTGAAGGAGGAAATATTTTGATACATTTCTTGTGCATTCTATTATTGTTATTTTGATTGGTTTTTCTGTTTTAGTGTAGGTTCCAGGTCTTGTACAATCATGTGCAGCCTAGAAACCATGTAATATAGTAATGGATAGATATAATTATGAATCTTCCTTCTCATGCTTTTTGTTTGGTTCAAATTTATGAAGAAATGAATAAGTTATGATCATTTTGGTGAAAGTTAGTATTTGTAGATTTGAGGATTTCAGGGAACAGTCATGTTGCAGCATTTGGTACGGATATATTTTGATGAATCAACACCTCCAAGAATATTCATTGGGAAGATACGTGAATTAATTTTCATTTCCTTTTGGTTTGGGTTGTTTTTATACAGATTTGTGAAAGTTATGGGCATTTGAGTGAAAACTGGTTTTTAACAATCTGCATTGGAGTTGCAGGCAATGATTTATGCTTGCAAAATGATTTGTGAATGGTAAAAATAAATGGCTTACATATTTGGAAACTAGATTCATTAATAGATAATTTTAAATTGGTTTGGTGTCATTTAGATTCGTTTTGAGGAAGATATGAGATGCCCTAGGAAGGATTTGGTGTTTTAAATCTGGTTTATGACAGAGAAATGGAAGTCTGAAACAATTATTGGTTGAGGAAACAAATGGAATCATAAGACTTTGTAATTTTGGGAAATGGTAGTTCATGATGTTGATTAAAAACTTCATTCTTTCCAGAAAATTTATTATTGTGATTTTATGGGTCAAATAAATCAATCTTTAAAGACTGTCTTGAAAACAGCAATGTTGTGGTTTTCCTCATAAGTTGCCTTTGTTCAAAGATATTACTGAATGGGTGTTGAAAGGATCATAAAGGTTCCTATTTATTGTTGGTTTTGTATGATGCTCTGCATCAAACAACCCTCTCTATTGATCTTTTGCAAAGGATGTTTGCGTCTACTACTTTTGACCTAATCATCAGAGACAAGAGCACCTCATTCAAGAGAAAATCAAGATAATTGCAAATAACATCTCTAGGATCCACTTCACTAATCAAATCACACTTAACCAAGATAGCCTCACAAAGAGAATGAATATCTTTTCACCGAAAGTGTTGAACAACCATCCTAGCATCTTGAAAAATCCTCTGACTCCTCTGCAACCAAACATGCCAAATGATCAAAGTAAGTTTGGGAGCCCACACAACCTAAAGAAAAGGGATTAGCAAGAGTTTTACCCCATCAAGCCCAAAACTTAGATATAGAGGAGACATGCCAACAGGTTTAACCCCAAACACCTCACCAAAAGTGCTAATCTCCTTGGCAAACGAACAGTAAGAAAAGATGAGAAAATGTCTCCTCACCATTACAACATGAGGCCCACCTCGAAGGACTTAGAAAGTTCCATTGGCATAGATTATACTAGGTAAGACATCGGTTTTGAACTGCCAACCATATGGAAAATTTACATTTAGGCCAAGAGAATTTGTTTCAAACTTGTTTCCACCAAGGCACCTCAAAACTACCAAACAACTATCTTAGAACTCTAAATACTTTATCTTGATCCCTTTCTAAACCACCCGACAACCATTCAAAAGGATCCTTCCATTTGTAACCAACCACAAAACTTAAATTATGAGTGGGCTTATAATGCACATCCTTATCCCACCCAGCTACTGTAAAAGAGTCACAAAGGAAATGTAGATGCAAATACATGGACATAAGAGGGGGATTCCAATCCCAAGAATCTGTCCAAAAAAGAGCTTTAGAGCTTGTTTTGCAAATCCAAAAAAGGCCACTTTTAATTAGTTGAACCACTATTTTTAGAGTATGTCAATTTCTAGAGCCTCTACCCTCCAAAGGATAGCAACATCCATATTCAACTCCTATTAAATACTTATGCATGAGAATGCAGACCCGAAGCCGACTTTAACTGGTACACCAATGCAAATATAATTTGGCTACAAGATCTCATCCATTCATGGTAGCAGATTAAAGACTGCAACCCCCTCGTTCTTTGGCCGACACATAAAGTCCCACTTAACAAGGCTCCACTTAGAAGTCTACAAATTATAACTCCACAAAAACTGTCATGAGAGGGCACCAAAATCCTTAAGAAAATACATAGAGGCTAATTGAACCAAACTTCATTAAATAGGAAGACCTTGAATTGCTGATTGTAAAAAGGTCACCCTAGTGATGGAAAGTCATTGGTTGGTCCAATTGTTTTCCTTATATCGCAACTTATCAATCAAATATTGCCAGAATAGCCTAGATTGTTGACCAACAACAAAATGAATGCCCAAATAAATCAAGGGGAGAGATCCAATTTGAAGCCTCAAGATGTTAACAATCCTCCTTGGATAGGTTGTAAAGTGTTGGAAAAATAGATCAAGAACTTATGCTCATTGAATTCTGACAAGCAGCTAAATAAATATCCAACGTTCGCCTGAAGGACTTAGCTTTATAAAGATGGGCAATCCCCATGAGTAGTATCATCCACAAATTGGAGATGTGAAAGCTTAGGCAACCCATTCCCTAACTCTTAATAAATCTGTCAAGGCCCTCAGCTATAACAATAAACAAATAGGGGAAAGAGGGTCCCCTCAGCGAAGATCTTTGGAGGCTCGAAATAAATTAGGCTCCCCATTTAAAATAACAGAGATGGATGATGAAACAACATCCATCAACTTGTAAGAGAAACAACATGAAACTAGTGAAAAATATGAACTCTGTGCAGGCTTTCGCTTTCGTTCACGTTAGCTCCTACCTTGTCTACAATGGTTCTCCACTGCCTTCCTCTATGATTGACCCAGATTGTGTTGGCGTTACTTGGGATCTTGTTGGCTCTACAATTTTTAGTGACACTGGTATCTCTTTGTCAGAGTCATGTGTTTTTGCTAGTACGGCTAGGGGTTTTGTCGACCCTCTATCTTCATAGTATTTTGTTGGCATTTTTGTGTTGGGTCTGTTGTTTTGGAGAATGCAAGAACTATTGGTAGGGTTTCAAACTTGAAAAAGTGGATTCCTAATCATGGGTTTGTCCTCATTTCCAAGCCCATTTCCATTGTTCTGGATAAGGAGTTGGAGCAGGAAATTGATGCATCAACTTCCAAGGGTCATAATTTTTTGACTCGGATGTGGCTTTTTGCTCAAATTTTGAGGGTGGCTTCGTTAGGAGTTAGGTGGTTTGCTAGTTCAGCTTTTTTCTATTATGGCTAGAAGAATTTATTTTTGGAGAGCCAAAAAATCCGTTTAGACCCCTAAAACCCATTTTTCGTGATTTTTGTGTTTTTTTCAAGCATGTTTAATAACTCTGAATGGGTGTTTCCATATTTGAAGATTAGTTGGCAATTCTAGTTGTCGTAGTTTAAGGAAAGTCTAGTTTAATTTTTAGCTTTCTAGGAGTTATTTTCAAAGGTTACCTAAAATAGAAAATTTCAAGATTTATAAAAATTTATCGAAAAGGGTAATTTTCTGTTTTGCCTAGTTTAGAGGATTTTTCATTATTTAAGAAGCTGCTGAACTTTGTAGAAGGTGTTAGAGATAGGGAATAATGAGAGGGGTAGGGAGTGAATTAGTGTTCCACAAACTTTTCTTCAAATATTATATTATTAACAATTTTTAAGCATGCATGAGTGATCAAATTGAAAAGTAAACATAACTATAATACAATGCAACTCATAACGCTATTATTTGTTAACTAGGGAAACCCTGACCAAGGGAAAACCCCGATGGGGATGGTAACAACAAAATGATCTACTAATCAAAAGTATCTTGTGAAAGATATTGACCTTGTTAGGAGTCTATTACATCTGCATAGTGTATCTGTCCTTCTTAGAGGACTAGACCTTGTTAGAAGCCTCAACTCTGTTAGGAGTTGGTATTACAATTACAAAAGTAGCAAGTTGAGCCCATTGCTCAAACATGCATATACAATAGTACAATCTGTATGCAAAAGGTATAGACTCAAAAAACCTTTCTGACAGTGCTAATATCTTCAATATCTAATTTTTCCTTTGTAGCTCTCTTCACAAAAATGATCATGCATCTGTACTATGTTGTACATTAATCAAGTTCGCATCAATATTGATCATACAAAGTCCGTATCAAAACATTTTATCATTACAATACAATGTTACACTTCTTACAAACAAAAAGTTCTTCCTTTATACTGAATTCTCTCATCCCATGGCCTTGTTGCTTGATACCTTGCCAAATCTTTTGAATTGACTTTTGCTAAACGAGGGTTAACATATAGGATGTCATCCCAACCTCATCAAGTCAAATGTAACATATGGATTTTCCTAAAGTTAAAACTAGATAATTGTGCCCTAGTGATTAAGACTTAAGTTTTGTCCTGTACTATAAATAGAAAAGTGTGCCCTAGTATTACAATCATTACTTAATTACATCAAATATTTATCATCAAGATAATGGTTTTCTTCTCAAATAATTATAATTTAATTCATTTACATTTATTTGAAGGAAACTAGCAATCATGATCTAAATCATTCATAATCATCTTAAGGAAACAATGAATCTAGATCACATATAAAGAAATGAAATCTAGGATGATTAATTCAAAAGAATTAAATAAGGTTTCAAATTTCATACGTGTAACTAAAATAATTGACAATGTGTTGATCAAGCCTCAGCTTTTGGGAAAGAGGAGAAGCATTGGCAGAGGCTTAACCTCCCAACCATGGACCTTAAGTATCCCCTCACAATCTTTAACAAGAAAGGCTCTCCCTACCTTAGGTTAGGCTTGGGGCACTATAGTCCAGCCATTCGAGCATTCCGGTGTTAGAATGTCTACTCAGTAGTTGGCAAGGTTTGAGGATATTTTTCCTTTAACCTTTGCTCTATTAGCTAGCACCACTGACCTTTTAGTGATCAAATAATAGGAGAGCGTGCCTCCAAACAACATTGGCCAAGGATTTGAATGGGTATCAGATACCCTGATCACCACCAATCATCTTGTCAACAGAGTATAACATTGGACATTCATGAGCTGACTCTTTTAACAATTTTGCATTTAAAGATATTTATTATTCATGGAAGCTCTGATCATATTGTATTTTTCTTGCATGGAACTGCTCCTCTTCACCCGTTATCTAGGGCTTCTTCGCCTTGGTGAGTCCTTGGAGTTCATCAAATTCTTGAGATCCTTACACACAGTCTCATTATAAGATTTCATATATTAGGAGTACAATGTGCACCCGCATGTACATATTTTATTGCTCATGGTATTCAGATTTTTTGAAACATAAATAGATTCACATGATATAAGATCAAGACATGGATCGGTGCATAACATAGATTAATCTTGGCCATGGGTTCAGTCTTCTGATAAATAAATTTAAAAAAAAATCTGAACAAGCATTGTATTCATGTTGGCTGCACATATTGTAATAACTAAGCATATAATATTACAATCTTTGATTCATGCAAAAGAAAGTGAACCTGTTTGAGAAGACGGAGTACCAGAACTCGCCCGAGCTCCACTTGCGTGAGATATTGTGTTTTAATAATAGACCTTTCTGAATGATGTCTTATCTTGTATCTCTTTTATCTAAAATGTTGTTCATAGGTTTTGAGTTGTGTTTCCATTATTGATATATTCGACTGTGATCAAATTTCTTTCCTATATTTTCAAAGTTCATAAACCTTCTCTTAAATTATTGATATGAATTAGCGGATCTTCGAACAAGGTTTCTTGTGATTTGTCTTGTCAAATCTTTCATTGTGTCTCGGGTATAGCAGTGCTTTGTGTTATCAATCTTGGTGTATCACCTTATTTCTTTAAGTTTTCCCATGTTTAAGGTTATCTTTTTACCCTTTTCCATCTAATTTTTTCATTTCTCCATTAGTACAAGTAAGATCTAAGATATATCATATAGGAACCAGCCTAGAATCTGGAGGTTCAGCCAAGTTATAAGTTACCCACAACTTTTGGCTGATCCCATGTTTCTCCAAAAATCGTTGTGAGTTTTAAGACTTAAGGCAAATTTTCAGGGTGCAAATTTTGGAGATAACAACCCCTAAACCCCACTTTCTGTAATTTTGTAAATTTTGACTTATTTTTAGAGTTTTTTTACTGTAATAACTTTGAATGGTCTTTCCAAATTCAAAGGTTAGTTGGCAGTTCTAGTTGTCGTAGTTTAAGTAAAGTCTAGTTTAATTTTCAGCTTTCTAGGAGTTATTTTCAACCTAAAATGGCAAATTTCAAGAATTGTAAAAATTTGCTGAAAAGGGTAATTTTCTGTTTTTTCTAGTTTAGAGGATTTTTAGTTATTTAAGAAGATGCTAAACTTTGTAGAAGGGTGGTTGGTGAATGGAAAATATGTGAGTTTCAAAACATATGTGTTTGATCTGTGTTTTTTTATTTGGTTTCATTCTGCAAAATGTATTGCTCTGTATAGATATCTAGGTGTTGCATCAAAAATAGACTATAACGCCTCTATTTTCTTTGTCCATGCTTTGATTTGTCGCTTCTAGTCCAACCTCCTAGAGTTACACTCTTAGGAGCAGCTTCTTGCTAGAGTTGTGCATATTTACCCTATGGCAAGGGTTTTGTTTTTGCTAAATTTGAAGATGTTGAGGACAAAAATAAAATGTGTGATCATTTCCTCAACTGGGAGGATATATTCATGCTTATGGCTAAGTCTTTGTATGCTAATTTCAACCCTACTATTGAAACTTTCACTAAGGTTGTTGTTTGGGTTCAATTACCTAATCTCCCCCTTCATTGTAGGGTTGATAATTTCCTGAGACAATAATGCTCGTTGGGATTTCATGATGCTTGATGAGTAAACTCTTGATATTTTCTGTTCCATCTTTTCTCATATTCTAGTTGATCTGGATCTCTTTAAGGTTATTTTAGTAACCGAAATTGAATCCTCAAAGTGGTTTTGGATCCAACCTTTGGACTATGAGGGAATTCCTTTCAGGTGCAGAAGATGCTTTAAGATTGGGCATATTCTGACTCAATGTGATTTAGAGAAAATTTAAAAACCTACATCTTGGTGGAAGGTGCCTCTACTTAACATTATTCTGTTGAGAAGACTTCGTCTCAGAAGAGTTTTTCTTAGTTGGTTGCACAGGATTGTCCCGCTTCTTCTTCACATGATGCTCAAAATTCAGATGGTGGTAGTGCTAAGGCTAGTGCACATTAGAGGGTTTGTAATAGGGATTTGGTTATCGATAGTGCTTCACTAGCTATGAGCATTGGTGGTAACTCTGATTCTTCTTTTTCATCAACTATTTTGGCGACTCCTACTAGGGGTAGTGCTTTGGCTAGAGAGCCTCAAGTTGTGCGTATGGATGGTGCTGCCTCTTTGACTAGTTTGGCCCTAATTCTCATATGTTTATTGGCCCCTCCTTGGCTTCCGGTCTTCTCTTTCAAGGGGTGGGGAACTTTGTGCTTGACATGATTTCTTAGCAAGTTGAGGCTACTAAGGTGGAAGAATGTCAAATCACGGTGAAAGGGGAGAAACCTAAATCAACCCCCGTCCTCATTTGATATGACCCTCCGATCCCATAAGGGAAAGCTAAACATAAACTTTAAAGGTTTTGGGTAGGTATGGGGGTTGGATGGATACCCTTCTAGTCCTCTCATCATTTTTAGGTTGCATGAGGGCTTTTCATGTGTCTATTTGTCTTTTTGATGCAGCAATTGTTCTTGGTTGTAGGAGCTTGGTGGACTTTCCCTCATCTTGGTTTTGTATTGGTTTTGTCTTGTCTCTTGTAGAGGGTTGCATTGAATATCTCTTGTTGTGGGTTTTAGGTCCCTCCAATGCCTATTATGTACAATAGAACAAGTTTTCAGGTCCCTTCAAAACTTTTTTTCACTTAATAAAAAATAGAGAAGAATGATGAAGTAACACAACTCATAGTCCAACTAAACCACTCTGAACTAGAGTCAAAAGCAACAAGTATTTTCCACAAAAAGCCTCACTTGGCTCTATCATAAGACTACTATATCGAAGAATTTAACCCAAGGGCCCATTAGGAGAAAGCATACATAGGAGCAAATATCAAATGGAGAGCTAAGATGCTCATTATACAACTTAGGATAGGCTCCCATCATTTGAGATGCAAAACGGGCAAATGGACGATACCCAAGGAAGAATGTGAAGAAAGAATATGTTTGTTTTGTAACATAGGAGAGGTTGAGACCAAGCGACACTTCTTCATGGAATGTCCAACACACAATGACATCCATTGCAGCTATCAGGATATTCTGGTAAATGGCAAGTTAGATACTCTTTTTGAGGAGGAGCAATTGGACAAGACAACAAATTTACTGGTTAATATTCACTATCGAAGGCCAGACTTAGAGAAGCAACTCCAAAAGGCCTAATGTTTATTTTTGGCTTGCATATGGGTCCCATAGGCTGCTTTGGCCTCGCGGACATTATTAAAATCATTCATTCATTCATTCAATTTGATGAACATCAATTTCTCCTTGCAAACCTCCATAGAGTGAATGGCTTCATAGGCACTACCACCCCATCTAGAATATATCTTCCTGCCCTAAAGCCCCCTTGCTCTTCCAAGATCAAAGTGGAGAACCAAGGTCTAAGCCTGTCAACAATTGGCTTAGTAATAATGTCGTAGACCACACTACAAAGAGCAATGGGTGTAAAATCTAGCTGACTAGCATCTTCCTTTTTAGGAACAAGAACAAGGAAAGAAGAATATATGGCCCTCAACATTTATTTTCTGCCATAAGATTCACGGACCACTTCTAGTTAATTCTAACTATAATTTCCTATCAGCTCATCCCTCGAACCACCTCAGGATATTCATTGCATAGTCAACAATAAGGATATTCAGTCAGCTTTTCCTTAGAAGCAGCCATTGCACAAGGAGAAGGGAATAATACTCACGCCAACAGCCCCAATATTCTTTCCATGATTTATGCCATCGAATAAGACAGACCTAGGGCATCTAGTCAGCACTTCCATCCAGTCAGATTCAAGGACTCATTTCAGGAGTTTGAATATCATCATATTAAAAAATAGCAAATCCCATCTTCTATCAAATAAGTAATCCAAATATCCCATCAACCTTCTTTGACCAATCAGCAATATAAACACTTAAACAGCAATTACTAATGATATAGCAAGTAATTAACACTGCAGCAACACCTGATCTGTAAAGACAGAAAGCTTATTTTAAGACCCATCACCAAGAACAGTAGAATTCATTACATTAAAGAGTAAGCAGCCCTTGTAAGATCAGAACTGGGTGTTCAACCATTCAGTAAAGGAATCTTCATTTGCATCAAAGTTGCAAATGGGAGCTAAGAGGTAGGGCTCTCTATTGGGTATAATAGTTCCTACTAAGGAATTAAGGAAGAGACTGAGCATCTCTGAAGGTCTATTCAACAAGGATTAAGAAAAAATCAACACCGTAAGCAGGGGCATTACAGGGTAGAAGAATTTTATTTGGACTCTATAGTAAATACAAGTGAACAATGAATTCAACATTAAAAAATCCATTTCATAATATTAAAATAATAAATTCATTGAGTTCTGCATTTAAGTTTTCAATCTTAACGTTTCACTCCAAATAGTAATTTGACTTAACACGGAATAAAAACTATGATATATTAATAATAGTTCAAATAGGGTGAGAATTGCAAGTAATTCTTACTGCAGTACTGTTATTTTATTTGAATGGTACAGTTGTTGCTCGTGATGTCATGCTTTATAAGCCAACTTAACTCATGGTTGCAACTTCCAGAAAGTAACACATGTTTAAGCATTAGGTAGCCGGACCACATCATCAAATATGATGCCACATCAGCATGTTTTTCAATCAAGGTGCCCAAAAAAACACTTCAAAAAAGTGAGACCAACAGTCATGCAAAAGGTTCACCCATACTTGTGCAGCTGATGCAGCATCACATGATTGGTTGGTTTTTAGAATAATGGATATATTTCATTCAATTATGGGTGGTTATTATCAGCAATAACAACTTTAAAGTCACAATTATTGGTACAATGTTGTCAAAAAAATTGGACATTAAACTGCGAGTGTAAAATCTGTGGATATCAAATTTAACAACTGTTATAACAGTCATTGGAACATGATCAGGTATTGGGACCTCTCGGCTAGTATCGTTAGTGAAGTTTCCCATGAGTTTTGCAAGTCAAATGAAGTTCCACTTGGAGAAGCATCCCCAGGTTTAGGGGAAGAGTCATCTTGGTGTACTGGTAAATTGGTAATAACATAAATAATCTTGCAGTCCTGATAATACTTATCTGGTGTTCATATAGTTTTATGGAATGTGAGTGCATCCCTCGGGTTCCATTCTTGCATATACAATTCACAAAATTAATCTTCAACAAAATCTGTATCTATCTTCTGGCAGCCTCTTTACAGGGCTTTAATTGTTAGCACACATTTGATAGTCAAGAGGTTTTTAAAAATATGCTTTTAGCATTAGCTGTTTTTTGTTTTCTATTCTGCAAGGAAAAAAAACTTATTAAAAGAAACAGAATAGTAGTCCGCTTATTACAGTGGTGGCCTCTAGTCAATGGTTATTGACCCCCAAAATTTCCAACCCTGCAGTAGGTCACTTCATTATCTTGCTGCATTTAATTACTTTGGTCAATTGTTGACTTCACTTTGATTTATCTCAATGTAGTCTATTGCTGGAGATATTGGAGAATATCTAAACACAATTTATGCTTTCCAGGTTATAGCGCTCAGCTTTATGTTTTATGTTTTACAGACCTCTATGAGTTAGCATAGAGATTGTTTGGCATATGAGCAATATTATGTATTTGAAAAAAGAGAACCAAAAAACCATAATTCTTGATTTTCAAACTGCATGATATTAATCACTTGGAGAGTTTTGGCAATTGGGAGCTACCTAACAATTTAATGTAGTGCATGGATGCAGATTGGGTTTTTGATATGCCAGAAGTGCAAAGTCTTCAAATGTGTGACATTCCCTAGTGACAGTGTATCTGAATCGTAGAAAGGATATGCACCATTTCCTTTCTCAGGGGCCTGTATTGGCTTTATTATTTGGAAGTGTTCAAAATTTATGAACATTAGGTGGGTTTCCTTGCTAAGGAGGGACACAATTCTAAGTATTTTGGTTTGGAATGTAGTCAAATATTCTGACCTCATTGTAAGGAATGCAGTTGATTTCAGTTTAAGTCGTTACTTACTTTTGTAGAAAAATTCAAAAGATTATCTTGCACATTCCAGATGGTATTTTAGTTTAAAAGTGAACAGAATAAAAGACCTTTTCAAAGAACCAAGACTCCTCAAGGGACCATTTTACTTATGCAGATTGACAAAAAAGGGACAGCCTCAAGAAATCACATCAGACTGACTATGAGTTTTATGTGGGTCCCTTAGGCTTATGGTCTCATGGACGTTATTAAAAATCTTTCATTCATTCATTCAAAAGGAAAACCTAAAAAATTGTTTTAACTTGCACCATATAGATGGAGTAAGCTTGTCAAATATTTAGTAGAAATGGCTCAATAAATATTTGTATCAATTTTAATGAAGAATTTCGGCCCTTTTAAAATTCCTCCAATAAGAGAACAATCAACTTCAATTAAAGCATTGGTCAATGCAGTTATATTGAATTTTATGGAAATGTGTCCAGCATTGATCAATTGGTCATTAAGAACAATTAAATAGGTCCAATCGAATGTAGCTTGATACATGTAAGCTATCAAGTCTAGTCAATTATGGTATAAAATGTATTTGATTAAATATAATTAATGGGACTGAATTTAAATCTAATGTTTCTTAATAGTTAAACTAGATCAAATCGGAGAAAAAAGGGTATCATAATTTGAGTTGGTCAAACATAATCAAATATACTTTTTGTCCATGTAAATTTTATAGTTGATTAGGTCAAATATTGTCTGAGTAAACAAAAATATTTTTATTTTATTTTTGTCAATATTATTAAATTTGTTCAAAATTAGTCCATTCTAGATAATTATGTTCTAGTTTGATAGTAAAAATCTTCTTCTAAATGAAAGTTATGGTTTAAGAAATAGTTCTATTAGGAAAGCTATACCAAGATTCAAATAACATTGTATCAATTTTTTACATTATTATACTAAAATTTGCAAATTCTAGACATACTAATCTCTCTCATTTTAAGACAAAAATAGTGGACCTCGACAATAACACTTTCTAGATATCACCATCATGACAACTTAAAACCCTTTTAAAATAAAATAAAATAAAACTCATGCTTTATCTTCTAGCCATAAAATTAAGAACATTTTTGAAGTAAATATACATGGTGATAAAAAGAACATCCAGTTTAAATCTCAAAAAGTCCACTTCTAAATTTAAACAACATTGAAAAATTAAGTGCACAAGTGAACATGTGATAAAATTATTCACGACTCTAAACAACAATACAATTATATGCAATCGGGTATTCAATGATATAAACTAATCATTACACACACCTTACATTAATCATAAGAATATTTATCCAAATTGTGGGAAAAATGATTGCTCACAAACAAAGCTCCAACTTGATATGTATGTAAAAATCCTCCAATGTGAATAAAACTCTAGGAAGTGTGAGCTTTATTACCCTAACTTTGAAAATGGCCAATTTTAAAACTTTAGGGTATTTTCACTACCTCAATGATGATGATTGATTTTATGCATATAGATATCGACTTATTGCAATGCTTTTTCATTTATAATCCCCTGAGCTAGATAACTCATTTGCTTGTATAGATTAGGTACAAGTATGTTATGTATGTTTGCATACAATTTCAAGTACGGGCTAAGAAAGAAAAACTACTCACTAAATCTATGAGCATAAAGAATCAAAAGTTGAAATGGTTTGCAAATCACTTAGACAATGAAGGCTATACAACATAGCATTTGGAGATAAGTTTCTAAACCATAGTTAGTCCCCCACCTAGTTCAACAAGTATGAAAATGTCCTAGTTAATTCACAAATTGGGTTTAGACCTTATTAGCAGTATTGACAAGCATCAAAGAAATTGAGATCCGTTGTATGATTGAGATATTGAGCTTTCATTAAAGTTTAGAATCATGAGACTCCCTAACTTATTTCTAAAGTTCCAATTTTATGTGATCCATCGATAACAAAGAGCCCTATCAAGATATTGGGTCTTCTGATCCCATTAGCTAAATATTAGAAGGTTCAAATGTTCAACTATTTCTCAGTTCTTTGACATGATTAAGAGTGACGATTTATTTGCTCCTGAACAAATTACAAGGCACACCTTGCCATTCAAATATCTTTGGATCTCTTTAAGTACCACTTCTTAAATGTTGCAAGTGTAGTGGAATGAAATTATTGAGGTGGCACCATGATTTTCTAAACATGAATTATTATCATCTACCTTTGAAATTAAGTGAATTTAGAAGCTAATTTACAAAGAAAATTGGAGGAATTTTTTAGTTTCTTTGCAACAATGATCAAAGAGTCCTCCTTAGAATGGGCTTTTTGTGACTAATAAAGAAAGTGAGGAAGAATCTATGTTTGTGGTGCAATCAGATTTGAACTTGGCTAAGTCAAACTAGCTTGACATCATTTCCAAATTGTTCTTTGTGGCATAAGAGATGACTAACTACATTACATAATATAATGCAGGGTGGTCTTCGTCTTGGAAGAAGAGAATGCGTTGAGATTCACCAACTTTTCATAGAATTGCAGTTGGTGAATCTTAGCAAATTCTAACTCTTCTTTGAAGATGGAGACCATCCTATGATATTATGTGTAGATGGTCATCTCCTATGCCACAAAACACAATTTAGAATTGCAGCTAGCAAATGGTATTTATCCCATCTGTTCTTGCTCTTGGAAGAAGAGGACGAGCGCGCTAAGAATGAAATCTTAGAATGTAGTCATTTGGAGATAGTGAAATAAATTGAACTTTGTATCATGGGTTTTTCTTGAAATATCATTAGATAAAAATGTATGTGTTCAAAACTTTGTATTTGCCGCATTTTCCTTTACTGTGAGTTAGACTTTGCATTATAGATCTTATGATGCTTTCTTACTTCTTGTTAATGGATGTCTTTAAAGAAAGTATATTTGAAACTAAGAAAAGTAGGTTGCCTTTGTTTGAAGACCACAAATCTAGATTGTTGTTAAAGTGCATACGCCACAGATATTATTTTCTTCAAGGCCTGAAGTAAAGGACTCAGAAATTGTAGACAACGATAGAGAAGCTAAAGTTGTTTAAAGAGTATCTTGGAAATGAGAAGTGTTTTATTAACTCATACACTTATCACTCTCATAATTTCACCATTATGGGCAAATGATGTATCAACAATAGCTGAATCACTGAAGCCATTGGAATTGCATGAAAGCAAGAAGTGTGAACCTATCTTAACATGCATGTAAATAGGAAAGACTTAGCATTTGTTCATTTTTTATGGAGAAGTGTCGCCAGACAAGAAAAGATGGGGTTTAATACTGAGGCACCTCAAATAATGAGTTATGGCGTGGAATTGAAGATGAGAGAGGTCACGATACTGAGGTTGGAATTGTTGTGGTCACTTGTATCTGTGGTAATATGAAAGAAGGTACGAACCATATTATATCCGTGCCTTCATTTTTCCCTTAGAAACTTTCACCTTTGATATTTTTGACACTGATCAAGAAAAATATAGTGTTTTTTTACAAGGTTGCAAAGGGATCTCTAGATTACGGTCTAGAAATGGAAGCTTTTATTTTTTTATGTCAAGAACCTAATATCTAATGAGATAGGACAGAGGATTGAAAATCTAGTAGGTGTGAAAGAAACCAGTCAATCAGATTTTCATATGATGCGACTTGAATAATCATCTTTTAATTTTTTTTACCCAAAAGGTGGAGAAAATTAATCACAAAAGGTGATTTGCTCTTCTACTTTCAAAAACTCTTTTTTCCAAGAGATAATATGCAAATTTTAAAAATTACGTTTCAATTTTTTGATTCCCATAGGAAAACTGAAGGTGTTAATGATTTGGTGGAATCCAATAGAGGCGTAAACATACTGCCTTTCCATTGAAAAGAGAATAAGTCCTCTCTACTAGATTTGATCCCATGGTCATGGAATGTGATCTTCAAAAGTCGCAACCAGCAATTGCATGTAATGGGATTGATTTCTCCTATAGTCCTATGAAGGAAGGCTTGGTTTTTAATATTCCTTCCTCATATCCAAATAAGTTGAATAAAATTGCAATCAATGTTGAGTTAGGCCATTATATAGAGGCCATGCATGAGACCAAGAAATAAGTTGGGCATGATTTAGAGATTTACAATAAAGAGTGGTTATTTGATTTGGTAGAAGCAGAAATGATAATATCAAAATCTAAATTTTTGTTATATTTTATGTTCCAATAATTGGCATTTTCGGATGTCTTTAAGGCATTTATGGGCCCTGAAAGCTTCCAATAGACTTGGTTGTTAAACATTAGAGGTAGATAATTTGATTATCTTTCCAGTGGTGTAAGCGGCATACATTTTCAAGCTATGTGCTGAAAGTTATGACTTCTACAAGTAGACATTAGATTTTAAATAGTTTTTGTAGTTTTGTTATTTTATTTTGTAATAAACATAATGTGGACTATTCATTTCTTTTGGAAGGGATGTTTGTAGCCCTGAAGATTCATCATACTTTGTATAAACTTGAATCGTGAATGAAATGAACCACTTTTTGGCTTGCATAATTTGTTATTCAAAATTTGTTCTTTTCACATTAAAAATAACAATACTGCAGATATCACACTGAGAATCATAATTCAGATCACTATTTGGGTACGAGTACATGTTCAGGAGATCTTCTTACTACCTCTGTTTGATATTTTTATTGAAGCACTCATCTTGTTCTTAGCTACATTATCTAGGTATCATCAACTATTTCAGAAAGGATCATTTTTCTCCCAACTCGTTAATTATTTTAAACCTACACTCTGTTTGAGGTCAAGGAGGTCACAATTATATATATATATATATATATATATATAAAGTATTTCAGTGTTGTAGTAGTAGTTGGTTTTGGCACGTTTAGTTTTTGCAAGTCCAGTTCCCCTCCGGGTACGAGTACATGTTCAGGAGATCTTCTTACTACCTCTGTTTGATATTTTTATTGAAGCACTCATCTTGTTCTTAGCTGCATTATCTGGGTATCATCAACTATTTCAGAAAGGATCATTTTTCTCCCAACTCGTTAATTATTTTAAACCTACACTCTGTTTGAGGTAAAGGAGGTCACAATTTTATATATATATATATATATATATATATATATATATATATATATATATATATATATATATATATATATATATATATATATATATATATATATATATATATATATATATATATATATATATATATAAAGTATTTCAATGTTGTAGTAGTAGTTGGTTTTGGTACGTTTAGTTTTTGCAAGTCTAGTTCCCCTCCACCCCTCTGCAAGCAGATTCCCTATCACCCTTTCAAACCACAAGAAAATCATGTTCCATTTCAAATTCGAGAATATCTTGTTTCATTAATCTACAACTCTCTATAAATTTATTCAATATAGCTAGCAACATCTACAAATTAAGAGCTTCATTTCAAAATTTTCATTGTACCATCTAAACCCTTTTTTCCAATATTCTACTATACCACACTTCTAATATATGTTCGATAGAAATACTAACATATTGTCTACAGAGATGATAAAATGAAAGGAAGATTGAATGTCCCTTAAGTAGTATCTCATTAAAACATTCGAGGTAGCCGATTTAATCTTTGAGGAAAAACTCACCACAACATGTAAAATTATTCTACTATTTAGATGTCAAAACCTTCGTTCACTTTCAAACTCACTAGAGCATGAAACATTCACCAATTTTTGAAAGACAAAAATGTTTGTGCAATTCTAAATTCACCAAGTCACACAACATTCATATGATGTTTCAAAGGCAAACAGGAGAATTTTATTACGGTATAATGGACCTTGACAAAGCCTGACACCCAATGAGGAGGCCTAAGATTGGTCAACGATATTTTTTACTGATGTTTGATTTCCACCTCTGGGAAAAAAATAATTTGCAAAAAAAGCGAACACTTCTCATCGACATAAATCCTATTTTTCCCCATTACTGTGAAGTTTGCTGAAAGTGCAAACTGAGAAAGAACAAATAGCAAGAAAGAGTTAAAACACAAACAAATGATTTTATCGTGGTTCACCACAAATTGTGGCTACATCCACACTGCAAGGAAGATCTCTTATTAATGTTAAAGATTGAACTTTTACATCACAGTTGTAGCTTCAACTCTTCGAATACAATATAAAATAATGAACCTCCAATACATATATATAGAGTCTCAAAGAAAATGAAGAGATAAACAATTGGAGGGAAAACAATAATAAATTGTACATAATAAATGAAAGATTGTTGGGCTTCACATATACACCCAACAAACCCCCACTTGAAGTCCAACTGTTGTAATGTATGAGTCTCCCATGAATTCCCCTGTTGTTATTTCTTTACAACACTGAGAGAAGCTCGACAGAACTCGAACTTCTCTCATGGAACAACCTTTGTAAGTGCATCAACTAGGTTCTCCTCGGTGTTAATCTTCAAGACTTGAAGTTTTCCCTCCTCAAGTTTACTTCGAATGAAATGATACCATGCTTCAATAAGCTTGGTCCTGCTATGAAACACTACATTTTTGGCTAAGTCAATGGCACTTTTACTATCACAATACAAGGCTAATCCTTGTTGAGGACAATCAAAATTACCAAATAGACATTGCAACCAAATCAACTCTTTTGCTCCTTCAGTGAGAACAATGTATTCAGCCTCAGTAGTAGAAAGTGAGACCACTTGTTGCAATTTCGATACCCAACTGATTGTTGCTCCAACAAAGGTAAATACATAACTAGTAGTAGATCTTCTATTATCTAAATATCCAGCCATATTTGAATCAATATAACCTCTGAGTGAAGTGTCTTTGCCACCAAAACACAATACAGAATCAGGAATGCCCTTAAGATATCTTAAGATCCACTTAACCACATTCCAAAGTTGTTTACCTGGATTACTCATAAATCTATTGACAACCCCCACTACTTGGGCAATATCCGGACGAGTACAAACCATTGCATACATAAGACCACCCATTGCTAAAGAATATGGTATGTTCTTCATGTAGTTTTGTTCTTCTTGTGTCTTGGGACACATGGCTAAAGATACTCTGAAATGATCAACAAGAGGAGTGCTGACCAATTTGGTATCCGCCATGCCAAATCTTTCTAGTACCTTGAGAACATAGTGTTCTTGAGAAAGCTTTATTTCCCGCTTGTGTCTTTCACAGATAATGTCCATGCCAAGTATTTGTTTTGTTGCCCCTAAGTCCTTCATGGAAAACCTTTCTGACATCTTTTCTTTCAATTTTGAAATCAACTTCATAGATGAGCCGGTGACAAGCATGTCATCAACATAAAACAATAAAAGAATCAAGGAACCATCAGGTAACTTCTTGTACTAGACACATGGATCAGATTGACACTAAAAGAAGTTATTTTCAGTCACGAATCGATCAAACTTGAGGTACCACTGCCTCAGAGCTTTCTTGAGACCATACAAGCTCTTCCTTAATCTGCAATATAATTTTATTTTTACCACGTTTAATAAACCCTCAAGCTGCATCATGTAGATTTCTTCATTCAGATCACCATGGAGAAATATTTTTTTGACATCCAACTGTTCAAGTTCAAGATCATGAGCAGCAACTAAACCAAGAATAGCCTGGATTGTAGTCATCTTGACCACAGGTGAGAAGATTTCATTGAAATCTACGACCTTTTGCTGATTGAAACCTTTAACAACCAGCCTAGCTTTATACCGCTTCAGATTTTTTCCTTCATCTTTCAACCAATACATCCATTGATTTTTGAGTGCTTTCCAATTTGGTGGCAAAGGAACCAAATCCCAAGTTTTATTTTGCAGCAAAGAATCCATCTCTTCCTACATCACTACCTCCCATTTGTGAGAATCTGATGCTTTGCGAGCTTTTTTGAAGCTTGTTGGTTCAACTTGGTCTGAAAGAAAAAGTTCTAGCTCTGCTTCTCCGGTGTACAAGAGTTCATAATCAGAGAATCGAGTAGGAAGCCTTTTTTGTCTTCTAGATTTTCTCAACCCCTGAAAATTATCCCCATTTTGTATACTATCATCAACATGTTCCTTTTCAATGTCATGAGAAGCCTTTCTCAGTGATTCATAATCACTACCTTTAGAAGATGTGAAATAACTCTTCTTAGAATTAGAGTGATTAATATTGGTTTGCACCATTCTCACACTTGAATTACTGTTGCTTCTTTGCTGTGAAGGTAGACTCTCCGCCATTATCCGTTTGCAAGCACTTTATTTTGTGACCAAGTTGATTCTCAACTAAAGCCTTAGAGATTTTAAACTTGTTGAAAACATCATATTTCTTATGCAATATGTAAATCCATACATTTCTTGTGCAATCATCAAGGAAAGTGAGGAAGAAGTTTTCTCCTCCAATAGAGCTTTCCTCGATGGGTCCGAACACATTGGAATAGACAAGTGCCAAAGGAGAACCTTTCTTTTCATGTTTGGTCCTTAAGAAGTGGGCCAAGCTGGCCTGCTTCTGTTTTTCATATAGACACTGTTCACAAAATTGTAAGTCAATTGATTTCATCCCTGGTAATTGCTCCTCTTTATGCATAACAGCAAGGCCCTTTTTTCTCATGTGACCGAGCCTTTGATGCCACAATTTTGAGTTGATATCTTCAACTATCATGGCAGCCCCCACTTCATTGATATTTTCTACAATATATAAACTCCCAATCTTGTCTCCTTTTGCAACTGACATGGAACCTTTTGTGACTTTCCATGAATTAGTTAGAGAAGTGACAAAACTTTGTGTATATAGTTGACTTACGGAAATCAAATTTCTCTTTGGTTTTGGAACATGACGCAAATCTTTTAATAGCCATTTAACACCTCCTTTCAAAGATGATAAAATATCTCCTTTTCCAACTATTTCACATGCTTTATTATCACCGAAGTATACTTCACCGAACTTACCTTGATAATTCAAGAAGTATTTCGTACATGAAGTGGCGTGAAATAATGTGCCAAAATCCAAAACCCATGTTGAAGTAGTCTTGGTTGTAGATAAAATCAACACACTATCATCTTTGTCATAGACAATGTTGGCTTGACTTTCCCGTACTCATTCTTGTGCTCTTTTATAACCTCTACAATCCTTTTTCACGTGACCACTTTTGCCACAAACTTAGCAGTCTCCTCCTTTCCTTTCCCTTGACTTCGAGCACCTAGTTGATCTTGATCTTCTATGATGATTGTTTCTTCCTGTATTTTGGCTTCTTCCTTTATTTTTGATGCTGACCACCATCAAGGCTTCACTAGATGAGGATTCCTTGTTGCTTCTCTGCATATCCTCACTAAATAGAGTTACCATAACTTCATCATAGACCAGCTTGCTCTTTGAGGAGTTAGAGGTATTAATTGCTATAACAACAAGATCTCAGCTGTCAAGTAATGAACACAACAAGATGATAGCTTTAGATTCATCATCTTGTGTCATGCCAATCAAGGTTGCTTGACATAATAAAGTGCTCAAATCATTTATGTGATTCGACATCGCAATCTCATCCTTCATTTTCAGCTTATAGAGCTTCTTCATAATGAATATTTTGTTTTTAGCTGAGGTTGTTTCGTGCATACTTTGAATTTTATCCCAAACTTCCTTGGTTGTAGATTCATTGTAAACATTGAATAAAGCATTTCGTGATAAAGAAAGAAAGATTGTCACATTTTCTTTCTCATCAGTTTTATCCCAGTCTTCACCCTTTATTGTAGCCAGTTTCTTTTCTTTTCCATTAATTGCTACCACCAAGTCTTGCTTGACTAGCAACAAACGCATCTAAACTTTCCAGAAACTGAAATTTTGTCTTGAGAATTTTTTCACTCGTAAATCTTCCATGACTCTGGATTTTCAAACACCAAAATTGATTCCAACGACTATGCCAAGCTCTGATACCAATTGTGAAGTTTGTTGAAAGTGCAAACTGAGAAAGAACAAATAGTAAGAAAGAGGAAAAACACAAACACGTGATTTTATTGTTGTTCACGACAAATTGTGGCTACATCCACACTGTAGGGAAGATCTCTTATTAATGTTAAAGACTGAACTTTACATCACAGTTGTAGCTTGAGCTCTTCGAATACAATATAAAATAATGAACCTCCAATACATATATATAGAGTCTCAAAGAAAATGAAGAGACAAACAATTGGAGGGAAAACAATAATAAATTGTACATAATAAATGAAAGATTGTTAGGCTTCACATATACACCCAACAATTACTCATTGTCTACTGAATTCTATTGCTAGTCTCTTTATAGTTTTTTCGAGTGCTATGGATTCTTGTATCATTATTATTCTATTTGTCGATACCAATCGGCAAAATACTCCAATAAATTTGTAGGGTCACTCATAAATAGCATTGATAATATATCATTGGCATGATTAATGACACTACTCTTGATCTCTATTATTATTATTATTTTTAAGAATTTTATAGGCTTTCATTTTAAAAACAATGAATTGAAAATGTAGAAATTTGGTTTTAGTCAAAAGAAAATGGTTTGTGTTCAAAACCTGCAAATGCATTCTCTAGTCATATCTAGCGAAGTATAATTACTTTCTTTAGTATCATATTACTTGATTTTGCCTTTATAGAGTCATATCTAATGGATGAAATATTAATTATCTTTTTATTTCTTAATAATTTCTATTCTTATTATTGCTTTTAGAGAATTTATCATGTTTCTGGTTATCTAACCAATGTTTTTTTTTTAAAGGGTAAAAATTTATTAAGAAACAAAGGATTACAACAAGGAAAGCTCAACAAGGAACTCTGTCTTGGTCAACAAGTTCATCAAATTCTCATAGTAGATCAAGGGGTAGCTTTCCCCTATCCATAATATTTTAGATCGATGCATGAATAGAAGCCCATTTAGCCAAACAATCAACAACTCTATTCCATTTGTGACGAATGTAAGTAAACCTAATGAACTGAAGAGAGGTACAAAAGAGAAGAATATGATTAACAACAGTAGCTAGTTGCCAACTAATGTCCTCAAGCACCTGCAAAGTAAGCAAGTTCACCACCACTTGGAAGTCAAGCTCATAAGTAATCTTGCGCCATCCCCCAAACAACACTATTCCACAGCATATAAAATGGCCTGAGCATCCATGAGATTGTTAGTATGGTAACCCTTATGCACTGAGGCAAAGAATTTGACTTCACCAGAGATGCAACAAGCCACTCCACTAATACCAGCAGGTCCTGGATTCCCTTGGGAAGAACCATTAGTGTTATGTTTAAGAACTCCACGAAGAGGAGTCTAATGCCCCTCCTGATTCACCCGTCCCTTCCCCTATCGTCGAGGTTTTTTGGGAACTCTTTGATACCATTGAGTAGCAATCCCATCCTAAGGATGAAAATTGAGGCAGTTGCATGTAGCAAGATCAACCATATCCATACCCCTTTCTAGCTCACACTTTTCTTGAATAGTTTCCTGAAGAGAATGTGAGATTTTCCACCAAAGATGCATAACACTAATTTGAGCATCTTGAAAGATTCGTTGATTCCTCTCCAACCAGATATGCCAAAGAATGAACGATGGGCCAACAATCCAAGCAACATGGAGAGGAGAAGCCTTGGAGGGAGCACTCCTCAAGTGGGCCCACAACATAGGCAAAGAGGACACATGCCAACAAGAGAAACCCCAAGCACTCCACCGAAGGTGTCATAATTGAGTAGAAAAAGACCAATGGAAGAACAAATGGGAGATAGACTCCTCCCCATTACCACACAAAACACAAAATGAGGGGCCTTAAAATTTGTGTTTACAAATATTATCCCACGTAAGACAATGATTGTGAGCTACTAGCCACATGAGAAAATTGCATTTGGAGCAAGAAAATTTATTCCACACTTGTTCCCACCAAGGGACCTTAGCATCCCCTAATAGCTATCTATTTATCTCTTGATACCTAGTAGAGACAGAATATTTACTAGACAAGGTGCTTCCCCAAGCCAAAACATCTGGTCCTAGCAGAGAGCAACATGTCGTAGAGGAAAAAATCTAAGAAAGCTCTTGACGGTCCACCTCTATGCCTCTAGGAGGCCAATCTAAAGAGTGCTTCCATCTATAACCGACAACAAGTCCCAATTGATAAGGAGTCTTGTAATGAACCACTTTAACCCATCCATGAACAAGAAAAAAATCACAAAGTCTGAAGATGAGGGTACATGGATAAGATGGAGGGGAATCCATCCCCAGCATCGGACCAAAACAAAGCCTCAGAGCCTTCCTTACATACCCAGAAAAGACCCCTCTTAACTAAAAGAGCACTAGTCTTGAGAGTATGCTAGAGCATAGAGCCACGACCTTCAAGAGGAAGTACAAAAATGTAGCAATGATCAACACCTATAAAATATTTATGAGTAATACTATGAGCCCAGAGTTGATGTGCTCCAAAGAACCATCCCCAATAAATTTTAGCAGCCAACACTTGACTATTCAAGATAGTTGATCAAAGACCAAGACCACCCTCCTTCTTAGGCCTGCAAACAATCTTCCAAATAATCAAACTCCATTTAGAGTTACACAAATTACCACTCCAAAGGAATTGTTGAGAAAGAGCATCAAACTCCTTAGGAAAGTAAACAGGAGCAGCCTGAACCATGCTTTTATAAGTAGGAAGAGTTTGCATAAAAAATTGAAGAAGGGTAACCCGAGCAAGAGTAGAGAGCCATCTATGAGTCCAATGATTTACCTTTTTTTGAAGCTTGTTAATCAAATTCTACTAGAAGAGTCCTAGTTGTCTAGAGACAACAATAGGGATGCTGAGATAAGTCAAAAGAAGTGACCCAATCTGAAACCACAGGATATTAACAACCGTTTGTTGAATAGATTCAAGAGTGTTAAAAAAATAAATAGAAGATTTGTGCTCATTAACTCTTTGTCTTGATGCCACCAAATAAATATCCAAAGTATGTCAAAAGGCTTCAACTTCCTTGATCTGAGCAAGGCTCACAAGAGAAAAATCATCAGCAAATTGAAGGTAAGAAAGAGTAGGCAAACCATAACCCCTCCACCACCCCTAAATAAAGTTATGGGACACCTAATACTAAATGAATCTGCCCAAGCCCTCAACCATAATGATGAAAAGATAGGGGGAGAGAGGATCACCCTAGAAAAGACCTCTAGAGGCATCAAATAGCTGGGAAGGTTGACCATTAAGAAGAACAGAAAAAGAGGCTGAAGTAACACAACTCATAGTCCAACTCACCCAATCAAAGCTAAAACCAAAGGTAAGAAGAATATTCCTTGGGAAACTCCATTTAAATTTATCGTAGGCCTTAGCCATATCCAACTTAACAAACATAGATCACTCCCTTGAACTAGCCATAGACTAAATAGCCTCAGGAGCAATAACCACCCCATCCAAAATTTGTCTTCCTACAACAAAACCACTTTGTTCCTCTGAGATAATAATGGGGAGCCACTTCTTAAGTCTCTCATCTATCAACTTAGTAATGACTTCGTACACCAGATTACATAAAGCAATAGGTCTAAAAAACTCTAATTGATTAGTCCCCTCTCTTTTTGGAATAAGAGTCAAGAAAGTTGAATTCAAAGCCCAAAGCATCTACTTGATAGAATATGATTCCTTAACTACCTCCAACAAATCATGATTAATGATGTCCCAAAATTCCTGAAAGAATTCAATTGGATAGCCATCAAAACCAAGAACTTTTCCCTTAGGCATGCTAAAGACCACCTCCTCCAACTCATCCAAAGAAATTGGTCACATGCGATAATCATTTATTTCCTACTTGATAATAAGGGAAGTAATACAAGACAAAATAATATTCTCTTCATTATCAACAGGAGGAACGAATATTTTAATAACATATTTAATTTATTAATATTATAAAGAAATAATATTTTTAAATTTCTATTTTTATTTTTTATTAAAATCTATATTTAATATTAAAATTTATTATATATATTTTATAGGGAGTAACATGAGTAGTAGAGAAATGATGATGATGGCTCTCGTTGACACTGCTCACATTGTTCCCATTCATGATTTTCAAAATGAGGATGCTTCTACCCATCGTCCTCCTATTGCTACTATGACTGCTCATTGTTCCCCTGATGCTACTTGTGAGGGGTTCTCTACCCATTTTTCTACTTCTCTTGGTGGCTCTGGATCTCGGGTTGCTGTGGGGAGGTCTGTAATCTCTTATGAGGATGTGGTTGCTTTTGAGGCAAGCCTCAGTGGTCTTGCTTCGGCTTGGAGAGGGGGACTTTGTCCATCGGTTGTGTCTATCTCTATAAGTAGCCCCATTGTGATTAATCTAGATTCATAAACTATTGATGATATTTTCAAATATGTGGAGGATTACTCTTCTATTGCTTCTATTTTTTGTTTTAGGGGTTTTTGGCCATCTCCTCTAGATTTACATGCTTGAATTTCCAAACATTGGGAACCAATCATAATTGATACAAGTTAGATTTACCTTATGGAAAGGAGTTTTTGTATTGTGAAACTTGCAAATGTTGTAGATAGGAAAACCATTCTATGTAGTTGTTTCTCTTAGGAGGAGAGGTTCTCATTGATGGTCAAACCTTGGTATCAGGGATTTGATCTGGCTACTAAATCCTTTTATAAGATACCTTTATGGGTAAGGTTGTTGAATCTTCCCCTTCACTTTTGGTTGGATTTAGTCTTGGAGGTTGTGAGGGAGGCCATTGGGGTTTTCTAGATGGTTGATTCAAAGTCTTTTGATGTGTTTAAAATGACCTATGCTCGCATCCTTGTGGAGATTGATGTTTCCAAGGGTATCCCTAAACAGATTACTTTGGCTTCTCCAAATGGTTCTTGGAACCAAAATCTTGACTATGAGAGTATGCCTTTCAGGTGCAAGAAATGTCATAAGATCAACCATCTTGCTACATAGTGTTCCTCTAATAAGGTTAGATTGAAGAAATCACCTTCTTGGTGGGTGGGGGTTTCAGACCATCACTATACAGTTCAAAGAGTTTCCAAGGAAGGGGATGGGGGGGAATAGCTCATCTCAAAATGATATTTCTTTGGTAGAAGATATTGTTGTTGTCTTTGATTATATGGATGTTGTCTCTAAGGAGGCTTTGGTTTAGAATGTTAAAGTTGTCCCTTCTTTTGCTACTAACTCTGCCCAGAATATTGTTGCTAGTGTTGATTCAATTGTCTTATCTCCCATTGTTGTGGGCATTAAGGCCCATGTTTCTTCTATGAGGGTTTTGTGGGTTATGAGTGGTGCTACCCCTTTCCCCTCTAGGGACTCTTGCAGTCTACATTGGTTCTTCAGGTTTATCTCTAGATTGGCATTTGGCTATTAAAAAGGTGGAGGATGGATGAACATCAGTTAAAGGGAAAAAAAAGTCAAATCCTCCAAACCTTCATTTGATATGTCTTTACATTCTCAAAAGACTGAACCAAAATGTAAATCTTGATGGTCATTTTTTTTTTCTGGGCTGGTTTTTAGCCCTCTTATTGGGAAACATGGTATGTCCCTCTAGTCTGTCAGGTGGTGTTCCATAGTTGTATTAAGATCATTTATTGATATATCTTTCTTGTCTCTTTGTACCAGGTTTTGGGTCCTTTCAAAACCTACTTTTACTTAATCAAAATAGGAGTGTAGAAGAATATAATGGAGGATTACAAGAGAAAAAAGGAGACAAAAGAAGAACAAATAGAAGGATTAGCAGAAGGAAAATACACATTTTCCCATCTTTTCAACCCTACTATATTAATATGGAAGGGGAAGAATAAAAAGGAAAAGGAAAAAGGGGAAAAGTAAAAGAAGAGGATACATAGAAAAACAAAGGAAAGGAGAAAAAGAAGCACAAGGAATTAAGAAAGCAAAGGAGAAGGAGAAGGAGAAGCCAATAAAAACATTAACTAAGGTATACCAATCTTTTTCCAAATTCTCTCCTCTCTCAAAAATACTACACAAAACATATATTTGATAAGTTAGGTTAGGATTATCAGTAGGATTGTATTTTAGAGTTTGGGTATGTATTTAAATGTTGTATTTAGGGGTCAATTAAGAAAATATTAAAATTTAATACCATCATAAAATGATTTGAGAATATTTGACCAATAAATCCAAAAATAGATTGATAATTGTAAGATAAAGTTTGCAACCTTATGGATTACAATTGAATCTGGGCTAGGATTAGAACAGGCTTCACTCATCTAGAGATACTTAGATATAACTTTGGAGTTTCTTAGGGTAAGGGTTAAGGTAATATTAACATTATAATAAGTGTTAATATTATAGCTAAATTTAATGTGTTATATTAAGATTGAAATTTTCTATCTTCAATCCTAACTCTAGCCATAATCATTATCCAAGGAGATTTAAGATGTCTTATAATGTATTATTCATCATATTGACTATCGATGTAACCATTGGACCTCCTATTAGTGCAAGTGATAGTTATCCTAAATTTAAAAATGACCAATTTTTTTTTAAAGGATCATATCGCAACATCATTAATGATGATTGATTTTTGTATATAGATGATCAATTCTTTCAATTCTTTTCCTTTGTAATCCTTTGAACCAGATAGCTCATTTCCATGTATAGGTTAGGTACAGGTATGTTATGTATGTGTGATATGGTTTCAATTGCAAGCGAGGAAAGAAAAAATACTAATTGAATGTTTCGAGCATACAAAATTAGAAGATGAAATTATTTGCAGATCACTTAAACAATGAAGGCTATACAATGTTTGGAGATAAGTTTCTAAACCATAATCGGTCCTAGACCCAATTCTAGAAGTATGAAAAACTCAAATTAGTTCACAAATTGGGTTTGGACACAATTAGCAGCATTGATAAGCACTAAAGAAATTGAGGTTCACCATATGATTGGGATATCACAGTTTCTTTGAAGTTCGGAACCATGAGGCTCCCCAACCCAATTGCCAAGTTCTAGTTTTATGCAATCCATTGACAACAAAGAGCCTATTTGGATATTGGGTCTTCTAATCCTATTAGTCGAATATGAAAAGGCTAAAAAATTTAGTAATCACCTAATTCTCTAATATACTTAAGAGCGGTGATTTATTCACTCTTGATTAAATCAAAAGGATCACCTTCACATTGAAGCATCGCTTCTTAAATGTTGTATATCAATGAGGTGGTAACACAATTTTCCAAACATTGAATTGTTGTCATCCTTTATCAAAATAAAATAAAATTAAAAGCTTTGTTATAGAGAAAATTGGTGGCATTTTTTTAGTTCATTTTTCTTCGCAATAATAATTAAAGAATCCTTCTAAGGATTTATTGTGACTAATGAAGAATGAAAGGAAGATCTTGTACCCATGGTGCAACCAATTTTGAACTGGCTTGAGTTAGACAAAGTTGACATCATAATTGAATTGTGTTACATTACATGGAATAAGATAACCAACTACGTAGAATAGTGTAGAGTGGTTTTCATCTTGGAAGAAGACGAAGAGTGTGCTTAGATTCACCAATTTTTCATAAAATTAAAGTTGGAAGATGACATAAATCCTTCCCTTTAGGGTTGTTTTATTTTCTTGTTTTGTCATACACAAAATATTGGTAATTAGAATTTTTTGGGTTTATGCAACTATTTCTATTTTACACTCCTTTCTTGATATTGTTCACTTTGAATACCATTATTTTTGTGTTGAAAATGATTTCTATTTTTTTGTTAATATGTAGGCCTTTTTTTGGGGAGAAGAGATTTTGTCGAAAAGAAAATTAGGGGATAAAGAATGAAATCTTGGAACATAGACATTTATGGATAGTAAAAAATATCAAACTTTGAGTCAAATTTATTTTGAAGTATGATTATATCAAAATGTGTGTGTTCAAAGATGTGTATTTGCGATATTTTCATTTATTGTGAGTTAGAATTTGTAGTATGATAATACTTTATGATGCTTTCTTATTAAAAATGGTTACTAAAGTTTTCACATCAGAAACTTTATGTTTTGCATTGAAATCAATTATCCCTGTGTTCTTTTTCTTAGTATATTATGTAATGAAAATAACTTGGTGTCAAATTTACTTCCTTTTAAGCATTGCTTGAAATTTTCTTTGCATCTATTTTATAAGTATGCTCATATTTTAGTTACCTTGCTTACTTTCTTGTTAAAGGGATGCCCCAAAACAAACCAATTTTATCATAAGCAAGAGTTGTACCTCTAAAATTTAGAGGAAGGTCATTTGTTTAACAATCTCTCAAACTGATAGTTCTCATTCATCCTTTGATTTAGCACAGTGAATCAATTTTAAGTAAGAAGGGAAAAAGATTAAACTAATAATTTTTTGGCAACTCTACTAGGGAAAAAATCAATGTAACATCTCTTTTGAATATCTAGTGACACCTTTGTTAGATAACTGAGAGGGGGTGGGGTGAATCAGTTATGCTTAGGACCTTTCAAAAAATTCACCACACCAATAACAACTTATCAATAATCAACTTGTTAATCACATTAACTTCATCAAATTGTAAACTGATAAACTAACTTGCAATTCATATTGAGAATCAACATCATTAACTGACTTACATGAATGATAACAATTTCAACATGTAAAAGAAAATAACATGCAAAACATCCATACATATAAACACAAGGGTTTTTAATGTGGAAACCTAATTAGGATAAAAGCCACTAGGGACTAGTCACTCAAAATATTTTCATTCTTCTGACGTGAGCTTGATTAAGAGCCAACCCTATCAAAGATTGCAAACACACTGCTAGGTGTGACCCTGTTAGGGGATTTTCACCAAATATCATCTAACCTTATCACCCTTTAGTAAGTGGGCTCTCTAAATGACTTAAAAACATTCAATGGATTTACAAATTAAGACTATTGCATCCACTCAGTTAAGAGATTTTTTTCTACAATGGTTAGAAAGTAACAGTCAAATGATTCGTTAAAACTAGAAACTCACTTTTCTTGATTGAATCTCCATTTTGTTCAATATTTTTGCTCATTGATCGACCATCACATCAACACTTAATTTCAACTCAACTTCACACCCTGATATTCTCAATATGATCTCCTTCAACACTTTGCATCAACTTGGCTATCAACTAGACCAATATTGAATTCATTCTCCTGGTTGGGTTTCTGGGTCAGCCCCCAAGACTAAATGACAATGGAAAGTGCAGGAAAGGAAGAAGTATAGGGATTCCTTGATTGTCCACTGTTGAAATGGTAATAGTACTCTTTGGTCTCTTCTTGGTCTTTTTATGGATGTCATTAGTAATGTGAATATTATTCTTGTTACAGAGACTCATGAGAGCCCTACTCGCCCTCTTCTTGGGATTCCTAGATTTTACTAGCTATCTACTTATCATAATGAGATTAGGGTTTCTAAAGGTGTTAGGGGATCTGATGGGGTAGCCTACCTTGTCCATGACCACCTTGTCAGCAAAATGACTATTATGATTTTGACAACCTTGCCAGGTTCATGTGGGTCCATATTAGAGCATGTTGGTTGGAGATCTTTTCATTTTCATTTGTTATTTCCCTCCGACTACCTAACCTTACATAGTCCTCACAGCCCAAGATCTTAAGGAGGACCCTTATGGCAATTTTCATGATTAGATTGATAGGTTTTCTACCCTAGGGAACTTAATCATTTTACGGGACTTCAATGCTTGCACTAGGGATCTTCAAGCCCCTTTTCATGATTGGCGGACAAACTCTATGTGCACTTCTAAGTGTGACAGGGATGATCTTAATCTACAGTGTTCATCCGAGGACATTGAAGGTCCACTGACATGGTATGGTCAACACCTTCTTCATCTATGTGAATCTTCCTCTCTTGTGGTTCTTAATGTGCTCTCTTGCTTCCCTAACTTTGTTCGGTTCACTTACTAGCCTCATTGTGGTGGGGCTAGTGTTTTTTACTACATCCTTGTCTATACCTCCTTCATCCCCCTCGTTAGTCACTTCTCTATTTCCCACCTTCTATTGGTGGACCACTCCCTCCTTTGTCTCATCCTTCGTGCCCCTTCACTCAACTTGCTTTCCTCTCCCACCACACACCCACACCTCCACCCCTTCTACCTTTTGGTTCTTCCCTCGCCCACTTGCACCACCATCTCCTTCACTGATGTTGATCCTAACCTCTTCCTCATGCACCTTTGGAACCTCCTTCTGACTGCTTCCCTCACTGACATGCCTTGTTCCTCTACCATTTTTGATCTTATCTCCATGGTGATTCATAAGTTGGCCACTCTCTCCCTCTCTCACTCCTCTATCACTTTTGCTTCTCATCCCTCTCGCCCCTAGTTCATGTCCTCAGAATTAGTGGTTTGATGGTGATTGCAAGTCTCTCCATTGCCTGCTCTATTCCAAGCACACTCCTTTAGATCCCTCGTTTCCCTTGGTCAAGCTCTCTTACCGTAGCATTCTTTTATAGAAGAAGCATCTCTTCTACCTTGATCAGTGTAGGTCCCTTGACTCCTCCCTCGGGGTCTCCTCAAAACACTTTTGGCACACGCTCTTTCCTTGCCCCCTCACTCTTCCTGCAGACCTTAACTTTGGCTCCCTCCTTTCTCAGATCATCACCCTTTATGACATCCCTAACCAACCCACTCTTTGCGTCACTCCCCCTCTCCACTGCCACATCTTTACCATCTCTACCATTTTTGAGGTCTTTAGAAAAATGAGTTGTAGTAAGGCTATTGATGAGGAAGGATTCCAGGGAAAGTTCTTCAAGATGGGGATCCTAGTCCTTGGGTCATCTCTTTGTGTTCTTTTCAACAGAGTGGTTTGCACTAGTTTTCTGCCTTCTTGGTCTCACCATATTATCCACCTAATCCATAAGGCTGGTCTGACATTTGATTCGGGTAACTACAGGATTACTATGATTGGGCGTACCTTTGCCAAACTCTATGCCATAGTGTTGCATATCACTCTAACAAGACATTTGGACAGTTTGGGTTGGAAGGCTAGAGGTCAGGCTAGTTTTGGAGAATATTTTTAGACTACTGACCATATTCTCACCCTTAGGGCCATTATTGAGGAGGCTTGACGCCACTCTACAAAAGTCTACTATTGCCTTGTAGACTTTCGCAAAGCTTTTGATTCAGTTCACCGGGTGGCCTTATTTCAGTGACTTAGAGATATTGGGGTTTCCAAGATTCTTCTCATTACCATCATGAGACTTTACAAGAGTGTTGTTGGATGTCTTAGGACTCCATTGGGCTTATCTGACTTCATTCAAAGTTCTATCGGTGTTAAGTAGCGCTGCCCTCTTTCCGCTACACTTTTCAGCAACTACATTAATGAGCTTGAGATTTTCCTTGGAGGTGCTTCGCATCTCGAGGATGGGTGTTATCTTCACAGGGTTCAGGTGTCCACCCTTCTCTTTGTAGACAACTTGGTGATCTTGTCCTCCTCTCTTGATGGATTACAACGTCTTTTGGATGGTTTGCCCTCCTTTTGTGATTCTTAGTAGTTGGTGGTCAACTTGGGTAAGACCCAAGTTATGGTTTTGAATAGCTTGAAAATCTCTAATCACCAATTCTTTTTTAGTGGCATTGAGGTCGAGAGGACCTCCAGCTACACCTATTTGGGCATTTTTTTTTCAGGACCATGGTTCAGTTTGAGACTAGCCATGATGCCGCAAGTAAACAAGGGGCTGGGTTCATTGGCCTTGCTCAAGCTACAGTGCTTTAGACACCATTTCCAAGATACTATGTCTAAGATGTCTATCTTAGACTCCCTAGTTAGACCTACTATCCTTTATGGTTTAACCATATGGGGGCCCTCCTTGTTGACCACCAATTGGGCCTTGGTTGAGAGAGTTCAGACTCTCCTTCTGCGACACCTCATCCGTTGTTAGTCGACTACCCCTACCAGTATTATTTTGGTCGAGTTTGGTGCCCATCCCTGCATAATTTGCACAATATTTGATCTATTTTTCTTACTTCATAGACTCAAGGGTTTTGTGGACTCTATTGATGGAAGATATCGTTATTCTTACCTAGCCTATTGTTTCTCAACTTCGATTGCTACCTCGGATCCAACTGGTCATGCTTGTTGAGTGTATGCTCAAGTTTCTAGGCTCCTCAACATTGTTGGTATTGATATTAATGACCTTCCCCCTTTTTAGTATTCATTGGACACTCCCGCTCATCTCCTTCCCTCTTGGTTGGAGTAGAACAAGATTACTAGGATGGACATCTTTAGGACATATATTGAAGTGACCTTGGTCGACCCACTAGGGGGTCTTTGTCCTCGTATGGACTTCTATGTGGAGAATTTTTATTGGCATTCAAGACAGTATCATTGTTCATCCCTACTAATCTTCTTGACAATGGCCACATGCCCTACATATCTAGTTGTGCTCTTTCAGAGTGGGTTCTCACTAGCTCCATATTCAAACAAATCATCAGACCAACAATGTTTAGAGGATTTGTTAGTGTTGTGACATGGATGCTGTTGAGAATGAGATACACTTTATATTCTATTATCCCATATACTATGAGATTAGAGGGAGGTTCTATTTCTTATTCAGAGAGTGCAAGTCTTTGTTGTCCTTTTTTAGGTATGATGACCAGTGGTGCCTTACTCTTTTTCTACAAGAGGCTTTCTATCTTTGAGATTTCACCCTTTGGGAACTATTCACCACTAGGTTTTCATCTCTTCATTCGCTTATCATTTCCTTTTTTCACTCCAGTTACCTCGCCTAGGGGAACCAAGTGGCCTCAATGCACATCCATGGATACTCCACTAGATTGAGGAGACCACACAGAGATCACTTACACCACCACCACTAGCATGCCTCCTCTACCTCGAGCTTAGATTTCTCTATACACAGCTAGCTATCCTTTTGTTTTGAGCTACTTTTCCATGGTTAAAAACCACTAGTTTTGTGGTTTTGTAACCTCCTTTCTGTTGTTATTCCTCTTTCTTTACTTCTTGGTCTGCTTGTTTCCATTTTGTTTTGTTGTACTCCAACACCGTTTGGTGGTATGTCTACCCTTTAGCTCTTATTTGTATTCTTAGTCCCTTAGACCCATTTGTGGTCTCCTATTGGACATTAATAAATTATCTTATCTTATCTTATCTTATCTTATCTCATTTATCTCTTATATAGACAAGTTTTTGTTGCTTCATCTCCTTAGATTTTGTCACTTATTTACAATTGTCGATTAATCTTTTCCAACTCAGATACATTGAATCTAGTCACTTAAAAAAATGTTTTAACCTTGAACTTTGAACTTCTCCTTGGATCACCAAACACACTTCAAATCTCCATCATCCAATCTTTCATGATTTATGTGAATTGTTGATCTTGCTAACAAACTTCATCCTTATCTTTAGAAACTTCTCCAACAATCCAATTCTTTGCACTATGTTAGCCTGTAATCAATCTTTTACAAACTATTTTTCATTTACCCAATGGTGTTCTTCCTTCGACAACCTTCTCTATACTTGGTTAACATTAGACTTGCTCGGTTATCTCTATGCTTTGCTTGGTTAATACTAACTCACTTACTTAACCTTATGACTTCTTCATTTATCGACCACTATCTCTAGCTTGGTGTACCTTATCTTTTCACTTGCCAACTTCATTTCTTGTTTCCTCAACCAAACTAACTTGCTTCTACATTATTTTAACACTTCATGAAATCATGTAAAATAATAAAACCAACATTATGCTATCATAGATTAATTCATTATTTGCCCAATTAGGTTCACATATTTATCATTACTTCTTCAACTCAATCTTCATACTTTGTCTTCCACTTCTTTATCCAACATCACATACTTCATATGATGACAACTTACATGAATTAGTAAAGTCAAATAACTTGACATAAATGACAATATAACAACTAATCTAATTCTTTCATATATACTTTGTAGCTTAGTTATGACTATGGCCTTCATTAGCTTTACTTTTTTTTCCAACAATTTTCCTGTTACTTTCATCAACATCAACTATGTCCAATAATCTCCCCCTTTGGCATTGATGGCAACGCATTATGAAACATACCATCCAATACCAAACATTATCATCTACTTAGCAATACGCTAGTTTTGTCCAACTTGATCTTCTATCTTCATCTGTGTTCTTCAACAGGTTTTGTTCTATTCTTGTGTAACTTATATCTCCATTCATCACATTATCCTTTGCTCATATACTCCCCCTTAGGGTATATCACATTCATTGTTCAACTCATCAACTCCCTTTTTTGACTTGAATAGCAACTTTCTTTATCACAGTAATTCTCCCACTTCGACAACAATTATCATATTCATTAATTATCTCCTCCTTTGAAAACAATGTCAAAGGTAAAAAAAAACTCACATTTTCCATGTAGTTATATTGTGTACCTTGCATGTATCAATTTCTTATGTTTCAATGCATCAGTTTCACTTTCTTCACAACTTTAGGATAGCCTAAAGAGTGAAAAATTGAATCAACTTGCAATCCATGAATTAATGCAATCATGCATCTTCACTTAGTGAACATTGGACCTAGCTTACTTTTTAGATATTCAAAAGCATTCTAAGGTAGTGGCTTAGTAAAGATATATGCAATTTTCTCCTTTGACTTTACTTATTCCAACCTTACTTTTTTCTCCTATACTTTCTCTCTTAGATACCAGTACTTAATACATATATGTTTTGTCTTTGCATGTATCACAGGATTCTTTGAAAAAATTATAGCACTTGTGTTGTCACAGTAAATTGTTACACGTTTAGTCACTTCCTCTTGCATGCCTTCCAACAACTACTTGAACCAAATTTAATAGCAACGACTACATATTCAACCTTAATAGTAGACTATGAGATATAACTTTGTTTCTTACTTATCCATGTCACAAGCCTTTCTCCTAAAAAAAGCTCCACTACTAGTACTCTTTCTATCATCAACATTTCTAGCCTAATAATCACCAATATAAACTCTTTTCTCAAAGTCTTCATCTTTCTTATACCATAAACCATAATCTTATGTTCCTTTCAAATATCTAAAGATTTTCTTCACAACAACCATATGTATCTCCTTAGGATTAGAAGAAAATCTTGCGACAATTCCTACAACATGACCAATATATGGTTTGTTGTGGACAACATATTGTAGCTTGCCAATCATAGATCTATAAAGTATCTGATTTACCTCAGTAGTAACATCTTTCTTTGATAGTTTATACCCTATGACCATCGGTGTACCAACTGGTCTAGAGTCTTCCATGCCAAATGTCTTCAAGATCTCCTTGATATAATTGGATTGTGTAATATTTATCTTATCCTTCAATTGTTGAAATTGCAATCCAATAAAGAACTTAATCTCTCCAAACATTGACATCTCAAATTATTTCCTCATTTCATCAACTAATGTCTTGCACAATAGTTCACATCCTCCAAATGTAATGTCATCAACAAATATTTTAGCAATAAGGATCTTATCATCAAATTCACTTTTCAGATACAAACTACTGCTCTCACTAGTTTTGAAAAAACCAATTTTTATCATATATGAATGTAACATTTCATACCATGCTTAGGGGGGTGCTTCAATCCATACAATGCCTTGTGTAGATTGTATATCATGTTCATCTTACTAGGATCAACAAAACCTTTTGGTTTCTCAATGTAGACTTCTTCTAGTATCTCATTTAGAAATGTAGACTTGACATCCATCTAATAACATGTTGGTAAACAGATTTTTCCTTTCTTGTTTCTTGTGAAGATATGACTCTTAATGCCTGAATGATGAACAATATCTATTTACAATAGTTGAAAAGCCATTCTCTGATTACTGGCTTCTCTCTAAATTGGTAGGTACAACTCCCTATGTAAATGATGTTCAAGGAATTATGTTTTATTCCTAAAACTACTGTGGGGTATGCTCTTAACCTGAGAGCAAAAGAGGCAAACCAAATTAAGCTTAACTAGAACTTAATTCAGGTAAGAAAGACTTCTCAATACTGAAATAGATTCACATATCCACACTTCTTATGAATCCATAAATCTATTCGCACAAAATTAGAATAAGTTGAAATTCAAATCTAAACTATAATTGATAAATCAAGGATGTTAACAAAATGTTTAGCCGAATGAATCATAACAATACTTATCACATTCATTCATGATCTTGAAAACAGGGGAAAGAAGCTCTGTTCCTCCTTAATTCTCTGTAAAATGAAAAGGAAACATAGACTGAACACAATACCTATTGGAACATAAAATGATTGACATAAAATACCATTTAATTGAATCTGCAACTAAAAGTACTTCACACCAAAAATTTGCCGACCATCCATTAATCATTCAACTTCATACATATAGAGTTGAGAGATGACCGTTACAATAGGAATTTTAATCGGTTCATCTTCTAAGGATGACAAATGGCAAGATGTCAGTTTGTCGTATTACAAAATTTACAAAAATTGCAAAAATTTACATCAGAGAACAAAAAGGGAGTGTCAAATGAATCACTTAGACTTATTTCCCTTCTCAGTTTTTGCCCTATATGTTTTGGCAGCCACTATAATTGGGATCATTTCTTCGTGACTAGGCACATGTACATTAGTGAATCTTAAGAGCCACTTTGAATGCTCTCGAGCCAACTCCTTTATTGCATTTAGCTGACTTGTCAATTCTCGAGCAGCCACATGTACGTATCCACCAAGCGTCTGCAACTCTACCACTCTGTTTTGACCGCTTGAAGTCATTCTAGATAGATTACTCAAGTATGTGGAGAAGTTATTTTTCATTACTTCTACCCCAATGAGAGCTTTTCCCTGCCCACTATTTTGTGGGTCAGTGTGTAATCCTCACATGAGTTCAAATGCTCTCTCTTGGATCTTCTTCACATTTTCCCTTGTTTCTTTGAGTCCTTCTTCAGCCTCTTGAATCATCTCCTTCTTGAATTGCATGTTTTGAAGCCATTCGAATAGAGGCTCAGTCCCCTTCCTCAAAATATTTGCTTCAACTGCCTCTTTTTCCTTCATTTGGATAACCATATTCAAGAGAGAAATACATTCGTCACACCTTTCCTTTTTTGCGGCCAAAGTGTTGTGATTAGAAATGATATTATCCTTCTCAATTTTCAATCGAAGGATAACATTTCCAATTTGATCAATCAGAACAACTCTATATGCATTGAGTTTCTCAATCAATTCTTTTTTGATCTGGCCAAAATGCCTATCCTTTTGATCAGAACACCAGTAATGGTTGCCAATGGAACGACTAATTGCCTTGTAATGTCCCCTCTTTAGTTCGACATGACATTGATCATGGATTTTGCCTATTCCAGACTCTCGTAAGCAAATGGTGTGGAGAGAGAGTCAATTCTGTGGATCAGATGGTCATATCTTGCTCTTGAAGAAGTGTTAAGAGGTTATATTTTATTATTATGTGTTATTGGGGCCTACATGTTATAATTTTAAGTTGAGTTGCACTTTTTATTTTATAAAATTACTTTATTATAAAAAGTACATTATAATGAGATATTATAAAGGATGTTTCTAGAAGTTCTAGAAAAAGTGCATTATAATGAGATTTTATAAAGGATGTTTCTAGAAGTTCTAGCAACTTCTTAGAAAAGTGAATAAATAGAGGGCTGGGCCTCTCATTTTGGACATGCTTGGATTTGAGATTTCTTCTACTTCTTCCATTGTGGAGCAAATTTGTAGTCTCTTGGGTCTGCAAATTATTATTTGATCTTTGGGAACGAATCACTCCCTTAGATTGGCGACTTTGAGGGTGTGAAATATCGCCTGAATTATTGCATTTGAGGAGTTGGTAATTCAACCATCTCATTTGGACTTCATTGAGATTCAGTTATAAGGGTTTACTTTGGTTGGAATAAGGGTTTCAATTGTGCCCTAGCATTTGTGGATTGATTAACAAGGTTTGAAGACACAGTTGTGCATTATTTTCAAACTGCCAGTCCAGGGTTTGGATCCACGTTTTTGCTCATAACTCCTAATTGGCTTGACGGATGAATTTCATATTTTAGGGGGTTATTCAGCAACCATAGGCGCCCAAATTTATTGCTTTTGGAGTGACAAAAAATGCTGCAGTATTTTTATCTAGCAGCCGTACCAGGCCGTACTTGTACGACCCTGTCAGTTGGGCAGCAGCAGCAATTTTGTGAGTTGGTTTGGGGCAGATTGTGAGGTCTTCGTGTGGCATTAATTCAGCATTCATATCCAGAAAAATTGGAGCTATTTCAAGTGCACAAACTGAAGTTTTGATTGCCAAAATATTGCATGTTATGGATTAGAACAGTCAGCACTGTCATTGTATAAATAGTTATTTCCAGTCATTAATAACTGTTGTAAAAGTTTCGTCCTTTGCATTCCAAATCTGAACTGGGTTATTGTTCATGTCATAACATTGCATTGTCAAGAGCTTGATGTATTAGAAGTGCATAGTTGTCTCTCATTGTAATCAGTTCTATTTGCTGTCATAAAATCAGAATTGCATTGGACTTCATATTTGAGTTTCATATTGTCATCTATCTCTTAGATTGGTAGTGTTATAATCTGGAATTGTTGTTCATACATTATTGGCATCATATATTGAGGTTTCATTGTACAACAATTAGTAATATTGCAGCCTTATTCGGTTACATGCCAACTGTTTGACAAAATTCCTAAGTCTAGTTTGAGGGTTTCAGTGGCCTTTATAGTAAGGGTCATTACAGTGGTATCAGAGCTATAAGTCCTGCCATCCTGTGGAGGTCTTATAGGGAATTTGGAACAGATGAATAGAAGGGAACGTGTTTGACGAAATGTCAAAACACTAAAATCAGAACATTTATGTTTGAGCATGTGACAGAGGCTTTATAATTTCCGCAATACCAAAGCAAAACAAGATAGGATTTCAGACCTACAAAGCGAACAGTCTAGCTCATCTGTACAGGTGGACATAGAATCCAGTCATACAAACACAAGGGAGGTATTCTTTGATCAAGACTACGACTAAAATATGGATAGAGGCGGGAATGTCGGTCCAGATCAGCGAGAGGAAAGATTTTTACAGTTATTAGACACCTTGGCACAGGGACAGCGATTAGCCGAACAAAGAGCACAGGAACAGAATCAGAGAATGGAGCTTATGATGCAGATGATGGCTCGTCAAATGGGGTTGAACGCTAACATAGGTGGAGGAAATAATCAGAATGGTAACAATCAGAATGGGAATAATCAGGATGGGATACATAATGGAGGTGAACAAATTGGGAACAATTTCGGTCATGCACCCCAGTAAGCTAGGACAGTCAGTTCGAGACCTATGATTCCCACGTTCCTTCCTAGAGCTCGAGAGCAGCCAGTACCAGAACCCCAGATCATTGACATACAGGATCAGCTGAGGAGAGATTGGGAAGCAGGAGGTCCAGATTTTACAGCTGCAATCACCTTTAGAGAGTATATGGATGTGTGGATGAAGCATATGCCCCGTGGACATGACAGGACTCAGAGCTATGAGTTACGAAAGAAAGTAGAGAAACTTCAGTTACCATATTATGATGGCTCGAGGAAGTCTACAGCAAGAGCTTGGGTTCAAAAACTTGACACGTACTTTCAATTGAACCCTATGTCTGAGGAAGAAGCTATTAAGTATGCAGCAATTCACTTGGATGGGTTAGCACACGAGTGGTGGCATCATGGTATGATCACTATGGGTCATGCACACATTACCTCATATGTGGAGTTTACGGAGAGACTGATTGAACGTTTTGATAAGAATGATCCAGAACTCCATTTCAAGGAGTTAGCTCAGCTTAAACAATGGGGATCATTGGAAACATACATTTCAGAGTTTCAGAAACTTGCAGTGTTAGTAACAGATGTTTCTGAACGGAGGCTATTGGTTTTATTTATGGATGGGCTAGTTGATCCGTTGAGAGGGTGGATTAAAGCTCTCAACCCTCCCACTTTGCAAGAAGCCATTAAGAAAGCTCTTGACGTGGATTCCTCTTCAGCCTCTAAAAACAAATTCCAGGCAAAGAGTTTCCCTTCAGGAAAAGATAGGGACAGGAAACCCTTTCATAGAGAGGCACAGCTACCTAAGGAGGAAAGTAAGAGGTTGGACAAGGAGACACTTAATGACTTGTGTAGGAAGAAGCTATGCTTCTATTGCAAAGGCCCGTATGAGTATGGCCATGACTGTCCTATGAGGCCAAAAGGGAAGACCAACCGAGCAATGTGGGCTTATTACGAAGGCTCAGATTCAGATAGTTCAGAACATCATGATGAGGATCTTGATGAAGCAGAGGGAGAGCAGGAGATAGACAGTGCAGGGCAACAGTAGGGAACAGAGCTACATTTACAGGAAGCACGATTGTCTAGTAACCAGAGAGAGGGATCTTTCAGACTTCGAGGAGTTTTGGCTGGGCAGAAGGTTATTACATTATTGGACACAGGTGCCACACATAATTTCATTGATGCACGATTCGTGGAGAAGCATGGACTCATTACTGAGGAGTTCATGGGACTAAGAGTCAAGGTAGCTGATGGATACACTCTTCGTTGTGACAGGATGGTACGAGACCTACCTTTGCGCCTAAACAACTATGAGTTTAAGGCAGACTATCATGTGGTCAACATGGGTGACATGGATATAGTACTTGGAATGTAGTGGCTACATTCATTGAAGGTGGTTACCCTGAGACTAGAGGATATGGAGATACAATTCGAAGTGAATTGTAGGACTCATGTGCTTAAGGCTATCCGTAATGGAGACATCAAGACTATCTCATTTAGGCGGCTGGAGAGATTAACTAGGCATAATGATATAGAGTGGGCAGTAGTTTGTACTTTGACACCTACACGGGAGGAGCAACATAAGACAGAATATCATCCTGATATTCAGAAATTGAGGATTAAGTACGAAAATGTATTCAGTGAGATTCCACCAGGCAGGCCACCGGACATAGGCATTGAGCATGTTATTGAGTTGGAGGAAGGTGCTAAGCCTATCATGATCACACCATATCGACACCCAAAGCGACTCAAGGATGAGATCGAAAGGACTTCCGAGGAGTTGCTAGCTATGGGGCATATCTGACCAAGTAAGTCACCTTTTGCATCTTCTGTTGTTTTGGTAAAAAAGAAGGATGGAACTCTTTGGATGTCTGTTGATTATAGGGAATTAAATAAGAGAACCATTAAGAACAAGTATCCCATTCCTCGCATTGATGAGTTGATAGATGAATTGCATGGGGCTTGTTATTTCACGAAAATTGATTTGAGATCAGGATATCACCAGATCAGAGTCCGTGAACAGGATATTGAGAAAATTTCTTTCAGATGTCATTGTGGGCACTTTGAGTTTGTAGTCATGCCTTTCGGCCTGACCAATGCACCTGCCACTTTCCAGTCCACTATGAACAGAGTTTTCCACCATCAGTTGAGGAAATTCGTGCTAGTGTTTTTTGATGACATTTTGATCTATAGCCGATCATGGCAGGAGCATCTAGATCATTTGGAGACAGTGTTGAGCACTTTACAGAAGGAGTCCTTGTATGCAAAAGAGTCCAAATGTGACTTAGGGATGACCGAGCTGTTATATTTGGGACACATTATTAGTGCAGATGGAGTACGGATGGATCCTGAAAAGATTCGCGCTATTGTTGATTGGCCTCCACCAGAGAACCTTGCACAGTTGAGGGGGTTCCTTGGTTTATGTGGTTTCTATCGCAAGTTTGTCAGTGGCTACTCACGACATGCAGCTCCCATGACAGATCTACTAAAAAAAGGGGAATTTGTGTGGACTCAGAAGGCACAGGACTGTTTTATGAGATTTAAGGAGATAATGACTACGTGCCCAGTTCTAGCATTACCTGATTTCACGAAGCCATTTGAGCTTCAATGTGATGCATCTGGAGAGGGAGTAGGTGTTGTACTTATGCAGAATAAGCACCCCATAGCTTATGAGAGCAGGAAGCTCAGAGGCCCCGAGCATTTATTCAGTATATACGATAAGGAGATGTTGTCCATCATGCATGCTTTGGCCAAATTCAAACAATATCTTGTGGGTAGCAAGTTTTGTATTAAAACTGATCATAACAGTTTGAGGCATTTCTTGGGACAGCGGGACCTGAATGATCGCCAGCAAAAGTGGGTAAGTAAGTTGTAGGCATATGATTTTGACATCTCATATGTCAAGGGAACTCAAAATGTTGTTGCAGATGCTCTTTCTCGAAGGCCACACCTCACTCTTATGGTTCAGATATTAGAGGATTGGCGACACTTGATTATAGCAGAGTATGCCAGGGATACATGGGCCTCCGATATAGTGGAGGGAACAGTGATTGATACCAGATACACACTTGTAGATGATTTAATCATTTACAAGAACAGGATTTACCTAGTCCCAGGATCGAAGGTTAAGCAACTAATTTTGAGAGCATTTCACGACTCACCGACAGCAGGCCATCCCAGGTACTTCAAGACTTACAGGTCAGTTCGAGAGCGGTTCACTTGGAAGGGGCTAAAAGCTGATGTTTTGCAGTACGTTCGAGAGTGTCTTGTTTGCCAGCAAAACAAACAAGAACATACCTATTCGGCAGGGTTCCTACAGCCACTTCTGATCCCTGACAGGAAGTGGGAGTGCATCTCCATGGACTTTATCACAGGTTTGCCCAAGGTACAAGGACGGGATTGTATTTATGTGGTGGTAGATAGATTAACAAAATATGCTCATTTCTTTCCTATCACCACTACCCACTCAGCAGCTCAGGTGGCAGAGGTTTTCTTTCAGGAGGTTTTCAGATTGCACGGATTGCCTCGGAACATTGTGAGTGACAGGGATAGCCATTTCATGAGTCATTTTTGGCAGGAGGTATTCTGGTTATGTGGCACGGAGCTTACACCCAGCACTAGCTATCACCCACAAACCGATGGTCAGACGGAGATTGTGAACAAATGGGTGGAAGGGTATTTAAGGAATTATGCAGCAACTCAGCAGCGAGCTTGGGTCAGATGGATATATCTCTGCGAGTATTGTTACAATACTACATATCACATCACTATACAGATGACACCCTTCATGGCACTTTATGGTTATGAAGCACCTAGTTTCTTGGATTTGTTGTTGGGCGACAGTCGAGTACCCAGTGCAGGAGAATTATTACAGGAGAGTAAGGATATAGTTGCTACTCTCAAAGATAATATTGCGAGAGCTCAGAACCAGCAGAAGCAGTATGCAGACCAGAAGAGGACTAAGCATAGTTTTGAGGTGGATGATATGGTTTACCTCATGTTGCAGCCATACAGGCAATCTACTCTTAAGAAGAGTGGTGCAGAGAAACTCAAGCCACGCTATTACGGACCATTCAGGGTTATCAGGCGAATTGGTGAGGTGGCCTATGAGTTGGAGCTTCTGGCAAACAGCAGGGTACACAATGTGTTTCATGTGTCCCGCTTCAAGAAGGTGTTGGGTCAGAATGTGGTGCCTTCCGCAATATTACCTCCTTTAGACGATGAGGGAAAATTGATTTTAGTGCCAGAATCCATCCTGGAGAGCAGAGAAAAGCAGCTTCGCAGAAGAGTGATCAGAGAATACTTCGTTAAGTGGAAAGATCTACCTATTGAGGATGCTACTTGGGAGGGGGAAGCTATTTTGCAGCACCCGGTGTTGAGATTTCTTGAGGCCAAGCAATTTCAGGAGGGGCGGACTGTAATGTCCCCTCTTTAGTTTGACATGACATTGATCATGGATTTTGCCTATTCCAGACTCTCGTAGGCAAATGGTGTGGAGAGAGAGTCAATTCTGTGGATCAGATGGTCATATCTTGCTCTTGAAGAAGTGTTAAGAGGTTATATTTTATTATTATTTGTTATTGGGGCCTACATGTTATAATTTTAAGTTGAGTTGCACTTTTTATTTTATAAAATTACTTTATTATAAAAAGTGCATTATAATGAGATTTTATAAAGGATGTTTCTAGAAGTTCTAGCAACTTCTTAGAAAAGTGAATAAATAGAGGGTTGGGCCTCTCATTTTGGACATGCTTGGATTTGAGATTTCTTCTACTTCTTCCATTGTGGAGCAAATTTGTAGTCTCTTGGGTTTGCAAATTATTATTTGATCTTTGGGAACGAATCACTCCCTTATATTGGCGATTTTGAGGGTGTGAAATATCACCTAAATTGTTGCATTTGAGGAGTTGGTAATTCAGCCATCTCATTTGGACTTCATTGAGATTCAGTTATAAGGGTTTACTTTGGTTGGAATAAGGGTTTCAATTGTGCCCTAGCATTTGTGGATTGATTAACAGGGTTTGAAGACACAGTTGTGCATTATTTTCAGACTGCCAGTCCAGGGTTTGGACCCACGTTTTTGCTCATAACTCCTAATTGGCTTGACGGATGAATTTCATATTTTAGGGGGTTATTCAGCAACCCTAGGCACCCAGATTTATTGCTTTTGGAGTGACAAAAAATGCTGCAGTATTTTTATCTAGCAGCCGTACCAGGTCATACCTGTACGACCCTATCAGTTGGGCAGCAACAGCAATTTTGTGAGTCGATTTGGGGCAGATTGTGAGGTCTTCATGTGGCATTAATTCAGCATTCATATCCAGAAAAATTGGAGCTATTTCAGGTGCACAAACTGAAGTTTTGATTGCCAAAATATTGCATGTTATGGATTAGAACAGTCAGCACTGTCATTGCATAAATAGTTATTTCCAGTCATTAATAACTGTTGTAAAAGTTTCGTCCTTTGCATTCCAAATCTGAACTGGGTTATTGTTCATGTCATAACATTGCATTGTCAAGAGCTTGATGTATTAGAAGTGCATAGTTGTCTCTCATTGTAATCAGTTCTATTTGTTGTCATAAAATCAGAATTGCATTAGACTTCATATTTGAGTTTCATATTGTCATCTATCTCTTAGATTGGTAGTGTTATAATTTGGAATTGTTGTTCATACATTATTGGCATCATATATTGAGGTTTCGTTGTACAACAATTAGTAATATTGCAGCCTTATTCAGTTACATGCCAACTGTTTGACAAAATTCCTAAGTCCAGTTTGAGGGTTTCAGTGGCCTTTATAGTAAGGGTCATTACATGCCTAATAAAAAATTTCAATTCTTCAATCTCGGCCTTCATTCTGATTTTTGATAATTTGAGGCTCTCCAATTGTTCTTCTATCACCTTGTTACTTGATCTCCATAGGCCCACCTTTGTATCATGCCTAGCCTCTCCAAGATCAATCGAATGCAGAGTGAAATCATCAGGTGTCATCTCCTCAATTCTCCCTGTTTTATTTGGCTTTGCTACCTCCATTGTTAAGTGTCTTATTTCTGGATCTTGCCCAAGTATTGATAAAGTCTTCTGCTTCTTAGCTTTTGCTACTGTAGATCCAGAACGAACTGCTTGAGACACAGTATCCTTTGCAGGGATACTCTCCTCTTTCCTCTTTCTCTTCCTTTCTAAAGTATCTTCTAGCCAGGATTATGTGTTGATTACTCTAGAAGCAGCCCCAAGAGATTCAATACTGAACATCTTCTTCCTCACAGGAGTCACTGGCACTGAAGTAGCAAAAAAAGGATTCTTAGGATCCTGAAATTGAATCCTAGAAGAACTCGAGACTTTCTCTTGCTCTCGAGTTTTCCTTGCGGCTTCATCAGATTCAATGGATTCGTTGCTACTACTCTGTTCATCCCCGATCTCTACTATTTGAATGGGGGAACCAGTCATCTTGAAAAGGGAAGCGCTTGCAGATGGACTAGGGCTATGATGAGGAGATGGAGTAGCAGCCACATGAGGAGGTGAAACTGGAGTAGTAACACCATCTTTCAGCTCTTCAGTCCTCTTTTCTTCAGTGCTGGCTTGGGCTCCAATAATTGGTAGAGGACCACCTTGGCAAGTCGGAGCTATTGAGATGTTCTTCTCCGGAGGTTGATCACCTCCTCCTGTAGATTGAGCAGGTCTTCGAGCAGCTGAAGTTGTAGCACTAGGTGTGGCACTTTGAGAAGAAGTGGGAGTAGCAGCAATTGGAGAAGCTTGAGTAGTCTTGCTCCTACTCTGGCCCTTTTTTTGTCCACTCGACCCATTTCTCAATTTTTTTGACAATTCGGGCCATCATAAAATCAAGATCTTCCTCCACATCAACATATGGCTTAGAACTGATTGGAGTATTTCTCAATTTGGTCAAATATGTATTACTATACATATTTTTCCCATCATCCTCTAGCCCTTCCACCTCTAAGTTAATGCCATATGTTTTTATTTGTTCTATTGTCAATCTTGCAAAAGCCCGATCTCGGCTTTCCAACTCATTTTTACAATTAGCCCAGTAATCTTCTATAGTAGTTACATGTTTGATGATGCTTCCAATTTGAAGCACATCTCTAGCATACCCATTTGGATCAAGCATGAGCCTTATCACTTCATACTCCTCTAGTTTGTATTTGTTCTCGAATGCTTTGAGTATGTTCTTTGCATCAGGTCTGGATTCACAACTATAAGCTCCAACTTTTATGGGGAATTCATACCCCTTCTTTTTCAAACTGGTGCTTAGCACATTCACTTGGATTGCTTGCCTAATGATCTCAATGAGCACGATCATATCATCCGGATATCTAGGCAGCTTTAGGGGAAATCCATCAAACACTGCAAGACGCAAATAAGAGAAAGATGAGAATTGAATAAAATAACAACCAAACTGGTTGATGACCGCCATTGCTTCTGGGCTAAACCTCCGCTCTGAACACCCTTGGAGTTCCATGCAAAGCCTCATTGTAAATGCATCATTAACTTTGATATATTCTGCATAACTATTATGTAACTGCAAGCATGGGTAAAACTCATAACTCTTTACATCATCTGGAAAATTCTCTATTATGGGGAGGCCCGGCCATAATTGTAGGGAAGCCAACATATATATCAAGAAGGAAGACATATAAAATGAATTGTAGAACTTCGCTGCACTGAGAGCCCTAGACGGATGCTCACTTACCTCATACGCCCAGACAATATATTGTGTATCCGAGCAAATAATTTGCACTAAAAAGAAGTATTATTCTACAAAGTTAAGGGCTTCGACCTCACCTTTCAATCGATGCAAAAGAACTAGAATGTCCACAATCTCGAGCTTGAGATCAGTGCCAAAAAGGGTTTTAGGAACTTTACTTTTGGCTTTTGGAACCAAGAACTCATGATCTCCTTTTTCCACACCATCTTCTTCAGAGAGAATTCGGACATGGCTCCTCCAATTGTTAATTTAGAGAACTCCTCTCTTTCTGGAATTTGCAGGCAATTGACTATTGCTTGCCTATCTATTGAGATTAACACCATTTGATCAGGTAGTAAAATTTCCTTTTTATCTGGGTTATAGTGATTGATACATTCAATAATCAGCTTCAGGGCTTGCACTACTATGGGAAATCCTGCTACTTCTACTAGCCCACTTCTTCGGAGTTTCTCCATTATGGGATGAACTAGTTCTGCCCTCAACCTTCTTTGGAAATCTTGCATATCAAAGAAATGGAGTGAAGTGTCTGTGATATTCTGCCATGTGGACTTGATTTCGCCCAATCCATCAAATCCAACAAATCTTGTTTCCATTTTGATTGAGGTAGAGATAATTGGAAATCTTAAAACTCAAAATAAGATAGAGAGTAGAACTTTGTAACTATGGGGATTTCAATAATTAATTTAATAGCATAACAGTTCAAATGAGCAAGCAGTAGTTTGAAAATTCGTTATGTTCATCTCTATATAGAAACTCCAATCCACCTGTTAATCTTTAAAATCTGTGCCACACAAATGACTTAAATGATAAATCTGTTAGATTAGCAAATGTGGAGGTTACAACGGGCTCTTTCTTTTCTTTTCACTATTTTTGTTGGCCCAACGATTATTTTCCTTTATTATGGCTTACTTTCCTGTTTTACACCAAGTTGCGAAGAATTAGGAACGGAGTACTCTATGAGTAAAATTTTGCTCGGCCAGGATTTGAAAAGAATACCTCTCTCAAAGTGATTAGAATGTTTCCCTTACCTTTTTTAAGCTCCCTGTAATCAATTCATCAAATAACCATGGTTGCAAGAGTGATCTTCTGCTGGATGCGAAAAACTGCCTTCAAGGGTAGAAACCCCGCAGAGGAGAAGTTGTTTCTGAATTTTCCACTTATGCCTTTTGTTTTACCTTCTCTGCCCTAATCACTTTACTTTAAGCCTTCAAAAAATATAAAACTGACTTCGCAAGTGAAAGGTGGGACCCACTGGCTCACTTTATTCTTTTACAAACACCTTTCCAGAAAACTGACTTCTTGGTTCGAAACCCACCAAGGAGAAGTTGTTTCTAAGTTTTTTGCCGATGGCCTTTTTAATCATCTTACTAAGTTTTGAAAGGTTCTCGTAGCGAAAACATGGCAACACTTGAATGATCTATCCATAACATGATTTTCTTCTCTTCATTTAAGCTTGAGAATTGCATTTGGGAATCTCGGTGGAGTTTCACCTTCGGGGTGCGAAACCCGTCAAGGAGAAGATGAAACTAGATTTTTCGCTAGTCCAACTTTCTATAAGTTTGGAACAAAATGACTTGTGATTAAGTTCATCTGAAGTAAAATAATTTAAGAATCTCCATCGAGCAAGGTCCTAAACTACCCCAAAGACTCATGATAATAAACAAAACCCAACCGGCCATACAACGTGAGAAAAGGGAAAGATGAAAACCCAATGGAGATACTTATTACTTGAAGAAGGAAAAGGGGCAACTGACTCGACTAAACTAAAAACAAAAAAAGCTAATCTCCACTTTGCAAAATTATTACATGGTGAAAAGTGAGGCAACATAACATTAAATCCCTTGAAAGCAATATATGCAAGTAGTATCCTTACTCCTAGTCTAGTAATAGGGAAAATTGTTTCTCCATTATCAATATCTTCTTCTTGTGCATATCCCTTGCAAACTAATCTAACCTTGTTCCTTGTTACTTCTCCATTTTCATTCAACTTATTTTTTAAATCTATTTAGTACCAATCACATTTTTGTCCTTGCGTCTTGATACCCATGTCTAGGTATTGTTCTTCTCTATTTTCTAAATATTTTCATTCATAGCATTAATCCAATCTTCATTCTCAAATGCATTCTTAATCGTTCTAGGCTCAAATTCACAAATCAAGCATGTATTGTCTCTCAAATTACTTCTTCTCATAACTCCAACATTTTTGTCTCCAATTATTTTTCATGGTGAATGGTTCTTTATAACATATTTTGCTAGTACAGGCTTGGTTGTCTATTGTTCTGCATTTTCTTCACTCGATGTATGCTCAACTAGTTTCTCGATAGTAGGTTGATGTTGCTCAGTGACTTCTAGTTTTTTCTTGAGCAATGTACTCAACAAAGTATTTGGAATACCATCTTGTACATAGACAAACCTATTCTAATCTTCAAGTTCTGTCTCGCTTTTGTCATCATTATGTTATGCAAACTCATCAATTCACACATTTGCACTTTCAATCATTGTGTTAGTAGCCTTTTTCAAACATATATATGCCTTGCTCATAGTGGAAAAACCTAGGAATATACCTTCATTACCTTTAGAATCAAATTTCTCATTTTTAGCATCTTTTAAAAAAACACGTACTTTCAATTATTTTAAAGTAATTCACATTCAATGTATGCCCATACCATAGTTCATAAGGTGTCTTGTTTGTGCCTTTCTTAAATTGTACCTAGTTCAGTGTGTAAACAACATTGCTAATTATTTCATTGTAGTATATATGTGCAACTTCCTTCTCAATCAATAATGTTTAGTACAATCAACAATGAATCTATTTTTTCTTTCAATTATACCACTCTATTGTGGTTTCCTAGGTTCTAATAATTATCTCCAAATTCCAATATCATTAAAAAAAGTTACTAAACTCATCGAACATGAATTATTCTCCTCTATTAGATCTCAAACATTTCAGTTGCTTACTCATCTCTTTCTCAACTCTTGCCTTATAACATTTGAACATTTGAAATGCATCACACTTTTCTTTCAAAAACATAAAAGACATCATTCTTGAGAAATAATCAACAAATAAGATAAAGTATCTATTTCCATAGTAGCTTTGCACTTTCATAAGACCACATAGATCAACATGAACCAATTCCAATACATGATTAGATGAGTAAGATTTACTTTTAAAACTTGACTTGTTCAATTTTCCCATTTGACATTGCTTACACATCACTTTATCAAGTTTAGACAAGTTTAACAAACCTCTTAGTCTTTTCTTTCTACTAGCCTTGATTTTGTTGTCAAAATTAACATAACATGGCCTTTTGTACCATAACCAAACATCTTCAGTTCTTGCAAAAAAAAAGTATTCTCAATGGAATCCAAGTATAATAGGTTACCTCTTGAATTTTCACCAGTACCAATTAGATTTTCAACATCATCATATTATCTTCATCTTTCTATTCTGAAACTCTATTTGATGATGTGTTGTTCAACTGAACCACACTCAACAAATTATACTTTAGTCCTTGTACCCAATTCACATTATCACATTTTATTTTTTCATTCAACATAATTGAACCTTTTCCTTTCATCATTTCCAAGTTTAACAAATCCACCATTATAATGTTCAAGATTCTCAAATTTATCAATATCACCAATCATGATGTGTACAACCACTATCAATAACTAGGTGTCATTTCTACTTACTTGAGAAATGAGGAAATTTTCTACTTCATACCTTTGTTCTCCTTCAAAATCTTCCTTCATTGCAACATATACAACTTCCTCACCTTCCTCTTGACCAACAGTTTGATACTTGATGTCTTCCTCTTGAGCTAGGTAACAAGCCTTCTTTCCTTTTTCACTATAGTCAAATTCTATACAGTATTTGTTTTCTCTTTTATCATTCCTATCATCTATCTTCCTATTAGGGAATCTAGATGCAATGTGATCAACCTTTTTACATTTAAAGAAAATCAAAGGTAGTTTACCTTATACTTTCATTTGCCTCTTGACAACCTTTTAAGTAGTGCATCAAGCTCTTCTAGGTCATCACCATCAAACTCATAATCACTATGATTCTTACTATGATATGAGCTCTTCTCTTTCCTTGAACTTCCAATAGTTAGAGATGTCTTAAATTCTAATTCAATCTTAGGTACTACACAATTATCAAAGTTATTTAGCTCAAAAGTAGTTAGTCTACCAACCAAAGCATCAAGAGTAATATTATTTCTAGGTATAGATATCAACTCCTGAATAGAAAAATTTCTAATAGCATAGATAGGTAAAAGTGTTCTAAGAAATTTTCTTACCAATACTTCATCACTTATGATTCCTCTAACTCCTCTGATAGCATTAACAACTTCCTTGAGTCAGTTACTATATTGCACAATGTTCTCACCTTCATTCATTTGCATGTCATCAAACTTGCCTTTGAAGCTTTCAGCCTTTTCTATTAGCACACTCTAATCTTTTCCATGTATAATTATTAGTTTTTACCACATTTCCTTGGTAGTAGCACAATCTTTGATATCATTAAATTCAACATCATTCAAGGAAGAAGCAATCTCTATCATTAGAGAGTTGTGTTCTTGTTTTTCTCTCATCTACACAACTATCATAGGACCAAGAGGTTGTGATGTGTACTGATTGTCTAGGTAATACAATGCAAAGTCTCTAATGCCAGATTAGTACAACCTCATTCTACTTTTCTAATATGGAAATTTCTCCTTGTTCAGCTTCAGTACCTGTCTCTTATACATCTTCAAATCTTTAGCTTGATTCTTGCAAACTTTTACTTCCAAGCACCAAAGCTCTAATACCAATTGTTAGATAACTAAGAGGGGAAATGAATCAGTTATATCCTCATACCCTTTAAAATAATTCTCCACACTAATAACAACTTATACTTATCAATAATCAACTTAGTAATTATGTTAACTTCATCAAACTGTAAACCAATAAACTTACTTGTAATTCCTATCGAGAATCAACATCATTTACCAACTTATGGAAGTGATAACAGTTTCAACATATAAAAGAAAATAACATGCAAAACATCCATACACATGGACACCGTGATTTTTAACATGGAAACCCAATTAGGGTAAAAATTACCAAGGGATTAGTCACCCAAAATGTTTTCACTCTTCTGAAGTGAGCTTGGTTAACAACCAACCCTGTCAAAGGTTACAAATGCATTGCTAGGTGTAACCCTGTTAGGAGATTTTCACCAAATGTCATCTAGAGCTTATCATCTTTCAATAAGTGGCCTCTCTAAATGAACTACAAATATATTTATAAATTAAGACTATTAAGTCCACTTGGTTAAGATATTTTCTAATACAGTGGTAGAACGTAATAGTTCAATGGCATGTTTAAAATAACAAGTCACTTTTCTTGATTAGATTTCCATCATGCATAATATCTCTTCTTACTAACTGGCTGTCATATCAGAGCCCTAGGTTTTCGCACTAGGAGCTCCAAGGCTTACTATGTTAGGGAAAATAAATCAAGTCTCAACTGACTAATAGACTTTTCATTCTCAGAATGCCTCCTAAAATACGAAGGGAATGAAGGGGTAGAGTAAACAACTCACCCTCGAGATCTGAACATATAAGTTCTCAGAGAGTGAGAGGAAAAATCTAAAAGTGAAGGTAGTGGAAGCCATAGGGATGAAAATGAGGCACCTCAACTTAGGATATTGATGCAAAAAATGATGCGAAGGCTAGATCAAATGAAAGACACGATGAATCAGGAAAGGGCTAACCACTCCCATGCTAATGGTCATAGAGAACGAGAAAGAAGTTCTACAAGAAGGGTTGTAGAAGACCATCAAACACCTACTGCCAGTCAATTGAAATATTTACTAAGATTACAAATATATAAGTTTTATGGCAACAAAGGAGGGTCAGCCACCAAAACTTATCTTTTTGACTTTGAATGATGTTTCACTATGCACCCTTTCATAGCAATGTAAAGTCAAGATGCACCATAATGCACTTGAGGGAAAATGTATCAAATTGGTGGAATTATGAAGAAGAGAGATTGTAAATAGGTATAGACAACATATCTTGGGAACTTTCTTTAGAAATCCTTTAGGGATAGATAGCTCTCTAATCAATGGAGATAGGGTAGGGCCAAAGAATTTTATCAACTAAAACACGAAGATAAAATAGTAGAGGAATATGAAAGGAATTTATATGAACTTAAACCTTTCTCTAGATAGAAGGAAGATGGGCCTATGTTAATACAACTTTTCATCTGGGGTCTCAATGATTATATATAATGTGGGCTTGCAATTTTTGAACTAAAGACACTTCGGGATGTTGTGGTTAAGGCATTTCTAGTGGAGAGAAATGTGGTAATAGGATTGAGCGATCATGTAAGGAGTCAAAGGGATTCATGGTGGTAATAGAAATAACCAAGGAACCACATATCCCCAAGCAAACCAATCTTCTAAAGGGTGCCAAGACTTTGAGAATAGGAAAAATATCATTAGTAGAAAAGAAAGACATTTCAACAACAAATTCAATAGAAGATACAACTCTTGGCAGGGCTCTCATAATGACAAAAAATGGAGTGTCCAAAATCCAATGCACCCATTACTTGAAATTATGGAAAGAATACATGATGTTTCTCCTATGGTCAATAAGAGCATTATGCAACAAGTTATCCACAAAGGATTATCAAGCTTTCACTCAGAAGCAGGTAGTTTCTAAGCCCACCATACGGAATGTAGGTTGCTCTCATTGTATAGTTATAGTTGTGGACCCACACCAAACAAACTTCCAGGGAGCATTTATTGAAACTTCGGGTCATGGACTGGAAACTAGCTTTGGAATTAATACACATGCTCTAGAAGAGGAATCAAACCATAGAATGAGTCAAGGTCCAATAGGGCCTTAATAATGAGACCTATGTTTCTTTGAGAGGATGCATGAAGATATAGAATACCTTATCCACTTTTATTTATTGGCTTTCATGAGAAAGCCTAGTCCTAAGAGAGGAGGATATAATGCCACCCTAGCAACATGATTAACATTTATTTGGAGACACTAGATTTACTTTATATGTTTATGATTAGAAGATACCATTTATGTGATACTTCCATGTTGATTTTTGAGGTATACTTCTATGATGTAATTTATATGCTTTCATATGTGCATTATAATTTCTATAGATTTCTAACCCCGCCAACCCATCTTATGTTTATATTACTACTTGATATAATGATGATATTATTGTGGAGATGCTTGTTGTGTTAGTTGGTCATGCATGTGTGTGTGCAAGAACATGTACTAAAGCCTTTATATTATCGATTGACTTGGAGATGGAACCATGGTCCTTACATGCACCTTGAACCTAGAAGTCCTGTTGGCAGAGCTAGATACCCAATTTGGGAACTTGGGAATTTTTATTCTCGCTTGGTTTAATGATGTTTTACTTATGTCTTTATTGTGATTTTAGTTTTATGTTGGTAGCCCATATATATGTTTACCCGAGTATATATGGGTACAAATATATACCTGGTTAAATATATTTGTGTGTGTGTGTGTGTGTGTGTGTGTGGATATATGTATATGTGTGTATGTTATTGGTTGGATATGTTTTCTTGCCTAATTATATTGTAGTCTCTTAATAACTAAAACAATGAAAGAATAAATATATAAATGAATAGAAGAGATTATAATGTTTAAGAGGTTTGAACTTTGAATCTTCTAACTTTCCACTTAACCCACAACGAAATCACCTATGTAGCTATTCATGAAATATAAAATGGAAAGTGGATTATAACCCATATCTTAGAAAAACCAAGATATAGTAAGCAGTTGCAAGAATTGAACCCTTGACCTCTTAAGGAAGATCATAGAGACTTAATCATTATGTCATGAGAATCCTTTGACTAAGTACCATATTGCAAACTAGATAACCTAGTAGTAATTAGGAATTATAAATAAATAAAAATCATTATTAAAGGTTTGATTTATTTAGTCAAACCTTAGCAAGCCGCTACAATAGTTGCAACCTTTCCAACGACTTTGGCTACCTATAAATTAGGAAGCTTTCCTGGCAATAGGGGGGGAAGATTGAAGGCAAAAACTATAGTCAAAATATATACATTATAGAAAGAAACCTACACAAGAAGACACTTGGGATTTGAGAAGAAGGATAATAAAACTAGGACAAATTTGGAGGCTAGAAGCTTGAATCCCTCACACACTTAGAGTCTCATTTTCAATCCAGCACAAGAAACCAAGTAGGTATCTATCATCTTACCTCTTAATTGAAAACTGTGTAAATTAAGAACATGAAATCATTGATCTTCTTTACATGGACATTGTTGCTTGTATTTGTGTGTGTATTCATATATATATTGGCTAGTGTTTTAAGGTGTTTGCACTCCATGCTTGGTTGTGTGGTAAATTTGTATGGGAGAGGGTGCTAGGAACCAAATCGCTTGAATTGGATTTTTTGTAGGGTTTCCAGTCTAGGATATCAACCTAGGCGATGCTAGAAAGCTCTTCTCCATCCAATTAGATCTAGGAATTCAATTCATAGTATTCATTTTTATTTTTTTTGAGTTCTCTCGTATAGATGCACAAGTCGTTATATGGTCTATATGTGTAACACTACAAACCTTAACTTTTCAACCTACTATCAATCTATTGTAAACATATGCACCACTCTGTCTTATGTATACACAACCTTGCTAAACAAATGTGTTGATCTAAAAAAGTGTGACTCTTCTTTACAAATGTGTCATTATGTGGGTTGAATGCACAGAAAGGATAGAAGTGCAGTTAGAATGTATTAATATGCCTTACTACTTGATGTATGTACATAAGTAATAAAAGCACATCAATAAGAAATATATGTGCAGTTATAAGGGATAGATGCACAAGTTATGGATTCCTTGTCATGTTTTCTAACTCCTTGATACATTATGGTCAATCTTCTTTATTGATATGGTTCTTTCTACTGCTTAAATTGTTAATATTAAGGATCTTTGATAGATAAAACTATTATATCAAAATTGAACAATAATAAATATTCTCACTTGATTAACCAAACTATAGAAATAGAGATACAGATCTTTGTCTTTGAATGACACTCGATGTATATTGATCTTCTATTTATTGCTTCAACAAAGGATCACCAAAACTAAATGTATTTAACCTGCAAAGAATAGTGAGCAGATCGTTGCGACTTGTATGTTTTGAATACACACACACACAGATGTGTGTGTGTGTGTGTGTGTGTGTGTACACACACACACACACATATGTATATATGTATGTATGTATGTATGTATATTTTCCACTAGTCATATATATATATATATATATATATATATATATATATATATATATATATAAACATATTTTACTAAACACCATTACTTCAACTGCTGCTATACATCAACACTCCCTCTTAGCAAGGAAGAAACAATAAAACTCTTTAATAGATAATAGAGTACAAAAATTTGTACATAACACATTATCTGATTTTTAACACTCTGAAATAGTGGCTTGTCAAATAATTTAAATAATTTAAATCACCGTGTTGTGAACACTATCATAACATATATTATGATCTCTAATTGTCTGAAACAATATCTAGAGTAATCATAATGCATTGGTTATCAATGACTTCCAGTATAACTAGAACAAACATCATGATAACAGACTTATTATTTGCAAGATCATCAATTTACAAAAGATTACCTTCTGAATATATGTCCATGAAAGATCGTCACCTTTCATTACATATCTAATGCAACTAAAAAACCATAGAATTAATACATATAAATTGAAAATTTAAATTCAATATCCAATATTACAATTTAATTATACCAAGTTTTTCCTTGAAGTATTCCAACTTCACTTTAGCAAGAGGCTTAGTAAAGATATTTGATGTTTGTTCATTAGTATTGATGTACTCCAGTTGGATAACACCTTGATCCACCATATCTCTAATGTAGTGATAAGGAATTTCAATATGCTTAGAATGATTGTGAAAAATTGGATTAGCTAAAAGCTTGATACAACTCTGATTGTCGCAATGAATCATAGTGGACTTCAAAGGCCTTTTGAACAAATCAACTAGCAACTTTCATAACCATATAGCTTCTCTAGCTCCCAAAGAAGAGGCAATGTATTCTTCTTCAATAGAACTTAATGCAACAAAGGCTTGTTTTCTACTAAACCAAGAGACCATTCCAAATCGAAGATTGAAGCAACATCCAAAAGTACTCTTACATTCAGTAGAGTTGCTTGCCCAGTCAGAATCTGAATATCCATCAAGATTGATGTTTACTTGATCATATATGATTCCCATACCAATAGTGCCTTTTAGATATCTCAAGATATATTTAGCTGCATGTGGATGTATTTTCTTTGGTGCACACATAAACTGGCTTAAGGTGTTAGTAGCATAACATATGTCAAGACAAATATTCACTAAAAATATTAAGGATCCAATAATATGCATGTCATAAGTAGGACCCATATATTCAGATTTGATCATATCATCCTTCAGCTTGTGTAAATTGACTTTCATAGGGGTAGTAGCTAGTTTACATTCCATCATTCCAAATTTTGTCAAAATATCGATAGTATATTTTTCCTGATTTAGAAAAATGTAATTACCCTTTTGCTAGACTTCCAGTCCTAGAAAGTGGTGAAGAAGACCTAGACCTTTCATATCAAATTATGTTGTTAGCTCTTGTTTGCATTTCTTTATAAAATGTTCTTCACCTATTATCAAAAAATCATCAACATATAATACAAGAATAATCATATCATCACCATCTATCTTGAAGTATAAGTTAGGATCAACTTCATTTTTAGAGTATCCTAACTTTGTTAGATAGCTGTCTATTCTTTCATACCACACTTTGGGAGCTTGTTTGAGACCATGCAGTGTTTTCTTTAACTTACATACTTGAGATTTTCTATCATGAGTGTAAAACCCTTCTGGATGCTCAATATAAACTTCCTCTTCAATTTTACCATTTAGGAATATTGTTTTAACATCCATTTGATGAACTTTCTATCCTTTCAATGTTACGATAGCCAAGATAGTTCTAGCTAAAGTGTATCTAGAAATTGGAGCAAATGTTTCTTCATATTCAATACCACCTTTTTGAGAGAAACCTCATGCTACAAATCTAGCTTTGTACTTCTTGATGCTATCATCAGATGCATGCTTGATTTTGAACAACCACTTAGAAGAAACAATTGATTTGTTTTTAGGTCTGGGTATAACATGCCAAACATCATTTTTTTAGCATAGAATTATATTCTTCAATCATTGCTTCTTTCCAAGGTTGGCTTGATAAGGCTTCTTCAACATTTGAAGGTTATGTTTCTATAAGTCTAGTTAATAATGCAACATAACATGATTGATTTCTTATTCTTTTAATTTCTCAAATTACTTCATTAGGTTCAACATTATTCTCTTTTATCATTTTCCTAGCCCAAAGTGGTCTCTCTTTATTGTTAACATTTTCAAAATCCTCAAGATTTGATGTAGTGGTAGATGAGGGTTCAATATCACTCTCCCTCTCAATTTTTGTTGTGCAATTTTCATCTATTTCAGAGATAGGTCTTGTAGGTGATTCATCATTGTTTTTAAAAAGATTGAATGTGATATCTTCTTCAAATTTCACATCTCAACTAATTTCAATTGTTCTTGGTCCCAAAACAAAAACCCTGTAGCCTTTGCTTGTTTCATTGTATCTAATGAGTATCCCCTTTTTTCCAGATGGTTCTAGTTTTGTCCTTTTCTCTTTAGGATTGTGAATATAAATAGGACACCCAAATATTCTTAGATGACTTAGACCTAGTTTAATATCCATAAATACTTCTTCAAGAGTGGTGTTCTCTAATACTGAGTGTGGAGATCTGTTTTGAATGTAAACTGCAGTATTAGATGCTTTAGCCCAGAAAGAGGCATGAAGGTTTTGATCATGTATCATTGTTTTGGTCGATTCAATAATTGATCTATTTTTACAATCTACAACTCCATTCTATTGAGGATTATATGCTACAAAAAACTCCCTCTTAATCCCAACAATAATGCAAAATTCTTTGAAAATTTCATATATGTATTCACCTCCATTATCTAACCTTAGTATTTTTATTGTCTTTCCTGTCTAGTTTTCAACTAGAGCTTTGAATTCCTTGAATTTTGATAATACTGCAACTAATTCTTTCTATTTTAGGAAGTAGATCCAAGTTCTTCTAGAATAGTCATCAATAAAATTACATAAAAGAGACACCCATTTAAAGAAGGTACAAACATAGGACCACAAAGGTTAATGTAGATAAGTTCAAGAATGATTTTGATTTTTTAACACTTTTAGGAAATGATTGCTTAATATTTTTGCCTAGGCCACATCCTTTGTAGATACTTAAGTGATCAGTTTTGAGACTATGTAATCCTTTTACAATTTTTCCTATAGATGATAATGCACGATAGTGAAGATGACCTAGCCTCCTATGCCAAATTTTGGCAGAATTTGAAGTTTCATGACTTAGAGCTAAATTTTGATTATTACAAAGTTTATATAGACTTTTGTCTCTAAATCCAATAGAAATAGCTTTCTTGATATTAAAGTTCTTTGGCCAAGATAGAACTTTGTCCGCTAGAAAGGTGATTCTAAATCCTTGATCAACAAGACCAGAAATAGAGGCCAAATTCCTTTTTATAGTAGGTACATATAATACATTTTTTAGTTGGAGAGTAATTCCTAAATTTAGGTAAATTGAGCAAGAGCCAATACCTTTGATCTGATGAGTAGAATTATCTCCAATGGTGACTTCTATGAGTATTCTGACAAAATATCAAATTTGTCCCTAAAACTTATTATATGTCGAGATGCTCCACTAGCTATAATCCAAGTGCTTTTGTTTGAGTTTAATTCACTTGAAAGAGCTAAAAAAAAATGCACAGTTTTTTTTTTCTTCATTCTCTACTTTCTCTTCTTTCATTTCTACTAGGGTTGCTTAAATTCTCTTTCATTCAGGGCAGAAGTTGTGTGAGTGACCAATTTTGACACATTTGAAACATTTTATTTTAGACCAATCTCGTTTCTTGAATGGTTTGTCAAATTCCTTCTTATAATGTTTGAATTTTCTTTTCTTTTTAAAATTTGCATGAAGAGCTTGAATGTCTCCCTCTTGATTTATACTTAGTCCTCTTGAGACTAATCTTGATTCTTCCTATGTGCATTCATTTTTTAATTATTCAAATTTTGGAAGCTCTGGTCAGGAGCTTAGACCTCGAATAAATGTTTCCCAAGATAGAGGAAGTCCTCTTAATGCTATCATGCTAAGTTCTTTGTCATCAACTCAATTTTCAATTGCTGCAGGTTAATCTTTTAATTCATAAATTCTTAGAAAATAGGACGTAATTGATTCCCCATTATTCATCTTTATGTATAGTAAATCTTGTTTTAGAGTTAATAGTCTACTGGTAATGTTGATTTCAAATGTGTCTTTAATAGTAGAGAACATCTCAAATCTAGTCTTAAGACTGGATATAGAAGGAAGAATGTGATCTTTCACGAAGTCGATAATGATCTTCATAGCTTTGTTGTTGTGTCTTTTCCATGTCATTTTATCTGGATCATTTTCAGGCATGGATTTGTTTGATTCTATGTATTCTTCTAGTTCCATTTCTCTTAATATTATCATAACTCATATTTTCCATGATGAAAAGTTTGATGCTCCCTCAAGTCTATCCTCTAATCTTACATGATTAACCATTTTGATTTCGAGGATAAAAAATTTAAAATTCTAAGATTTTAGATTTAATTTTGAATAATAGATTTTATTATCAGAATGGCTCTGATACCATGTTAATTTTAAGAATATTTGATAAATAAAACTATTATATCATAATTGAGCAATAATAAATATTCTTACTTGATTAACCAAACTGTAGAAACAAAGATGTAGATCTTTGTCTTTGAATGGCAGTTAATGTATATTGATCTTTTGTTTATTGCTTCAACAAAGGATCACCAAAATTGAATGTATTTAACCTACAGAGAATGGTAAGCAGATCAATGGGACTTGTATGTCATAGATTTATGTTAGTGTCAATGATTTACTTGCCACATATATATAAGTGCAAAGAGTTGCATCTCCATAGAGACATGACTCTACGTGACCAAAGGTCACGTAGGGTCATGCCTCTATGTAGGCATGACTTAACTACTACTAGGCATAATTGATTATTAACTAATGCATATCGACAGTACACATAACAAGTTGTATCATGATCAATGGAAAATACAAAGCCTCGATAATCTTTAGGACAAAAGCTTGATACATACTAAGTTTGTTTTGTGAATATTTTAAATACATACACACACACAAACACACATATATATAGGTGTGTGTGTGTGTGTGTGTGTGTGTGTGTGTGTGTGTGTGTGTGTGTGTGTGTGTGTGTGTGTGTGTGTGTGTGTGTGTGTGTGTGTGTGTGTATCAATAGATTTCAGTATACAACATTACTTCAATTGCTGCTATACATTAACATAAATGACTTTTCTAAGATGCATTAACTTGTGCTAATTTTGTATGGTATGTTGGTTTTTGGAATAGGATTGGAAACCCTAGGTGAGTGGCTCACCATAGGTGTTGGGGCCCAGAAGTGGTTGTTAGAGAATCTTACACACAAAGACCAATGCCTTGTGTAGGCTAGCTCTATAAGTGAGTTGGATAACAAGTGATAATATAATAAAATGAATGGGTTGGGTATGGATTTCACACATTAATCAAGATTAAGATGGAGTATTGTTGGAGTACTCAGAGAGGGGCCATTTTGTGTAGATCATGGTCCCTAACTCGGGGGTAGGGTCCCAACATTACTAGCCCATGCATATCTAGTTAGAGTACTCGGGGAAAGGACATTATGTGTGGTAAGGTGGTCCTTGGCATAGGGGAATTATCCCAACACTATGGGAATGTATGATGACGTTCACTTAGATTTGGTTGTATCCCTCACTCTATCTTTTGGCTGCTTTGGTTTTACTTTTACCCTTCTTATCTTGTTTTGGGGTTGAGCCTTAGTCCTATCCTTTAGCCTATTAGGATCATGGTTTGTCTCTTAGCTCGTGGAATGGTTCCTTATAGTTCCATGTGGTTGGGTGGAAAAACTTGAGGTTTGTACGTGGCTTGACATTAGATTCTTTTATGAGGATGCTTATGATATACTCAAGGATGATCTAGAATATTGTACCTAAGGTATTATACAATGTAGATTTAGAAAGGGAACTTGTTGATGTAATCAAAAGCTATGTAAAAGGGTAAACGATGTCTCTAGGCAAAATAGGAGGGAAATGCGAACATATTGTGTTATTTGAAAGGATGAATGTAATTATGATGATGTTATGACATAGTATATTTCTTTGTATTTAGATGAATGATAGAACTATGTACTCTTCATAATGTTATCAAATGAACAATCTATGATTTGGTTCACATGTGTAGTGATGGTTTAAGTCTATCTGATTTATATTTTTTGCATGATAAATAGATATAGTTGATTTCAAGGATTATGCATTAATTCCTTATTTGTAAATGAATAATGGGATGGATAACATAAATAGGCATAACATTGAAGAATGTATTAACTTAAGTAATAAGGATGAATGTTAGGAAGGAGATTAAGTAATATTGTTTTAAGGGAACCTGTTAGGAATTTTACATCCATTATTAAGTGAACTTATCAAGAAAAAGTTATTCAAAGAAAAATCCACTCATCAAATTTAGTAACTTTTGGCTTATCCTTCTAGGTTCCCTAGAGAAGCATTACATATCACATCAATACTTCACTTCAGCTCAACTTCGACTCTAATGTGCTCGGTATGATCTCCTTGAGCACCTCACATCAACTTGCCTATCAACTAGACCAACAATGAATTCCTTCTCACTTATCTCTTACATAGACAGGTTTTTTGCCGCTTTAGCTCCATAGATTTTGTCTCTTAATCACAATTGTCAATTAACCTTTGCCAACTCAAATACATTGAAGCTAGTCACTTAAGAAAAGGTTTTAACTTTGAACTTTGAACTTTGAACTTATCCTTGGATCACCAAACACACTTCAAATCTCCATCATCAAATCTTTTCTTGATTTTTTTCGGTTATCGATCTTGCTAAAATATTTTGCACTTATCTTTAGAAACTTCTTGAACAATCTAGATCTTCATACTATGTCAACCTTTAATCAATCTTTCACAAACTATTCTTTATTTACTGAATGGTGTTCTTCCTTTGTCGACCTTCTCCATACTAGGTTAATAGTGCTCAGTTCACATTATATTTACTTGATTATCTTTGCACTCACTTGGTTAATAATGACTCACGTACTTAACCTTATGACCTCTTCATTATTGACCACTATCTCTAGCTCAATGTATCTTATCTTTTCATTTACCAACTCTATTTTTTCTTTTACTGACCAAACTAACTTACTTCTACATTATCTTTACACTTCATGAAATCATGTAAAATAATCAAACAAATAGTATATTGTCATCAACTGATTTCATCATCTACCCAATTAGGTTCACATACTTATCATCGCTTCTTCGACTCAATCTTCATACTTTGTCTTCCACTTCTTTATCCAACATCATATCCTTCAGATGATTGCAACTTACTTGAATTAGTAAACTCAAATAGCTAGACATCAATGACAATATAACAACTAATCTATCTCTTTTACATATACTTTGTATGACCTTGGTCTTTATCATCTTTACTTTTTTCAAATAATCTGTCATTTACTTTCATCAACATCAGTTGTATCCAACAACCTTTTCAAAAATGAGGTTGGTGTATCCATTAAATTGAAAGATCTCATCAAAATGGCTCAAGACCAAACCAAGCCAAGAAATCAACCCTAACCTAAAAGGTTTATCTAAATTTGAGAAAAGAAAGTTACCCTTGTCTGGAGACCACAAATCTACATTGTTGTTACAGAGCATATACCACAAATATTATTTGCTTCAAGGTCTCAAGAAAGAAACTCATAAACTGTAGTCAAATATAGAGAAGTTAAAGTTTCTTAAAGAGGAGCTTGGAAATGAAGAGTGTTGCATTACCTCATAATGCCATCAATATAATAATCTTGCCATTATTTCTAAAAGAGATGTTATATCAACAATACTTAAATCATCAAAGCCATACAAATTAAATGAAAGACAAAAGTATGAAATTGTGTTAACATGCATGCAAATGGAAAATACTGAGCATCTATTCATTTCTCTTGTAGAAGAAATGATTCCAGATGAACACAAGATGTATTCCTAACTAGTGTCTAAAGATTGCAAACAATATAACTTAGTGTGGAATTGAAGATGAGAATGGTTACATCACTAAGGTTGGAATCGATGTATTCACCCATGTCTTTGGCAATATGAAAGAAGGCATGAACAACATTTTCTCCATGCCTTCATTTTCCTTGAGTTAGACAAGTTCATCTTAGATACTTTTGACATTGATGGAGAAAAAGATAGTGCTTTTTACAAGATTGCAAAGGAATTTTTAGACTATGGTCCAAAAGTAGAAGTTTTTGTCTTTGATGACATTGACAGAATAACTATTAAAATCAAAGAAAGGGTTGAAAACACAGAGGATATGAAATAAACCAGTCAATTAGATTTTCATATGATGTAGCTTACATATTCATCTTTTAGTTTTCTCAACCTAGATGGTGGAGAAAATGAATGACAACAAAACGTGATGTGCTCTTCTAATTTCAAAAATAAAAAACTTTTTTCTTAAGGAGATTTTATGCAAATGAAAAAAATGGCGTCTTAGATTTTTTATTCCCATGGCGATGGTTCAATCAATAAAGATAAAATTGAAGGACCTAATGATTCAATGGAATCCAATAGAGGCATAGACAAAATTCCTTTCAACTAAACCTATTCTTAGAATGGTGATTTTAATTATGTGTAAAGAGAAATCATTTCTACCATATTTGATCCCATGGTCGTGGAATATGATCTTTTGAAGTTGCAACCAACAATTGCATTTGTAAGACTTGATTTGTCCTACAATCCAATGAAGGAAATATTGGTTTTTGATATTCCTTCCTCACATCCTAATAAAATTAATGAAATTGCAATCAATGTTGAGTTAGGTCATTGTATATAGACCTTGCATGAGACAAGGAAAGAAGAGAACCATGTTTTAGAGATTTACAATGAAGACTAGTTATTTGGATATAAGTGCATGCTCAAGAGAATTTTTTACTACCTTTCTATGAGATTCAGTATTGAAGTACTCATCTAAGGATAATTGTATTTAGCTACATCATCTAGCTATCATCCATTATTTCAAAAAGGATCAGTTTTATCCCATCTTGTTTACGGTTTCAAAAGTTTAAAAAGGTCCATTGACAATAAAGAAACCTATTTAGATATTGAGTCTTCTAATTCCATTGGTTGAATATGAAATGATCAAAAATTCAAAAATCACTTGAATCTCCTATATGCTCTTGAGAGCGGTGACTTATTTACTCCTCACTAAATTACAAGGCTTGCTTTCCCATTTAAAGTCTCTTTGGAACTCATGAAGTACCACTTCTTAAAAGCTAAAAGGGCAATGGAATGAAATTACTGAGGTGGCAAGATAATTTTCCAAATAGGAATTATCATCATCTGTTGCTGAAATTAAATTATCTTTGAAGCTTGTTTACAAAGAAAATTGGTGGCATTTTTTTGTTCATTTTTTTCTCCACACCAATAATCAAAGAGTCCTTCTCAAAATGAGACTTCATGACTAATTAAGAATGGGAGGAAGAACATATGTGTGTGGTGCAACTTGATTTAAATTGGCTTGATTCAAACCAACTTGAGATCATTTTTGAATTGTGTTATGTGGCATAAAAGGATATGACTAGCAAAATGAATATAGTGGGGTAGTTTTGAATTGGAAGAAGAGGAAGAACACATTGAGATTCACCATCTTTTCATATATTTGTAGCTAGAAGATTATATAAATCCTTCCCTTTAGGCTAGTTAGTATTATTTTGGGTTGATGAAACTATTTCCATTTTAAGCTCATTTCTTGATATTGGACACTTTCAAGAGCGTTACTTTTGAATTAAACATACTGTGTGTTCTTTTGGTATGTGTAGGCCTTAGAAAGGCCAAAGCAAGGGACCGCCTTTTTCTTTGAGTGAAGATCTTTTTGGAAAAAGATAAATAGAGGATAAAGAATAAAATTCTGGAATTTCGTCATTTTTTGATGTTGAAAGAAATCAAACTTTGTGTCATGGATTTCTCTTGAAGCATTATTAAATTGAAATGTTTGTGTTCAATGTCATGTATTTGCCATATTTTCCTTTACTGTGAGTTAGACTTTGTTTTATGATAGTACTTTATGATGCTGTCCTACTATAAATTGTCACTAATGTTTTCACATTGAAAACGGTATTCTATGTCAAAATGAACACTTCCCCTTTTCTTTCTTAGTATGTCATGTAATGAAAAGATCTTTGTTAATTTTATTTTCTTTAAGTGTTACCCAAATCTGTCTTCACATCTATTGTATATATATGCTGAAATGCCAATTCCTTTCCTTCTTGTTGAAATAACACCCTAGAAAAACTCAGTTTTATCATAGGAGGGAGTTGTTCCTCTAAAATTCAAAGGCAGGTCATTTGTTTGACAAAGACCTCTCCAAGTGCTAGTTCTCATTTGTCCTTCATTTGGGCATTATGAGTATGTTTTACAATGGTTTAAGAAGAGAAACAATCTTAACAAGCATGTACATTTAATGTTGCTAATTCAAAATTGAACAATGGTTTTGTATTTGCCTCAACTTTAAACTACCCTAAAGATATAAGCCAACAACTTTTCCTTCAAATACTAAATTAATGTTAGACAACTTGATATAGCCTCCACTCTACATTAGCTATGATGGAACTCCATGTTCCATAATGCCAAGCCTAAAAGAGCTCTCAATATAGCTCAAAGTAAAAAAAATGTCTTCAATAAGTAATTGCAAAAGTACATTATGGTGCTTCTTGAACATCCAATTCTTATGACTTCTTGAATTGATAATTTTTGGACTTGATTGTCTATAAAAATAAATATCCATTAACCTTTTAGATCACGCTCCATGATCCATCATCAAGATGAGAACTAGAAAAGAGAAATAAAAAATATATAGTATATTAGACTAACTAAAAAGAGGAGTGAGAAAAAGAGCAAGTATACGAGGGGTTTAAGGGTATAAAAAGCATAACAAAAATAAATAAATGAATGTAATTACAAGTGAATTAGGGCACAAGAATAATTTTTGTTTACTACAACACAATAAACAAAATTTATCTTTTTATTTATTATAGTTTTTTTATTTCATTCATTTTTAAAACTCTCTTTAAGAACTCTTTTTTTCTTGTTGTATATCCTTAGATCCCTAGAATAGTGTATATATTCTCTCTTCCTCTTCTTTTTAGGTTGCTATCTATTTTCCTTTCTCATTTATAGTTCTCATCTCGATGATGGACCATCAAACATGATCTAAAACATTGATGAAAAAAATATTGAACATAGTCAAATCCAAACAGTTGTCAATTTAATGTCACAGATTGAAATTTTTCATGCATCTAATATATAAAAATTCCAACTACATAGACAAATGTTTGACCTACAATTGTTGTATAAATTAGCAACCTTCCAAAAAACCATCAACAATAGAATTTTTACAATGTATATATCACTACTCTATTATCAAGGATATTTACAAACACCTCTTACTTCCTTTCTTACTCTTCGTCCAAAGGATACAAATATTATTGAAAGATGGAGGTTTTTCTAATATTCCGTAACATAATCCTATGTTGGCTTCTAGTTGTTCTTATGTAATACCTACATGTGCTAATAAATGCAAGCAATGACCACTGAATAAGGTGGGGCAAAATGACTTCATAGCCAATGGAACATTTGAGACCTTAAAAAGTTGCTTTCTAAGAAGATGTGACCACCATAAACATTGGAAGATTGCTTTCATTTCCAAGGAATAAAAATAATGCCAAAATGCAACCAAGAAATATAATGGGTTATGCCAAAGAATGAATTGCATATGCAAATAAAAGGAATATTGTCTACCTGGTAATAAGAAGAAAGTGAACTCAAAAATAGATATATGCTCCTTTAACTTACCCTTGGTGCTCATCTTGTTCTTACTCTTTTAACTTATACTTATTTTTCTCTTACTTCTATGTTGTCATACCAAAAATGCATTTGTAGTTAACTTGTTGATTGTCAAATTATCTCCAACACAAAACATCAATTATCATGCAACATGTTCATTCTCTCATCCTCTTGCACTTGACAATATCTTCCTTAATCAATCAACCAACCTACAACATTATTATAAGGTTCCCAAGTAGCTTGAATCACTTTTGACATTCTTATATATGGAATTGCAACAATTCAAAACACCATTCTTATTTTTTGAATAAAGTTGTTTGTACCATGACTAGGTAGACATATAGATGTAGGATCTAACAAATCTCTTGCTTATACCTATTCTTTTGAAAATAGGCACATAAAATATTGTCCAAATCTTTTTAAAAGTCATCAAATTCCCTTCTCAATCTATAAGTGCCCTTTCTTTTCTTCCAATGTATAGCCAAAATTGTGGTTAGGAAAAACATAAAGACTATAGTAATGTTTTGCCTCACAATTTTTACTTATATCTCCTCTCTTTGTTCAATAATAACAAAAAACAACTTCCCTTATTACCTTTAGAATCCTTGGGATGTATCTTGGCTTACATTTTCTTTACTTATTTTGAAGGGTCTTTCCATAGCCACCTCCTTGAAGTTGTTCTCAAAATGCAAAATATTATTTTATTTGCAAATCACAACTGCATACTTAATTAACTAAATATCTTCCATTTAACCAATAAGAGTCAACTTCACAATTTCTCCAATAATCATCAAGGTGACAAATCCACAACACCACTCATATGTTTACACTAGAAGGTGGTAAGCTCCCAATATTGAGGTCACCCCTAGTCCTAGAACTAAACTTTACAAGTTCATTTGTGATCCTATCTACACACTCCCTTTGAGAAGGCTCAATAATTCATACGTCAATGATAGAGAAAGTCCATCTCATCCTCATGTATGATACCTCTAATCCCACTAAAAAACATAACCATTCATTAATATGCTTTCAATAATCCTCAACTTCACAATTTCTCCAATAATCATCAAGGTGACAAATCCACAACACCACTCATGTTTACACTAGAAGGTGGTAAGCTCCCAATATTGAGGTCACCCTTAGTCCTAAAACTAAACTTTACAAGTTCATTTGTGATCCTATCTACACGCTCCCTTTGGGAAGGTTCAATAATTCATACGTCAATGATAGAGAAAATCCATCTCATCCTCATGTATGATATCTCTAATCCCACTAAAAAACATGACCATTCATTAATATGCTTTCAATTTAGTTCAATTGCAATATAATGATAGATATATCAATTATGTGTTGGTACCACACAAAGACATGCATTGTTTCAAGTCTTCATATCAATCCAAAATATTATTTTCACAAAGTGATGGTCTTAACAATAATCAATTATAAATACAATGATTAACTCATAAATATAATAGCAATTGGTTTATACATCCGTTATACAAAGTTAATAACTTAATATGATTTGAAAAGATCAATTTAACCATTAAAGTTCCAATATATTGTATGCATCATCCCACTACCTAGTTCACAAACACATTAATAATTAAATCTCATACAAAAAATGAATATTAAACACATTCTATACTGTTATCATGGATTTCATTTTTCCCCAACCTACCATTCTCTATGATGACAATCACTAACAAGAGCATAAATGTAACTATTTACGATTTTAAAATTCTAAAATTCTAACAATATAATAGATTGTAATATTGCAAATGGGGTTGCAAGCTTTGGGTTTAACCATGGAGGAAACTCTGTAGTTAAGCGCGCTCGGGCTGGAGTAGTACTGGGATCGGTGACCTCCCGGGAAGTCCTAGTGCTTCACCCCTGTGAGCATCACCTAGATCCAATGAGTGTTAAGTGCTCCATTTATTCTCATGAGAGATGGATTCATGTTGAATCACTACTCATGAAATATGGGTCAATGAGTTTGACTCAAAAATCACACAGTTAACTCCTGATAGCAATATCACAATTTGACTTGCTGTGGAAATTATCTTCTACTTATCAATATAATAGATTATAAATACCTTCACATCTAGATAGACTAATAGAACCAAACAATGGTTTTTTATCGTATGTTGTTTGATAACCATCATATAAAAATTAAACAAGCATGAAGTCGATAGAAGATAAAGAAAAACTTCACCAAGATTCTTATTTCAAATAAATTTGTGATAACTACGTCTCTGTGGCAACTTTTTAGAACACCAAGAACTCATAATACAACCTTAGTGACAAAATCAGAATTCGCAACACATTAATTACTATGCCTGTGTGATATTTATTTAGGATACCAACAACTCATATTACAACATTGAAAAAAGAACATGAATTTTGCAGGCAACTAGAATATTACAATTTTCCTTGTTCAATTAAATGCCTTATCACATGGAGGACTCCTTAAGCACTTTAACTTGATATTCATGCAAAGTCCAATACATTTGAAAGTTTTGTAGCTCGCAGTCTTAGTATGTATTACTGGAAGGATAACAATATTGATATTAGTTTACAAATTCGGACAACAAATTTTTGATTTGGAAGAACTTGGCAAATACTCGGCAATTTAAAAAGTATGGAAAACAAATAATTCTTTATTTACATATTTTCTTAGCAAAACTTAATTACAAGATGTATTAACTTCTATATTAACATCCAAAAAGAGAAAAGCATGGTTTTATAATAAAGAGTATGAAGAAGACATTTTAACCTGTGTTTTACCCACATGAGCATTCCAAATTTTAACCGTGTTTTTTATGTCTATAAATAGACAAACTAATAAAAGTTCATAAATAAATGGGAGAGTACTCCCAGAATTTTCGAAATATAATTGATACAACTTTTAACAGCATCTATGCAATTTAATTGAAAATTGAAACATCTCAATTTCTGTTACTATTTTTACCATCACAACAGTATATACACAGCCTTATAGACATCAGAACATTTTAGTTAGGTGAAATCTCTCGACCTTCTATGTTTACAAGTTATTCCCATCTGCAATTAAAGATCAAGAAGAAGAATCTAAATGATTATTCACAATTCTTCTCGAATCCAACCATATTCCCCAATAAAAGGTTGGATTCTTTAGAATTCTGGTTCTTTGTTCCACATGTTTCCAGAAGAGAATGGATGCTTTTATAGAGGGGTTTGTCTTGGAAGATAAGGTAAGCTGATCACAAGAAATATCATGAATGTTCAGGCATGTGCACTGAATTGTCAACTACTTAATGTGGCTACAAAAAGATCAAATCCACTAGCATGTAGTTGTCACGAATATAACTAGTCTGCAAACTACTCAAGGAAAGAAGTCAATAAAGAATGTTGAGATGAACACTAATCTATATATTTTGATTGCATGAACTCTCCAAGTCCAATTGAAAATGATAATGAGCGTTACCAAAAAAGAATCCTCATTAGCAATCAAGTCCTAGAAGATGAAAATAAAGAATGATAGTTCCCCCATAAAAAAACACCAAAATCATTCGTAAAAACTAATAATAAACGTTTGATTCCAATCAAGCCCTCCCTAAATTCCCAACCATACAATGACATAAAAACGTTCAGTTAAAAGCTAGAGTGGAAATCCATGATTGCGGATAGCTAATTCAAAAGCTTCCATTTTTTGCCCACGAGCATGTCCATTGCGATCAATGGATAATTGAGTGATATCTTGCTCCACACAAGCTTTAACTATTTCTTCTCCAACATGCTTTGCAGCTTCCTGAAATTTATTCAGAATTATTCAACATATTAGTAAGCTTCAATTTTTGGAAGAAAAACACGTGATGAATGCCTGAGAGTATACTGAAAGTTTTCATTTGTTTTCAAAACTCTAAACAAATTCATTATAGGAACGTGAAATCAGCAGAATTATATGCCAAATTTGTGTTACTTTGAGAGTCAAAGTCTAATTTGTTCTAGCATTCAAAGACAAAGTCCCCTAGGTGTCCCCAAGTCTCAGAGACGTTTTCAAAATGGAGACAGCTGAAAATATATTGGAGGTAACACTGATTAGAATCTATAGAAATTCATAAGGATTTATAATAAAATTATAAAATAATGATTAAAAATTTCCTGACATCTTCATTTCAAAATATTATTATTCTGGGATATTTTATAGTGACAACATATGAAACATCATGTGGTAATTATATATGTACAAAATCAAAACACAACCTTTCTTTGATTCTCTCCCTAAACTCATGTTTGTAGAATTTATGCTCTAGCCAGCCTATTGAACTCACCTATTTGGATATTTGTATTAATCAATATGTTTATGTCTGAGGTTTCCTATTTGTAATCTTATCTAATTCATACCAAACTAAAAAATCCTATATTATTAAGCTTTTCAATCGTGAAATAAAAATAAAATAGTTCTTAAACAATTCTAACAAATTTTTTTTAAAACTCTCAAATATATAAGATAACATAATTTATAACTAAAGGCAAAAGCCTACAACACAATGGTAACTTGTGAGCCTTTCATGTGGGAGATCTTGGGTTTGAGCCTAGTCAAGCTTAACACTTAATAATAATTAATTTCAACACAATAATAATTAATACACCTAGGCAAAAGCCTACAACACTATCGTAAATTGTGGGCCTCTTATATGAGAGGTCTTGGATTTGAGTCTACTTGAGCTTAACACATAATAATAATTAATCTCAACAAATAATGATATTAATAATAAATACTCCAGACTTTGGTCCATTACTGACAAAAAACAATTATAACTAAAATTGTTATCTGAATAAATTTCATAGTTTTATAAAACGGCGAAGCGAAGGAGGAAACCAGGGTTTCGCAGGAATGGCAGTAGGTAGTGATGGCAAGTTGGGAGGGGAGCTCGAAATGGGTTGTGGAAGCCATGGAAACCCCCGCAAAATCAAACTGGAAAATGGAGTGGTTTTTTGGACCGAAATGGGCAAGGAGCGAACCGTAGACAGGGGGAGGATTTGCAGTTTTTTAAGGACGACTAGGGGAATTCCCAAGGGAACTCGACAGGTAACAACTAAAAATGGGTGAGAAGGCAAGATAATCATCCTCCAAGTCATGTATCTCTTACGAAGGACACACCGACCACAATGGAGTCTAAGGCGGTTAATATCTGAATCGACACGGAAGAATGGAAATCGACAGTTAATATGTTGAGGGAAAGGGCTTTCTTCATGAAGTGGGCAGGAGGATAGCCATTTTTACCCAAAATGAGAAAGTGGGTAAATGACAACTAGGGGCTGGATGTTTCCATCAAAACCTTAACAAATGGTTTCTTCCTGATTATTATGGACTCAAGCAGGAGAAAACAAGGGTAATGTATAATGGACCCTTTCTGATGGAAGGAGTTGGCTTCTTTATTAAAGATTGGGTCCCAAACTTTAACCCTAAACAAGCCAAGGTGGAAGACGTCCCTATATGGATCAGATTGTATAATCTCCCTCATGAATACTAGAATATGGAAATTTTTTAGATGATAGGAGACAAGCTTGGCAAGTTTGTCAAGGCAAACGAAGCAATAGAACATAAAGATTTCAGCCAACATGCAAGGATTTGCATTATGTGAAAGTCACATCTGCTGCTCCCACATGCAATAGAACTTTGAACTACCAAAGGCTACTAGTGGCAAGTAATAGAGGTTGAGGAAGTGATAAGCCGATGTTAAAGCTATAAAGAATGGGGTCATGTGGCGGAAGATTGTATAGTAAAAGAATAAGGGCAAGGAAAAGGTAGTTGAAGGGCCAAAAGAAACATTGGTTTCCAAGGATCTGGGCCCATCAAAATCCTTCGCAATGGAGGACTTCGTGGCTGATGTAGAAAATGATGGGATCAGCATGGACCCTAATATGGCAAATGCAATTGAGAAGCCTCAGGGAAAGGAAGATGGCAGTAGGTTTGGAACCTAGGACACTGCGCCTCCAGAAGAGAACCCCATTTGTGACAAACACCAAGACTTCAACTTGAGGAGTATAGTTATGGCAGCGAAAGATCTCAGAAGGGCATTGGAGGGTAGGGTAGTAGAAGAAAGAGAAGCAGAGGATGACTCTCAGATGAGGGATTTGGAAAAGGAAATTCATATGGAGCTAATGGAATCAGAGTGCCATAAGAAACTTGAAGGAGAGGAAAGGGGATTAGATCTTTTTGCTTCTCCCTCAAGGCTGTTGGTACCTTATTTGGGAGGTATTCCAGAAATTGAAGAACTACTTGGAGAAGATGTAATAGCAGAACATTACGGGATTGGACTTACACATCGTCGCACAATCTCACAATTAAAGACAAAGGAGGTCAAGTCTTAGGGTGGGCCCCAAAAATCAAGAGGTAGGAAATCGACCCAGAGACTACTGGAGGATGCTAGAAACATGAAGGGATAGATCCGATTAAGATCTGGGAAGGACATTATCTCTCCTGGGCAGCCATGAAGTTCCTAACGTGGAATGTTAGGGGCTCCAATGCCCCTGGCAAAAGGCGTTTGATCAAGAGAGCTCTTGATCAAGCGAAAGTAGAAGTTGTGTGCATTCAAGAAACAAAGATGGAAGTAGAGGAAGTAGCTAGGGTTTTAGGAGTTAGAGAAAGGTGGTCAAGTTTCTTTGTGGAGGCTGTGGGGGCCTCGGGAGGTTTGGCCATTTTGTGGAATCCAAGATTTCTTAAAGGTGATTCTCTAATCAAATAGAGGAATTGGCAAGCTTTACGTTTCTCTTCATGTACTATAAATTTCTCGGGGGTTTTGACTAATGTGTATGGACCCACAAAATAAGAGGAGAAAAAAGTTGTTTGGGAGGAGATTGCCCTATTTTTAGCTACTTTGGGGAATGAATTAAAATTGGTAGTAGGAGACTTTAACGCCACTCTTTGTTTGGCAGATAAACGTGGGGGTGCTCAGTCCTTTGTATTACAATACAATCTGACTTTCAAAACTTTGTACAGATCAACCAGTTGTGGGAAGTACCTACCAAGGGGGACCATTTCACGTGGACGAATAGGAGAAAGGGATTCTCACATATTGTTGAGAAGTTGGATAGGACTTTTTTGGTAGGAGAATGGCAATCACTACTAGTCATTTTTTAAGGAAGAATACTAGGTTTTTCAGGCTCTGATCACTTCTTGGTGTCTCTAGTGGTTTAGCAGGATGGTATTCCCATTAGTGTCCTAAATTTGAAATGATGTGGTTCGAGGAAGGGTTTCAAGAAAAGGTGGTGGATAGGTGGAACAATGAGCCTACACTGGATGACAATATTGCCTTTCAATTGAGGCATCTTAAGCAAAAACTTAAGGAGTGGAACAGATTTCATTTTCGGAATATTTTTATTGTTAAAGCAGGTATAGAGGTGGATTTGGCTGCTCTAAACAACAAGGTTTTGGAGCATGGGATGGATGATGTAGACTATCAAACTGAACAAGATTTTATGGGCAAGTATGTAGAAACTTTGAAGAGGGAGGAGGTTTTCTTCAAATAGAAATCAAGAGAGAATTGGCTGAGGGTTGGGAATGGGAACACAATTTTTCCATAGCTCTTTGAGAATCAGGCGCAATGTTAACCACATTCTATCTATTGAGGATAAAAATAGGGTACTAGTGGAAAATATGGACAACATTAATAGAGAAGCAAGGGAATTTTTCTCAGAGTTATGGAGGGGGAAACAGGTTGATAGGAGAGATGCTCAGGATAAGGTCCTGGGAGTTATTCCCCGCATTGTTTCAGTTGAGGACAATAGGATGCTGACAAAGAAAATTAAGATGAGTGGACTGAAGGCTTTTGTTTTTGGCTTGGGAGGAGACAAGGCACCAGGGCCTGACAGTTTCCAGGCTTTTTTCTATCAGAAATTTTGGGAGCTCTTTAAGGAGGATTTGCTTCAAGTGGTGGAGGAATCGAGGAGGGAAGGCTTCATCCTAAAAGATTTCAACAACACACTGAAAGCACTCATCCTGAAGAAAGGACAACCGTCAAGGTATGATGATTTTAGGCCTATCTCTCTTTGCAATACAGTGTATAAAAGTATTACAAAGATAACTAAAAATAGGCTGAAAGTGCTATTAGCATCCATTATATCTCTGAAACAGAGTGGCTTCGTGCCCAATCGAAGCATAGTGGATGGCATCATTGTTGCTTATGAGACAATACATTTAGCCAGTAAAAGAAAGGACTAGAAAATAATGCTTAAATTGGATATCCATAAAGCGTATGATAGAGTTGATAGGGGTTTTCTTTTGGAGGATTTAAGAAAATTTGGATTTGGGGATGGATGGTTGAAGTGGATCAAGAGCATGATTTTGGACTTCAAAGCTTCAATTTTAGTGAATGGTAACCCCAAGGCTTTTTTTTGTACAAGTCGCAGAATTAGGCAGGGGAATCCAATCTCTCCTTTCTTGTTTATTCTCTTGGTGGAGGTTTTGGGATGATTAATCTTGAAGAAGAGAGTATCGAGGTCCTGGAAGGGAAGCTTGATTGCAAATGGGATAGAAGCTACCACTCACTCCCAGTTTGTGGATGTCACCTATTTCTTTGGCACGGCTTCAATGGTAGAGGCTAATATTATGAAACAGGTCTTAGATGAATATAGCATGGCGTCAGGTCAATCAGTTAATTGGGATAAATCTGAAATCTATTTCTTCAATACAGAATCGGGGTCGCAAAGGATTATTGCCATATTTTTTGGTGTGAGAATTGGGAAACTCCCAAGAAGATTCCTTGGCACACCATTGTTTGCAGGAGCAGGGAAGGGTCCAATATGGAAAAAATTGGTGGATGATTGTAGGAAGAGGATGGATAGCTGGAAAGGACACTGGCTAAAGCTGTCAAGAAGGATTACTATGCTCTAGTCAGTCATATCAGCCTTGCCAATCTATTCTATGGCTTGTTTTAAAATACCAAAGAAAGAAATCCTTTTGATTCAGCATAGCATGCGAAAATTTTTGTGGAATGGATCGCAGGAGGGAGGTAATTACCGCTAATGGCTTGGTCACAAGTGTGTTGTCCAAGAGGAGGTGGGGCTAGTGTTTGGGAGTAGCTGTTGTTAAACTTAGCCCTTAGCACCAAATTAGTTTGGCAGATGTATCCTACTGGAAGCCACCATTGGGTCAAGATACTGAGAGAAAAGTATTTGGATAGTATGGAGGACAAGCGCATTCTGACTACTGCAAACCCTCCACGTGGCTCAGCAATATGGAATTTCATGATGAGCTGTAGGGAGGTAGTCACTAATTTTTTGACATGGAAGATTGGGGATGGCACTAAGGCAGACTTTTGGAGGGACTCTTGGGTGGAGGTAAGAAATTGGACAGCACTAGGGTGTCTCAAAGTCTTATTGAAGCTACACAACAGCAATGGGGATCCAAAGTACGAGATTATATTGATGTGCAAAATTCATCAAAGGGTTTACCTGTGAGATGGAAGGAGGTTTCCTCCCTTACTCTCAATAATGAGGATCAGGAGCAGATGAAGCAAATCCTAAAGGAACAAGTGTTAGTTTCTTCCAATGTAAGGGATCGCCTAATTTTGTGTGGATCCAAAAGTGGTTGTTATACAATTAGAATCAGCTACCAATTGTTGGAAGGAAATCATAATAAAGTGGCCTAGGAACAGAACCTATGCTGGGACAGTACGTGCTTACCCAAGGCAAGGGCTTTCACATGGCTAGCAGGCAATGGAAAAATTCTAACTGGGGAAAGACTTAAGAGGATGGGTTTTCAAGGACCTTTTAGATGTCCTCTGTGTAGGAAAGCAGAAGAAACGATCGACCACCTTCTATTACATTGCAGCTTCTCCCGAGAGGCATGGGCGATGGTAAGATCAAAGTTAGAATGGGCAAGCCCATTGACAAAAACTCTAAAAGATTGACTGGAAGCTTGACCAAAAAAGAAAAAAGGACATGTCTTTGGAGCAGCTTGGAGTGTTATACCGGCGACAACACTTTGGGAGCTGTGGAAGGAAATGAATAGGAGAATATTCCAAGACGAGGACAGGATCTGTTTTGGACAGAGGCTAGAGTGAACCATTGCAGAAGTTTTATCATCTGCAGCCTCTTCTACAAGCTCTCAAGAAACTCCTTTTACAAGGCAAGATTCCAGGCTGCAATCAAGTTTCCTGACAATTAAATATCGACTTGTTAATGGGCTTGCAAGGGCTGATCCTAACTAAAGTAGAGAAAAGTGTAGTTGGCAACCACCAGAGGAGGGATGGATCAAAATAAATTTCAATGGGGCTACTCGATGAAACCTGGGTAAATCTAGATGTGGATGTATAGCACGAGACCACAAGGGAAATTCCTTAGCATTTGTGGCAAAATGCTTAGGGGATGGCACAACTAATGTGGCAGAATGTGAAGTAGCCAAGGAGGCTTTAGTTTTAGGATTAAAGCTTGGTATTTGGTGAGTGCATCTAGAAGGAGATTCAAAGGTTATTATCAATGGAATCAAGAAAGGGAAGATGGAGTCCTGGCACCTCAATAAACGCATTAGTCAGATTAAGTGTTTGTTGACAAAGTTTGAAGACTTTAGAATAACCCACGTCTATAAGGAGGCAAATAAGGTGGCAGATAAGCTGGCCAACTTGGGAGCAAATGCTTCATTTGGGAACCGGAATGATATATTTGAAGACCTTAGGCATCTCAATTTGGAATAATAACTATGGGTGATGGAGTGTCTTTTTTGTGTGTTTATACTTCCCCATTGTGTGCATACCTCTCAATCATGATTTTGAGCTCTCGGAAAGATGGGCAGTCATGAAGGATTAATCCCTTGCATGTGATAGAGGATATGAAATTATTAAACATCACCTCTCGAAGATTGTGTTTCCAAATCATTCGAGGGTGAGATTAAAGAAGGGAGAGGATTGTTTTCAGCAGGGAACTTTGCTTGGAAACCAGAGATGGAGGCCGATTTTGCATTGGAATCAGATAGTCTGACACAGTCGTATGAAGGGTGGATCACAGCGAGGAGATTGAAGAATATTTTCCTGTTTGATGATAAGGAATTTATGAGTGGCATCCATGAGATTTTCGGGCCAGAATATCTGGACACTTATTGGAGAAGGCCCAATTTGGACATTGCTTCTCTCTTTATGGCTCTGGCTCTGTTAGTTGGCGAGACAAAGGAAGAAGCCCGTAGGGTTGTGGTAGCTTGCATGGACCCACAATGGCTATTCGGGATTGATGATGTAATTGACAAAGCCATGCTGGGTGTTATCTTGGAAATGGGGCAAGAACCGTGGAGGCTAATTGGGGGGGGGGGGTTTCTTCAGTTCAACCTCTAGTTATATGGTCTTCTGCATCTCCACAAGGGGTGCATTTGCCAAAAGCTGCAGAAGGTTGGAGGAAGGTGGTAACTTTTTTTGGAGGAAACGATTTGGCTCAACGAGGTGAGGAGGGGTTTGATGAAGATGACGCCTTGTAAGAGCGTGAGGATGCCAGGGGACCCGTTGAGATATCAGTTGGCAAGGGAAGGAAGGGAAGCTTCAGAGGAGACCTTGGCGGCTGGAGCATGGATTGATGTGTTGTTGGAAGAGAATGCGGGCACAATTTCAACTGGTTGGAAGCGGATGCAGGCACAAATGCAAGGGCATACTGTGCTCTATGGAGGATGACCGAGCAATTCCAAATTTCACCAAAGAGGACACAGCAAAATGATTCAAGGAATCCTGAGTATTTGGTGGGTTTTTTGGGATCCTATTTTGTCTGGTTGTTTGTGGGAAAGGAAGGTTAGGAGGGCTTGTGTGTTTATGGCCACTTTATACTATGGCATATCTTTGTAAGCATTATCTTTATTTACTTAATACAAAAAACTTGTTACCTATCAAAACAAATTATAGTTTTATGACATTCATTTCTACTTTCCATGGCAGTACCAAGATAGAGAGCATGTACGTAGAAACCACAACACAACCTAAATATGTTTCTTTAAATAAATTGTCAAAATAATTCTTATAGAAATAAAAATAATATACATAAATTGAAATAATTATAAATTGGTTCTAAAGTGAAAATAAAATAATTATAAATAAATTAAATAACTTTTAAATAAAAATAATAAAATAGTTAGAGTAAAACAAATTATTCTTTTATAATTACCTTTTATGTCCATCCCTTCAAAAGCTGAATTTGACTATGTAATGCAATGTCTATGATGGTGTGACAAATCATCTCCCAAATCTGTGTGCAAAGCTTATTTTGGCCATCCCATTATAAACCATAAAAATGAAAACATATATATGACTAATTACATGACGGGTAGGAGGGTTTCCAAACAAATTGAATTTGTAAAGCCATAACAAATTGAAAATTGACAATAATATTTTGCCTCCTATTTGAATTGAAGTTCGGATCATCATGAAAATGCCACACAAAAGATAGAGTTGCAAGGATTTGTTAGTTGTCCATTGGAAATGATTTTGAGGAAAAGAAAAATTTTAATTTTTTAAATTGAAAAAATCACCCACAATTTCAAACTGTCAGTTGTAAAAAAGAGGCATATTTGACCCACCAACTTCAAGATTGAGAGGAATTCATAAAATCATAGCGACAAACAATAAAAGGAGAAGTCAAAGAGCCCTTGGTCTACTGGTGAAGTTTAAAGGCTCACAAAGAGCCCACCAAGGATCAAGTCTTGTTGAGTGCAAGGCCCCCGACATCTAAAACAGATGAGGTCGGGATCGTGCCCTGAGAAAATTTGGTGGAATGGATACCCCTTAGTCCTTGGTTCTTAACAAAAGAGACTAGGCAAAATATGCTGAACCTCCATCAAAACAATAAAAGGAGAAACCATTGACCCAAATTATTCTGAAAGAGCTTCAAAAATCGTAGAAAATGAACTTAAGATAGGGATCTCTAATCTATAACATTTCAATTACAATTTGTAGTGTCATAAATTGTAAATCCTTTACAATTTCACACTTTTTTGCCCCTTTATTGTAGTGCATAGTTGGCAAAATCGCATTTTAATCTGCAATTAGATACAAATCACCGAGTTTATTTGCTGGGCAAGTTTCTCATGGAAAAAATCACGGATTCAAAAAATCAGCCGGCCCTAAAAATTGGTCAATTTTTTCCCAATAAAATTTTTAGGGGTTTGGCGAGTTGTTGGCTTTGGTGAGTTTTCCTCCTTCTAGATCATCTTGAACCTAATTGAGCCTTATCTCATCCAAATTATTGTCATATGCTCATAAGATGACCTGATCCTATGTTGCGAGTTTTAATGCTCTATAACTTTCTTTATTTTGTCCCTACCTAGGTGGACTATGGCACTTAGCTCCCTAGTCCCTCAAATAAGGACACAAATTTGAACGTCTGCAAATGTCAGTCCCCGCCACTGGTGATCTGATCCCAATATTTTCATATTACCATTGGGAGTCAATTTAGATATGAGAATACCTTCAAAAACCTATATAATGTGATCATTTATCATTCATAAAGTCTAACTCAAGAAGCTATTATCACAATTCAAGAGTTCCTTTATCAAGAGAAAATCTAAGTAGTATCAAGCTACAAAAATTTATCTTCGAGTATGTTTTCATGAGAGATTTTGCTATCAATTGTCATGTTACTTGTTACTCCATCAACACCTGGAAGACTTATCTAGTGAACAAATTATCACCACTATTATCAAATCCTAAAGTGATACCATTTCATTTCAGAATTTCACTTCTGATTTAGCCTCTACCCTACTATATGTAAGCTTTCTTTTTCATCATCAGTGTTTTAGTGGAGATGGTAACACCAACATGGGGTTTGACTCAGGCAAGCGCCTATACAAAACTATTTTTCCCTATTTTATGTGCACACATTTGATCAAGACTTTTAGGTTGAATTTTGGAAAGAAGGATCTACAGAGCATCTTAAACCAAAATACAAAGCCTCAACTGAAGAAGACACCTCTAGGTCTAAGGCCTAGCTCACTAGACAAGCACTTTCAGCTCCAAATTTCAGTAACAGGTTATTTGCATCTTGTTGGCCAACTGTGTCATTGATATCAAAATTACACAGAGTCTATAGAGTCTTATGTTCCTGCTGTACAGAGAGTATGTGAAGAGTGCTCAGCAGTAAATACTTCTCACGTTTTTTCTGAACGAGATGTGAATGATACATGATTTGTTGAGATATTCTGAAACTGTGGTGTGTGTGTGTGTGTGTAGAAGTCAATAAACTATCAGTGGCAATGCTCATAAAATTGACAGAAGATAGTAGTACGAGGAATTGAATTACTTCAGAGAAGAAAAGACCTCTTACCAGAAGAAACGTACAAACAGAAACATGCAGAGAGTTTATATATAAGCATACAAAGCAAACCTATCCTCTTGTTTGAGCATACTGAATATGATGGTTATGAGTGTCACAATAAAGAAATGTGCTTAAGTCTGAATGTATTGAAGATTTTGTGCATGCTGTGCAATGTTCAACTTATGAAAGTGCCATTATTTAGGTGACCACTGATGTTTTTGATTGAGGCACATATCAGAGTTGATGAAGGATGATGTTGGAGACCACGAGTATTAATGTTATCATATTCATGGTTGAGCAGAATTGCATTTTATTGATCATTATATGTGGCTGAAGCTCTTTGTATGCTGGAAAGGGATTTTTGTTAGTACAGAGCCAATATATTTATTTTGTTCCTTGATGTTATCGGACAAACAATCAACAAAACAGGTCCCAATAAAAGACCAAATGATGGTGAGTCAGATTGACGAGTATCTGTTTGATGTAGACGATAATGGTTTAGAAATTGCAAACGCAGATATGAGACTACGAAAACAAATGTGATTTTGTTCAAATCTCATTAAAGCTTATTACTAGTAACTGGGTGGTGTTTGCAATTAAACAAAATTAGTTTACAACACTGTTTATATTTGTTAAAAGTATCGAGCTGTCAAACACCCAGACAGGTCCCAATAATTTATTAATACCTGTATTGAATTCAGTAAAACATCTTAATGTATCAGAATATTGAAAGTTGAAATGTGACAGGATTGCAGTTCTAAATGTTTTAGGAGTTGGTGCTCTAGACAGAAGGATTTGTGAGACTGGATTAGGACAGTAGCTCCTACCAGTCTCTATATTGGTGGTTTTCTCCCGCATTGGGTTTCCCCGTCAGATCTTCTGCATTGTCTTTTAATTACTTTTGATGTTGGACTTATATTAAATGAGATACTCACGAACATAGGTTGATCAGCAAAAGTAAATTAGTATAGTAGTGTATTCGTGTTGTACAATTGGTATCAGAGCCGGTTCTTGCCACAAGACCCAATAAATCTAAGTCACTTCCAGATCCATACTTCTATGTTTGCTTCTAGTTTTGTATCGTTCTACTTATGCTAACTATTGTCAGTTTTCTATCATTTTACCTAATCATTAGACATTCATATCCAATCAAATCAAATCAAAAAGAGGAAATAATCATACGTAGCATTTAGCTCCCCTTAAGCACTTATGTTGGATCTTGTTGGCTATGATTTGGATCATAGTTTAGGTCTCTAGGCTAGGACTCCATTTCAATGGATTTCATTTTGGTGAACCTGACTCTTCTTACAATTTTGTAACTTCTGATTTAGGTTTTTGATTCTGAGTTATTTTCAATTTAATTTTCAGATTTAGAAATGTTCACTTCTTAAATATATCATTTGTGCACCCAAATTACATGAATCTTCATAAAAAGGAATCTCAAATATGTTTCTAGCATGCTCTTCTTTCACATGTTTCACACTTGTTTTCTTAAAAGCTTCGACAGATATATTATTTTCCACATCTTTTTTCCAAAAAGCTTTGGAAGATGCTTTGAAATTTGTAATATATGACCTAAAAGCTTTAGTCTATGTCTTGCAAGTTGTGACATATACTTTGATAGATATTTCATCTTAGACCTTTGATTCCACCTTAATAGATAACGAAGAGGTCAAAGGTTGCCCCTCTTTCGAAGTTTCTCACTAATGAGGACAGTTTGGTGCAAGATATTATTTAGACTTCTCACAATGATCTCTCTCTTAAAGATGAAGCATTGGAAAATGATGTTAATGCTTCTCCTAAAATGTACCTCCCTCATGAGAATAATTTGGTGCAAGAGGATAATATCATTGATGCTATTGCTAGTGACACCTTACCATCTATTCACTTTAATAACCTCCCATATAGAGATGAAGCATTCATGAATTATGCTTGTCATTGTCCTAAAATTTGTCCTGCTTTTAAGTACACATGGTCCAAGAGAATGATGTCACTAGCAACGTTTCCAATGTTCTCTCTTCTAAAGATTAAACTTCAGTGAATTATAGGCCTAATCAAAGTCAAGTCAATACAATTCATGTTTTTCATCATACAAATGACCATGTGAAACCCCAAATTGTTGTTCATCTTTGTCAAGATGCCCCTCAACCTCAAAACAAACCAATGATTATTGTCAAAGGTGGTTAAAAGCCTACTCTACCTCCACATTATTTCTTGAACTTGACAAAACAACTCACACAAAGTAATAGGATGGATTATTGTCAAAGGTGGTAAAAAGCCAACCCTATGTTCAAATCATTTCTTAAACTTGACAAGTCAACTTGTTGGTTCCTAAAATCACAGATTGAAAATCCAAGAGTTTTGCACTTCTCCAAATGATTTCTCATCAGCTTTGTCCAACGAATTGAAATGATCACTTGATCAAATTCCTCTGCACTATAGCCTTTGTTAAACCAAGATGGGTAAACCTCTACCCCAAACCCAATCTGTTGGTTGGAGGCTTTTGTATAGCAGATTTAATACTTCATTGACCTCTCAAGATGGCGATCCTTGACTTGGATCTATTGTAATTCTCACAACACTTATAAAACTTTGCGAATCAATTGCTTAAATGAAAAAGTGCTTTGTAGATAATTACTTTAAATAAAAGATAAGTTTTCCATGTAGATAAGTTGTGAATTGTAAAAATGATTTCTTGATTGAGATTGTTCTGGAAATACTTGATTAAATTATCTTAAATCAATGCTAGACCAGTGCCTTCACCTCTTACTAATTTTACCAATTCAATTGATTGATCCTATTTATACCCTTGTGAGACGGTTTTAATACCTTGTTCTTAAAACAAGACCATTACCTCAAAGGCATCTATATTGTATTATTAATTCAAATTTGTTGTTACAGTTAGTCTTACTGAATTTAACTTCCTTTTGAAAGACCAGCAAGACAGGTTGAAGTTTGACAACCAACCCTTCAAACTGAAACTTAGCTCAAATAAAAAAAAAATAAGATAGCACATTGAAGCAATTTGAATAAAATAGATTTATCACAGAGAACTAATCAAACAATTGGAAAGATTAATACCATCGGAGATGTAATAACACTTGATCTTTGTATTGATATTAATTATTAAGTAATCAATTGGTATAATGTCTTCTTAGAAACAAAACTCAAAATGTGTACCAAAGATGTAGCAGCAACTCTATATCTTACAGGAAAAATGATCCTCCATATATAGATGAGGATTCAGTTTTAGAATGAAAGGGCATACCCTTTCATAACTAAGAGACAACTATTCCTAATTAATAACTACTTTGACACAACTGATTTACATAATAGTAATTTAGAGCATAACATTATAAAAACTCAGGTGCCACTCAATCAATCTCCCAGGAGGAAGCCACATCTTTGGACATGCTCAAGATAACTTTTGGACTGATAGGTATCTGCATCACACATGGTGTCCTTGATGATGATTTCCAATCTGATGAGCAGCTCCATATGTGTTGTGGCTACCCTCAAGTCCTATCCCATCAGTACTTGCAACATCTAGGGCCTTAGCAAGGATTTCTTCGCACTTGTTCATCCATTGGTTTTTGCCTTTCAATCCTCCTTTCTTATCAATCGAACTAGGCCTACCATCCTTCTCTACTATTGCAAATTCATCTAGCTTTGAACTCAAGGCCTTTAAGAATTTCTCATGTTTGTCAATGACCTTCTGTATTGCTCCAATTTCTTGAGTGTCAGCCTGTTGTAAACTCTTGTCATGTAGCAACATGTCTAATCTAATTTTAATCCTATTACTTACAATCAAATTCTCCACATTTTTCCTATAACCCTCCCAGAACTCCTAAAGAATCCATACATATATCCAAACCTTTTGTTTAGCATGAAAGAAGTGGTATCAACCCTAACACTTTGCATTTGCTTCATTAATTTTTTATTTTCCTTTAGTAATTCATCACATTTCTTTCTCCGTTTGTTGTTATCCGTTGATGGTAGCATGGGGATTGGCTGTCCATTTTTCTTGAAACCTTCTTCATAAAGAGACTTGTACAGTTCCCTCTCCCTTATAAGTTTTACCACATAAGCCTTGTTAAGCCTTGAGAAATCAACTATCGTATCTACTGAAATCATTGGGTCGATCTCGCCTACTTCTAACTTCATCATGTGTCCGAAGGTTTTGTCCACATTTATAATCTTAGGCCCTCTTAGTGGGTGAATACAATGCCCAGAGTAATAAAGCCTCTTCTCCTAGATCATATCTAGATCCAATGAAAACTTCATTTACACCTTCAAGATCCAATTTGAATTCCTTATTATCTAAATTTAGGAAACTGCCAAAGATAATGGAAGTACTTGTTGTCAGTAAATTCTATAGTGTAGCCGACAGGTAGAATAGTATTTGAAAGGGCACATGACGATTGAGTCACCCTTCGGGAAAGTATATGTATACCATCTAGAAGGGACTTTGTAATCATCATTGTAATCATCATTGGAATAATTGTAACGTGCATATTGCGTATATAAATAAAGTATCTATTCTGTGTTATATCTTGCTATACTACATGCATTAAGTATCCTTTTACCCTGTATGGTAAACATTTGGCGTCGTTGCCAGTCGAATCTAGAACGAAGAAGATTAATCCCTAATTTTCTTAACAAGGATAGAAATAAGATAAAAGATAAGGATGAAATATGCACAGCACAAGAAGTTTTAATTTTAGCACAGCAGGTGGAGCACAGACAGAAGCCTCGGCAAATTGCCGACAGACACCAAGGGGGTGAAGGTGCACAGACGGAGGGAGCGCATTCACCTAGCAGACCGAGGAGTGTTGAGGAATTGCTAGAAGAGACTCGACAGCGATTAAATTTGGTGGAAGAGACAAGGGAGGAGTTCCTTAACTTGTACAAGCCGAGGGTAGAGAATCCAAATGGAAGGGAAGTAACTCGCACGACTTGAAGTGCCAAAGGAGCATGAGCGTGGAGTGAACTCTCCGTTCCTAATACACCTAAAAAATAGATACAGGCAGAAAATCGAACAACTTCGCTTGAGGAAGATCTTTTCTCACCAGGTAACGCGGTTGTTGGAAGTAGGACAGTGGTCCAAAGCAACACAGTTGTGCAGAACGTGGGTGCTCAAAACAACACTAGTACTCAGAACAACATGGGTGCTTAGAACAGCGTGGGTAGCAAGTACCACAGAATCAAAAGAAAGTAGTGATGGCAGGTCCCAAAGAAAAATTGTCGAAGTTTAATGGAGATGGGATGGCAAATCCAATCAGACACTGCAAAACATGTGAAACAATATGGACAGCAAACAAAGTAATAGATGAAGATGATTGGGTCCGATAGTTTTCAGCAACCCTATGAGGCGTAGCAATTGATTGGTTTGCAGACACGGATCCTCAAAAGCTAACTACATGGGAAAAAGTTAGAAAAGAGTTCATAGCAAAGTTCTAACTACTAAGAGACAACAATGAAATTGTAGCAAAGATATACAACATAAAGCAAAGAAAGAACGAAACGATTCGTGCCTATGCAAGACGGCTGAAGAGCTAGTTGAAAGCACAAATCGTCGGATTCAGATGATTCATCATCAAAAAGTAGTAGCAGTGATGAAGAATCAAACAAGAAAGTTCGAGTGTTACAGAAAGATATGCTACGAATGATGAAAGAATTTGAAATTTTGGAAAAGAATCTAGACTCGGTGAAGGGAGAATTGTGATGCACGAACTGTAAAGAGGATGGCCACACAAAGGGCTTATGCCCGAAGAAATAGTTCTGTGATATCTACCAGGTTGTGGTACATTCCATAAAAAAGTGCCCATTTAATATGAAGTCAAAAGGACACCAACAAGTGTTACTAGCGCAAGAAGTGTCTGTCGAAACAAACACGAACAACGATGCAACCTCAGGAGGATATCACAACAATAACCGACACGGAAGAGGTGGTAATAATAATAACAATAACAATAATAACAATGGAGGCCGGAGTCAGATACAGTACGATGCGAGTGGACGACTAATGATACAGTGTCATGTGTGCAACCTCTAAGGCCACTTCACCAGGGATTGTACCACGAAGGAGACGCCGCAACTATTATGCAAATGGTGTGGTTCGAGAGACCATGAAGGTTCAAAATGCCCAAAGTAGGGGGTAAATCTGTTAAGCATCGAAGCATGTGATGAGAACGTACTAGCCATTACACGTGAGCAAGCTAAGAAGGCGAAATACCCTGATACAGAAGAAGAAAAGGAGAGGTTACAACAAGCACGAACAAAGCTGGAAAGACAGATGAAAACAAGAAAATTGCAAGTAAAAGACATTGCCGATACCTCGAAAAGGAACTTAACTGAACAAAACATGATAAGGTAGGTGATGCAAACGGAAGTCCCTATTAAATTAAATGACCTCACAATGCCCCAGTTACGGACGACCATTCTAAATATGACATTGCTTCCAAAAGCGACGGAGGAAATAGGAAAGGATGGTAGTGGAACGACGGCAGCAGACCCAATGCTACTCACACTTACAACAGGCAGGCATCTAGCAGTAGTCGAGATGAGCATTCTGGGAATGGTACTGACAAACACAATTGTGAACGAAGGGTCAGACGTGAATGTGTTAGCAAAAGATATAAAGAAAAAGTTAGGACAACCTACGTTGTAGCCATCTACATTCCAGTTGCTCACGGAGGATCAGCACAGAATCAAACCGTTGGAAACTTTGATGACACAGCCGGTAACTATTGGAACGCAACCATTTGTATTAGATTTTGTGATCATTCCACTAAAAAGAAAAGGGTATGGCGCTATCCTTGGATGGGGTTGGTTGGTGCAAGCAAAAGTAAAACATGACTGTAAATGAAATACCCTATCCATGGAAAGCGGAGGCAAAAGATTCATAATTGACTTGCACACACAGATGGTAGGTGAGGAGGCAGTGTCGTTAGATTTCGAAGGTGAAGGTGATGATGAAGGAGAGAAGAGAATGGAATCGAATGGAGTATTGAGATTAGGAGGATCGAATGATGACGACCTAGACTCAATGAATGGCCTATTCCATTGGCAAATGGAGGATTACGAGCTTTTTCCGAGTTGTAATATGTTAAGGGTCGACGAAGGTGAGAAAGAAGAGGAAAATGAATGTCCAAAGGAATACAGAGAAGCGGAAGACAGAAAGGAGGTTATGGCTGAAGTTGAAGGGAAAAACATACCGTACGAACCTAGCAAAAGGAAAGATTCCACCGTACGGTACATGATGAACGAACCGCGCAGAAAGAAAATGTTACGGTGCACCACGGATTTAGTAGAATGGTACCGACAGCAAGGAAAACGCATCATACAGTCTGCACAGGAAACAAAGAGGAAGGGCTTAATAAAAACTTCAGCAGTATAGAGTGCAGCTTCTAAAATCAAGAATACAATTATTGACTGCAAGGAGTGTTAGCTGACGAAATTCATAGTACCAAGTTCAAGGATAGCGATCGAAAACAAGCTTGGAGATACGGAAAGTCTAAGGGAGGGATGGTATAATTTAAATAAACTTGATGAGCGACGATTGCAGGCACAATGGGCCACGAAGGTTATACAGAACAGGCATAAGGCATGGCACAACAAGCGCTTGAAGTTGAACAGATTTTAATCGAGACAACTAGTGTTGAAGTATAATGGGCGCAACAAGATCAGACTAGGCAAATTTAAAATAAAGTGGGTCGGGTCATATAAAATCCGCCAAGTGGGCAATAACAGAGCAATAAAATTATGGAGGCTTGAGGGAAAGGAAGTAGCCGATGCAATGAATGGGTCGAAGTTGAAAGCCTATCATGAAAGAAATAATGCACCTTCGTGAATGAATTGGGGGACAGTATAAAAATAATAAATAATAATGTATATATGTAAGATAAGTAAATGTAGATAATATATAAAGTTGAGCATCATTTTTGAGTATGGACCCGAAAGTAATAAAATGAGGAGTAGAAAGAACAGGAATAATAAAGACAGACAAAATAATTGTCGTATAGCCTTTATAGTAGCATAAAGGGGAGGAAAAAAAAAGAACTGTACAGCTATTGGGGGAATGGAAAGCCTACTGTACAGCTTGTGAAAAAGAAAAGGGAATTTGTGCATACAAACAGAGATTGTACGGTCATACGAAAGAGAGGTACCATACGGCAGTCAGAGAAGGGTGAAATCTAGACACTGTACGGAAGATTAATGATACAGAAAAGCAGTGTATAGTCCGTACGAAGGACATAAACAAGGAGGGCACTAGAAAGAAAACCCTGTATGGCCACATGTGGAGGAGAATAAAAGGGGATAGGATTACAGCAAAGCGGAGTCATACGGCCTAGCAAGACATAAATTACTAAAACAATCATTGTACGAAGAGTATCTGAAGGAAAATCCATCTTGTACGACGAGCAAGAAGGCATAGAAGAAGCCAGAGAATTGGAACCGTACGGCCAGTAGGGAAGGAATAATTCACTATACGGCTCGGGGAGAGAAGTTTTGTTTAGGCTTGACCATATGGCTCAAGGGAAGAACCATTACGAAAGAAGGAAGGTGAAGCACCGTACAATGTATGGCCTGTACGGAAGAGAGGAGGAAGGCACTAAAATGGCAAAGTGGAACAACAAAGAGACATACAGCATTTTGAAGCACCATATGACGTTTTGAATGATGGCATTTTGAAGGACCATAAGGCATGTTGAATGCTCGTAAAGGGTTGTACGAACACACAAAGAAAGAAACTAACCGTATGGCAATAGGAAAAGACCAACTATACAGAAAGCTAGTATAAAAGACAATTGTTGTATGACTATCACAAAGCATTACAAGTGATTATTCACTATATGGCATTTTTGAAGGAGGAAGTGGAAGCCGTACTATTCAAGAAGCAAGAGCCGTAAAAAAAAAATGACAACAAATTAAAACACTTCACAATGAATAACATATGATAACGAAGTGAAGGAAAAGACATAAACAGGTAGTAAAACGTAAGCAGTTAGCAGGAAGAGTATAGGCTCGGAAAAAAATCACAAAAATGGTGTGTTCCATGGACTTTTAGGTGGGTTTGAGAGTGCTAATTTGGTCTTGGTAGCAAGGGCGCTGCCCTTCGACCCCACCCTTTATCGCGACAAGGAGCATGCCTGGGGCTCTGCCCCAGGATCCCATGGGGGCACTGCCCCTCGACCCCACTGGGGGCGTTGCCCCCTAGACCCCCAATTAGTTCAGTTATCAATCATGGAAAGTGTGACCAGTTGATGAGACCTGGAGCTGCTGCAAGCATGAAGTGTTTGTATACCAAAGGTGGAGAGGGCACTGGAGAAGCCTTTCGAGAGGGGTACTACACCTTGAGGTACTCGGAGTAGGTGTTTGACGTGAGGCTGTCTTGGTGGATGCATGGAGAGCTCGGGAGGAGTTGATCATCCAGTTGGAGGCAGTAGAGCGACACTTGGCTCAGTGTATCCAAGAGTTGGAAGCAAAGAATGTGGCACGGGTGGCTATCAAAGTCAGCTTGGCTAAGGAGATAGTATTGTATTAACAGAGGCTACAGATGCAACATGTTTTGGAGACCAGTTTGGTGTAGGCACAGGAATGTGATGTGAAGGAAAAAGATCTATCCTGTTATAGTTAGTCACAGTTAATGTATTCCATTTTGTTAATCTATCTCGGTAATTTTGTAATTGTCGTCCAAAGATGACTATACATTTTGGGGGGGATGATGTTGTCAATAAATTCTCTAGTGTAGCCGACTGGTAGAATAGTATTCGAAAGGGCGCGTTACGGTTGAGTCACCCCTTCGGGAAAGTATATGTACACCGTCCGGAAGGGACCTTGTAATCATCATTGGAATAATTGTAATGTGCATATTGCATATATAAATGAAGTATCTATTCTGTGTTATATCTTGCTATATTACATGCGTTAAGTATCCTTTTACCTTGTACGGTAAACAGTACTCAAATCCCAACCAAGAAACATAATCATCCCTACCTCTACTAATAGTTGTTTGCCCCTTTGAGGAGTAATGTTTTCCACTTCTACATTAATGTCTTCTTTCAACTTCCTCAACAAGTCTACCTCATTCTGAAGGGTTATGTTTGGGACACTTTCCCTCAAGCTCTTACCTTGAAACTAAACAAAAAGGACTTGAACTCTTTTGACCTCACAAAAACTTCATCAAAGACAAACAAATTGTGCTCTACTAACTTGTTATCTTCATGGATGTTTAGTTTAGTGACAAATTGTTCATTTATGTCAGACTCTTCCTGAAACTATCCAAAATTCAACCTGGAAATGACTTCTTTATCATGTGGATCATTCCCCTATCTCCTCAGAAATCATGTCCAACAATTGTTGCCTTTTTTCTTTGAGCTTTTCATTGTAGTGATCAATAATTTCTTGTGCCTCGTCTTCCTCCCAATTTCTAAATATATTCTCTATTTCTACAAGACAATGAATGTAATCACCGAGGCATTGTTTCTTTTGTAGGAACGGATAGAAGCCTCAAAATCATAGTGTTTCCTGGCTACATCCTCAAACAAATTGAATTCTTCTAGCAACTTCTTCTAAATCATTTCATAGGTTCTACTTGACACAATAGTGAAATCACCAAATGTGAGTGTCCCTAGCAAAATAGTCTACTTGGAGATTCCTTCAAAGTGCTGAAAATTTGCAATGCTTAATTGCCTCGTGATTTCTAAATATGCAATTCTATCAAGAACACTTTTCGGCAACATATGTAGGGCTTCCTCAAATCCATAAAATCCATAAACCCTAAAACAAGTGGAACCAAGATGTACATACTAATCCCCCCAATTATGATCAACAATGTTTCTATCATCAAATTGTCTTGGCCTTAAAAACTTTTAGATCTTTATACAGATAGAGGGTTCGCATTGGTAATTATACATTTGGTAAATAGGTTTTACAAACCACTCTTCAAACTTGATATAATTTGAATTAGTACACTTGGAGTCGCAAACTAATGTCCACAACTGAACTGGTTATTGATTTCCATCTTTGTCCATGATACTTAATTTGAACGGTGTTGGCCGTAACCCTTTTGAATGACCGTGGAACAATACAAGGTGCATTAGCAAGAACAATGCATAAACCTAGGTCATTCATCACTCTACATAGATAATAAACCTTGATGCGAACTCTCAACAATATATGTTGCATAGTCAAATGGCTTGGGGTCAAACATTTGTATGTTTGTCGCCAACACCATTAGCCCCAAATCCATTAAATCCGGCACTTCTTTGTTTGTTACTTAGCCACATGACAGATATGTATATTGCAAATATGGTATGAACACATTAGTTTCAAATGGGGGATCCTCTTTATCTGTAAATGGGTTGACCTAGTCATTTACTTTTTCTTTGTGCAATGGCAACTTCCAATCTTCATAAGTGGTGTCCATTTGGTAGTATTTTTCTTCTAATTTTTGTAATCACAAGGGAATATTACATGTTTTATCCAGATTGAAAACTTTATCTGGTGTATCAGCGGAAATTACAACAAATAGAATTCCTTGGCCATCCACTATACATCTATTTTTGCTACCATAATGTAATATCCCTACTACCGGATTGAGTAATGAAGGTTATAACCTGTAATAATTTGTTAGTATATGATAATATATGTACGAATATAAAATCAACCACTTATAAAACCTGCAACAAATATTAATGGATAATAAGATAAACAACCATTACATTAACTATTCACTACTCACACATACTAGCCTACCAAATCCTTACAAAGTACTCTTCTCAAATTCACCTAATCCTCTGATGAGAGTAATTCTCGATTAGGCAATCATCACATTAAGAGTGTCTTTCTAAGGCCTTTGGGATCTCTATTAATGAGTGCACTCAATAACAATAATTGCTTGGCAGAGATCCCACCTTTGACCAAGCTCTGAACTCTAACATAGGCATATGATTAACCACTAAAATATATATAGTCTCTAGAGATTCTCAATATATCTCTCCTTGGATTCCAATTTGGAATCACGACATTCATATTGAATGCCCTCTAATCTTTGAGTTCTCTTTTAGAGAAACTTGACATTCAATAATGAATGCCCTCTAATCTCTTAAGATCTCTTTTAGAGAATCTTAGCATTCAATAATGAACGTTCTTTTAGAGAAACTCGACATTCAAAATTGAATGTACTCTACCCATTTTGATGGGTTTCTATGAGAACTATAATGTTCTCATCTCTATTAACTATCAAATATTTTAGTAATCTAAAATTTAGATGGATCATAACTCTATAGTCTGTAAGTACATTCTTCTTAAATATATATATATTGTTTTCTCTTTTTCTTTAAAATATATATTGAGTTCTAGTTCTGCTATATAGCTCTTGTCGCTGTGTTTTTTGCACTTCCCTATATATATTGGTTCTGCAAACTTTTCATTTCCGACTTCTATCATTGCCCCCTACTCCTATTATGATGACCTTTGGAATTGTTAATTCCATCACTTGTCTTTGTACGACTATTTCTCCTTCTGTGTCTTCTTATTGGATAACTCCTATTGACTTATCACTATTTCCCTCTTTATCGTGGTGGCTTAATAGCAGTGTTTCGGGAACTGCGAGTCCAAGGCAGAGGCAGCCTTTTCGAGGCAAATAGCCTCTAGACTCAGACTCGGCCAAGTTCTAGCAAAGTCCACGTGGACTCGGTGAGTCCCGAGCCCAAGCTCCCGAAATTTTTTTTATAAATTTTTTTTAAAATTTTATTTTAAATTTATTTTGTTAAACCATTTTTTTTTTAAAAAAATTATTTTAAATAAAGATTTCTGGAAGGTGTTTTTTTTTCAATGTATATTAATTATGAAAATGATGTTGTGGGGCTCACTGCCAATATTGGTCACTATGTGGGTTTCATTATGAAGAAGACACTTTTGGCATTGTAGAGTTCAGTAATGTTGTACAAATATTTTCAGATTTACATATATTTGTGTTAGAATTTTATAATGATGTATATTAATTTTTCTTTTTCTTTATTGACTTACCCATTGATGAATGTTAGAACTCTCTAGTGTTGTACATAAAGTTATAAACTTTCAAACTTACATGTATATGTGTTGCTAGCTATGTCCTTAATCATTTTCTTGGCAAAAATTTTTAAGCCAACTATAATTGTTATTACAAGACTTTTACCGTTAAAGGTTGCGTTTCACCAAGCAAATTGATAGACATACTTGAGAGCCCTGTTGTCTACAATGCGCACATAAGCTGTAACAAACATATTTCTCAATATAGGAATATAAGAGTCTGCCATGACTTATCTTAGGTGTATTCATAGGAGGACATAGGCTACTATGAACCTTAGTCTTCTACACTCTAGCTGATATTTTGATATATGTTTTCAACTTTTGATTTCATGAATTTCATATATTGTAGACATTTGACAGTGACACTATGTTTAACTTTATATTATGTTATTCAGTTTTTGTCCTTCAAAAATTCGTTGTTATACTTATGTGACCTATGCAAAATTGTGTATGAGTGTTAAGTAGCTTCTATTTATCTCAATTATTGTGCATTTGATGTTAATTGACTGAATGATGCATGAAAAAATCTTTAAATCCTTAAAGATCTTTGAATTTCATGGGGTTTTCAATTTTCCAAGCCCTGGCCGAGTCCGGTCACTGAGTCTGAATCTGAGTCAGATTTTGACTTTCCGAGTTAGAGGCGAGTCCGAGTCCCGTAACTATGCTTAATAGCCTTCGAATATATTGTTGTTTTGTCTTTTCCTTCCCTTTCTTTCCTTGTTTTCTGTTATTTATCGGTTTCCCCTTTAACTTTAATCTTTGTCCCTTCGTAGTGCTTAGTTATTCCCTCAATTATTTTCATTATTCAAGCCTTTAGTTTTGGTGGGTCCACAAAGATCTGTGTATCAACTCTAGGGGTTGTAGACTTGACTATTGTTTTCATTGAAAACTTATCGTAGTTTGCTTTCCTTGTTGACATTCCTTGCACACAATGCCTTTAGGTTTCACAATCTTAGGCATATCTCAACAAACAATTTGTGTCTTTTACCTTTCTTAAATCATAAACATTGCTTTCCGTACATTTACCTTCTAGAATTACCTTTCTAGAATCAAACTTTCTTTTCATAACCTAGAACATTAAAGTCTAATGAGTAGTCATTATCACACAATTGACTAACACAACAAATTATAATTTAAATCATCAACAAACCAAACACTGCTTACTTCTAAAATACCATTTATGCTCAAGGAATCTTTACCCTGAATAGATACTATAGATTTGTCTCCAAAGTTTACTAGACCACCATTCCAATTTGTGAAAGTAGAAAACTTGCTTTTGTCACCTGTCATGTGGTTTGAACAACTAGTGGAGTCACGCCCACCAATGGTCGTGACTTCAACATGGAGTCACAATCCTTCATGGATGTGACTCCACAATTATATCTCTACCAAAACGTAAAACCGACAGTCAACCATAAACCAAAGCGAAAGTTGATCAAACTTTGATTTATGTGAGATCAATTATTATGTAATTTATATAATGACAACTGTTTATATCTATATATATATATATATATATATATATATATATATATATATATATATATATATATATATATATATATATATATATATATATATATATAGTGTAAAGTTTGTACAAATTCTGATCAACCAATACTGAAATAATGATTTGGTCTTGCTGAAAATCGATCTACTTCAATTTGGGCTGAATGTTACTGTTCAAGAAGTCTGAAATGAAATCTGATAATTATATTTTATCTCTAATCTAAATCATCAAGGAGCAGATTGCTAGAAGAGCATACTTTGATAATATTGTGTCTTCTATCCACAATCTTGTTCCTATTTTATACATTAACCAAGGGTTTTGTCTTTCCATAAGACACACCCCTTCTAGGTCAGCCCTCCATGAAACAATCCTTTTCCATAACAAATCGGCAGCCTTTATCAAATAACTAATAATTAATTAGTAATCAACTACACTAGTTATTTAAGAGGCATATAAGTATACCTAGTAAAACGTCGATCATTAAAGTGAGAAGTATTTATCATAAGGCAGTATAAGGGAACTTATATGCATATCAGATTTGTCTAATTAGGAATATCAGAACATTGATATAATCAAGTTATTAGAATTGAACACTCCCTCTTAACTTGATAATATAAATGAGAGAAACATATCTAGCAACATTGTTTAAGCATAGAATTGTACTCTATATCTATCTGATTCTTCCATGCATGTAGTATCATGGTACACATGATACTTTGTTATATTACTAAACCTGTAATATGGATTATCACTAACACTTGTGATAACAGTATTACATGTAATACAATACATAGGATAAAATCCGGAGAATGATAAATTTCTTCCTTTGTCCAAATTGTGACTCATAGGTACTGGTACACCTATATCACAATATGATCCTAAGTTAAGATCTACTAGTACACAAGATAAAATCCAAAGAATGATAAAATTCTTCCTTTGACTCATATGCATAGAAATGTCTACATCACAATGTGATGTAGAACTCATCCAGATCTAACAGTAGTTCTTTAATGTTCAGTACATTATCTTAGAGATCATCATCTCTCATAAATGTCTTTTATACGAGTGTTCATTATCTCAAAGATTGTCATCTCTTAGATAATGAATACAAATGGTGAAGCCCATAATATTCAAGAGCCTGGCAATAATAAATTTTAACTCAAAATTATTTCATAAATAATTAAAGAATACAAATGTATTATAATTCAACCATACCAAGTCTTTTTCTGAAGTGATCTACCTTCACTCGAGAGAGAGAGGTTCGGTAAGAATATCTGATGTCTGATCTGCAGTGCAAATGTATTCTAACTTTACAGTATTCCTGTCTACCATATCTCTTACATAATGGTAAGGAATTTCAATATGCTTTGACCTGTCATGAAAGACTGGATTCACAGAAAGTTTGATGGAACTTTAATTATCACAGTGAATAATAGTAGGATTCATGAGTTGACCAAATAATCCCACAAGTAACTTTCCAAGCCACACTACTTCCCAAAAGGCCATTTCTGCTGCAATGTATTCAGCTTTTGTGAAACTTCGTGCTATTGATGCCTACTTTCTGCATATCCATGATATCATTGCTGAGCCTAAACTAAAACAACATCCTAAAGTGTTTTTCCTATCAGTAACACTTCCAGCCCAATCTAAGTTTGTGTACCCATGTAAGTCCAAGTCAACTTTCTCATACTTGAGCCCAAGGTTAAGAGTGCCTTGTAAGTATCTCATAATGTGTTTGACTACAACTAGGTGAATCTCCTTTGGCTCACACATGAACTGACTTAAGGCATTAACAGCATAGCAAATATCATGTCTTATATTTACAAAGTACATAAGAAACCCAATCATTTTTCGGTAAAGAGTAGAATCTATGGAGGGTGATTTTGTTGCTGCTTCCTTAAGTTTGTGTAGATTGGTCTCCGTAGGAGAAGACATAGGTCTGCAGTTCCACATTCCTAATCTCTTCAAGATGTCTAATGTATACTTCCTTGATTAAGTATGATGTTGTTAGAATTCTGCCATACTTCTAGTCCTAGGAAGTAATGAAGGAATCCTAAATCTTTCATTTCAAATTCTCTGATTAAATCTTTCTTGCATTGATCTACAAGATGATCATCACTTATTATTAGTAAATCATCAACATATAGTATCAAAATTATCATATCATCTTTATCCATTTTATAATAGAGATTTGGATCAGCTTCATTCTTGGAGAATCCAAAACTAGAGAGATACTTATCAATTCTTTCATACCATGGCCTTGGAGCTTGTTTAAGCCCATAAAAAGCTTTATTGAGCCTACAAACAAAGACTTTAGAGTTATGAGTTTCAAATCCTTCAAGTTGTTCCAAATATACCTCTTATGTAATCTTTCCATTCAAAAATGTTGTTTTCACATCCATCTGATGTACTTTCCATCTCTTTGATGTTGCAATAGCTAGGACTACTCTTACAAAGGTGTATCTGACAACTGGAACAAAGGTTTCTTCATAATGAATTCCCTCCTTCTGAAAGAATCCTCTAGCTACAATCTGGCTTTATATTTTTCAATGCTACCATCAGCAGCATGCTTGATTTTAAATATCCAATTAGAAGAAACAACAGATTTTCCTTTAAGCCTTGGAACAATTTTCCAAACATCATTCTTAATAATGGATTGACATTCTTCTGTCATAGCATCCTTCCAAGTTGTATGTTTAATAACATCTGAAACATTGGTTGGTTCTGATTTAGATAAATCACTCATGTTTGCTGCATAACTAGAAAATCGTTTGGATCTTTTGCTTTCTCTGAAGGTTCTAGATGGTGCAACGAAGTCTTGTGCTTCCTCTACAGTCTTAATAGCCCAAAGTGGTCTTTTCTTAAGATTTTGAGCTTCCTCAAGATTAAGATGTTGAATTTCATCTTCAATTTCTTCAATGTTCTCCCTTTGAAAATCGGATTCATGATTTTCTTTAGAACTACGTATATATGAAGGATCTTCAAAACTAAAGACTCTTTTGAATGCTAAATCTTCTTCAAATATTGCATCCCTACTAAGTTCAATGTTTTTCTGACCAGGTATGAAAACTCTATATGCCTTAGATGTTTCACTATACCCGACAAAAATATCTTTCCTCCCGGAGGGTTCTAACTTAGTTCTCTTTTCTTTTGGAACATGTATGTTTACTAGGCTCCCAAATATCCTAATATGGCTTATGTTTGGTTTAACCTTAGAAAAGACTTCTTCAGGAGTTTTATCTCTATGGTGGGAGTGAGAACTTTTGTTTTGAATATAGACAACAGTACATGAGGCCTCTACCCAAAGATAATATTCTAAATTTTGATCAAATATCATAGCTCTTGCCACTTCTATCATTGTTCTATTCTTCCTTTCTACTACCCCGTTTTGCTATGGGTTATAAGGAACAGTATACTCCCTCTTAATTCATGCTTCTTTACAAAAATCTTTACACAAATCTGAAGTATATTCCCCTTCATTATCAATCTTAAAAGATTTAATTTTGTGTCCTAATAAATTTTCAGTTGATGTTTTCAATTCTTTAAATCTCTTAAAGATTTCTTCTAATTCTTTACATTTTAAGATATAGATCCATGTTTTCCTAGAGAAATCATCTATAAAAAGTATATAGTACCAGAATCCTCCAAGAGAAGGAACAGACATAGATCAACATAAATCTGAGTGGACTAATTCCAAAACATTGTTAGTTTTCCTAGTGCTATCTTGAAATGGACTTTTGGTGTTCTTACCCAAAGCACATCCTTTGCATATGCTTGAATAATCTTTATTCAACTTAGGTAAACCAGTAACCATCTTCTCCATAGTTGATAAGGCTTTGAAGTTTAGATGTCCTAACCTTCTATACCACATTTTGTTTATATTAGCAACTTCATGAATTAAGGCTTGAATAGGTTCTATGTTTAATTCATACAAGTATCCCTTTCTTTGACCAATCAACTTTGATTTCTTAAATGAAGAGTTCTTAGACTAGGTCATTACTTTACCGTCCATGAATACAACTTATGTCCATCATCTTCAAGTGTTGTAACAGAGATTAGATTCCTCTTTATTCTTGGCACACAAAGTACTCTTTTGAGATGGAGAGAAATACCTGACTTCAGTTTCAAGGTGCAGTTCCAATTCCTTTGATTGAATGAGTGGAATTATCACCTATGTTAACTTCGTCATCAACTTCTTCTGATATTGAGTCTAGTACTTCTTTGTATCCTGTAATGTGTCGAGATGATCCACTATCAATTACCCATACTTTTCTTGATACTTCATGTGATTATGTAGAATACAATACACGTTTCTCAAGATCATAGTTTTCTTCTTTCCTAGAAACATTTGTACAATTATCTTGCTACTTAGTATTCTCAGGGCAATTATATCTCTAGTGTCCAAATTCTTCACATTTCAAGCATTTTATTTTGGATAAATCTCTCTTAAGTTTTTCATTTCTTTGATTACCCTTCTTCTTGAATTGCTTCTTCTTACCTTTTAGGAATTTGTGTTGAGAACATGAAGTTCTTCATCTTCAGTTTTCAATTTTCCTCCTTTCTTAAGTTTCCTAGATTCTTCTAAAGGCAATCTCCTTTAAGTCTATTGAAAGCTGGAAGATTGTCTCTAGCACTTACTCCTTGTCAGAATGTTTCCTATGAATCCAGTAACCCATCTATAGCCATAAGTGTTAGCTCTTTGTCTTCAATTATGGTCCCTATACTTGCAAGTTCATCTCTTAGACTAGTCACTCTTAGACAGTATGAATTCATAGATTCTCCCTTCTTTATCTGTATATGATTTAGTTGCCTTTTTAGTGCAAGGGTTCTAGTTGCATTGTTAACCTCATATGCATTTAATAATGCACTCGTCATATTAAATGTTGTCTGATGTTTCATTAGCATAAGTACTATTTCATTTTTAACTCCATCTAATATGATTTGTATGGCTTTCCTATTTCCTTTACTCCAGATAGTTTTATGAGGATCAACATTAGGTTGCTTGGATTCTTTATCAACAAACTGTTTCACATCATTGTCTTCAAGAATCATCATAATTCTGAATTTCCAAGCAACGAAGTGTTCTTTTCCATCAAACCAATCTTCGGGTCTGATTGCGCTAGCCATTAATGGTAGAAGTGTTGATTCGCAAAACCACAAATTGGAAATCCAAGAGCCTGACAGTTCTCCAATAAGACTTCTCAATCAGTTCTGGCCAACGAACAAGAATACTTCTTGATTCCCCTGCAATTCAGGCTCCGCTACACCTAGACAGGTAAACCTTCACCTCAAATGCTAATTGTCTGGTTCAAGGCTTTTCTATAGAGAATTTAAACTTCTGGAGTTCTCCGGCTAGAAAGGTCTTCAAACTCAATTAAAATGAAAACTGGATGTTGGATAATGGTTGAATGTTTTTGTATAATTGAATAATAATTAATTTAATGCTTGTAAGAAGCAAGTTATGGGTTTTTTGACTTCAATAATAAAAAGACCAGTGCCTCTACTCATCCAGGCAAGTCAACTTCAGTGAATTTTCAAGTACAACTTCATAAAGTTCTTATGCACTTATACTGCCAACAATTAAATAATTAAGATGCAACCAACCAAATATTACCCAATCTTAAATTAGTTTAGATTGAATTGTAACTCCTCTAGTAGGGAGACAAACTAGACACAGATACGGAAACAATTTAATATTTCACAATATCTATGATGATCAAATTTAAAATGCCAAATGACCTTATCCACTTGTCCGACATTTAAATTGTACACAGAATTCTAAAACTAATTACAAAGGACGATTCATCTGTAGTTTAAATCTCCATGCCTTTAATAATAAACAAAAGACTTCTTATTTTATTTTTAAACTACAATATTTGAATAATAATAAAATAATTGAATTCATATTACAAAGTCATATTATTGCTCCTTATCCCTCTGTACAAGTAATATAAAATGCTTATTCTAGAGTCTGAATGTGAATATCCGAATATGTCTTATTTTGATATTCTTTCATTATTTATATCTTTCTTACATATGAGGATATGACTTTTCAAAAGAAGAGTCATACTCCACCTTAATTAATCACATCTCTTCAGTAAATAATAATTTTCAATTGCAAATTAATGCTTTTCTTAATCACTTTATTTAGCTTCTTTTCTAAGGTTACTCTTATCAATATATTCAATCTATAATTTTCCCTATTCATGAATTCATGAAAGCTCTCGACGGCATGAATGGAGTCTTCAAACACAATAGCGCTCGATGCTTGAAATTGCATGATGACTTTCTGTGTGTAGAACCGTAGTCGTTCGGTTATTGTTGTCACTCAGCCAGAACAAAGTGCGTCCATATTTGCCTTCGTGACCTCCACGTCCTTCCTTTTTTCGGGTTTGTTTGCTCTCTGTATTGCTCTTGCCGTCTCAAAACACAATGGGAGCTTGTGAACACATGAGTCAACAGGCTTCCATATTGTGCACTCAGTAGAGTTTTTTGATGAAATATGCACCTTCCAATTCTGATTTGTATGTGCTGTTGATTCCATCTCTGTATACTATGTATTGTATCAACCTCATCCATTATTCTTTGGACATCTTCCATATTATAATATCTCTCAATATATTGACTGTTAATTGCTTTTAGTTTCTATTATGTATATTGATATCTGTACCTTCTATAAATGATGAAAGCTCGGTGTAGAAGTCTAGATATATCACCATCTTTAATGATTACTTCTGCCTTTGATCACTGTCCAGTATCGTTCGTTGTATGTGTCTTCAAGTCATGTTTTTATGCAACATCTGCCCATTCATTTGAGTACTAGCAAGTTAATTTCAAAGCAATTTATTTATCGGTGACTTCATCTCATAGGTCTGATATCCTCTGTTTAAGTATACAGATATTTACATCCAATGACTTTTTAGTTTGTTTGCCTCAGCCTTTAAATGTTCTTGAGGACTTTCTATTTGTAGGCATGCATCCTAATTACCTTGGGACTTGAGTTACTCAAATTGTTCTGTATGCTGGTGTGATGCTTCAAGGTCTTCCTTGATTCACACAGTTTAATTGCTGTTTCAAGTTCTTCAAATCTGAAGCCTTCTTAAGATCTCTAACTGATATTTATATCTGTAGCTTATATCAAAGTTATTTCAGATCTTTGTCTTCAGTTTTATAAATCATTTAAACATATATCAAATATCAAATATTGATGATAAAATTATTATATCAATATGTATTCAATGGTGGATGAATTTCTTGTTATATCTTTGACTTTGACATGAATGATTATCCTCCTTTTTTTAAGTCTCCAACATCATAAATGGGGCTTAATTTTGCAAAAATTAAGGCTCCATCAGTGGCTCTGGTTGGGGACATATGCTCCTTGTGGGCATAATGAGATTCCAACTATCTCTGAAGAAGCAGACCGAGCATCCATGCATAACTTGATGCAAGGAAAAATTGGGTGGCCCCAGGCCCCCCAAAAAGTGAGCATTGTGTCTTTCCTCTATCAAACACTTGATTCTATTTGTGTAACAGTTTGAACCTGCTGATCATGATATGCTTTCCTTTCATCATTTGTTTAGGATAATAATTCACCCTTTCTTCATCAACAAGAGTATTTAAAAATAGATAAATTTCTGAATCATTCAACCCCAACATCTGAATCCTTGCTGAATCTGATGCATCATTTTTATGGACAACACTTGATGGATCTGTTTGATCAATGCAATCTTTGGTATCCGTCTTATGTTTAGGCTTTGAGAGATCATTTGATTTACTGCAGTTTCTGCTGAATGGGAGCTCTGTATCTACACAATCTGACCCATCTTCACAAAAAGAGTTTGAAGATAACTTGCATTCAACAAATATTACCTCTCTCTCATCAAGAACCTGATTAGATAGTACATTAGGAAAGTTTTCAGAACTTAGCTCCAATATGCTCTCTTTATCACACATATCTGATTTTGTGTCTTCTTCACATGTTTGAAACAATTGCTGCTCATGGGATGACCTGAAAGATATCTCACTTTTTGAATGCACAACATAAGTTTTATCAACTTCAAAATTTGGCCTGTTATCTTCGTTGTTTTGCTGATGGATTTGATTAGATTGGAAGTCTTCTTCAAAAAATGAATTTGAGAATATAGTGAATTCAGATATATCTGCTATCACTTCTTCTTCAAACAGTGGGTTCAAGAATATAGAAAATTGAAGCATACCATTATGAGAGCTTTCATTTGGATCATCGAGTGTGTCATCAACAAGACTAACGTCTTCATCAACATTATCTTCTGAACTTTCCTCTTGTTCATATACCATTTCATGTTCTACTTCATCCTCACTATATGATTCCTCAGAATGATCATCTCTTTCATCCAATACTTCCTGAGAATGCACCGTTCTATCAAGCTGCTCACCATAGTGAACCAAGAAAAATTTTGAGCCATTTTCCTCAACATGCTTCTAATATTCCATGTTCAATAAGGCTGAAATTTCTTCCACACTGAGAAAATCCTCTTCCCCATTTTCCCATTCATTGTCATCTGTAGGCACATGGGTTGATTCTCCTTCAAAATGTTCAAAATTTTCATCTCCATTTAAATCTGAAACTTTACTTGACTCGTATATTACTTCAGTCTCGCATTCATTTTCCTTTGTAACTAGTTCATTATCCATACGCTTGAGAAAGTTAAGAAATTGATGATAATATAAGAGGCCTAATTCCCGCATCCTGTAGAGAAGATCAGATGATGGAGGTCTGTATTTTGAAGGTATTTCTTGATAAGCATTAAACATTCTCAAGAAGAATTGTGTTGCAAATTCATCTTCTTTCTTTTCTAAATTCAAGTATGTTGTTTACCATATGGGGTAAATAAATTAATGCATACAGACAATAAAAAAGAGCATGTAATAGTAGTACTCCTTTTATTATTCGCATATGCTAAAGAGATTACATAATGCTTACAATGATTATTACAACCATGATCCAAAGTTGTACATATACCATCCCGAAGAGCCATACGGTAAAACTATTTACCCCATACAGTAAACATATGCATCCAAAGGAGATATATAATTTGGACTTTCATCCAATATTAAATGAAGAGAAGCATCAAAGCAGGATCTTTTGGCGAGATTCCCAACTCACGAAACTTTCTTATCAATTCTTTGCGTGGAGGCATGATGTCCAAAGGTACCTCCTGAAAAATATTCAACATCCCTATAAACAAATGTGCAGATGTCTCACATTCATATCTTTCCAAATTGAAAAATACATCCAAAGGGTGTATGTCTACTTCCTCCATGGTGTAACATAGATTTGCTTCATGATCATAGTACATATTCTCCATAGTACACGATCAAGTCACTTCTTTTAGAGTCTTCTCCCTCGGCAGAGCTACCAATTGAAACCTTATTGAATAGAGTTGCCACCTCTTTCGAGGAATGTATTGATCTTCCGAGTTCTCAATTCCAATAGAGTACGCTTTTAAACAAACTAATATAACTACCTTCTGATTCTAATCTTACGAATTCTGAAACTCTGGGTAACATCACAACGCCTATTGCGAGCAACTCTCCCCAGCGGAGTCATCAATCTATTGGTGGACTTGGATGGGGCGAGTAAAAGTTCTCAAGATCTTTTGTAAATCAAAGTAGATAAACTTACAAAATATCTAATAGATAGTTCCCTAGCAGAATCGCCAATCTGTTGGTTCCCAAAATCACAAATTGGAAATCCAAGAGCCTGCTACTTCTCCAATAGGACTTCTCAATCAATTCTGGCTAACGAATGGGAATACTTCTCAATTCCCCTGCACTTCAGGCTCCGCTACACTCAGGTGTGTAAACCTTCATCTCAAATTTTGACTATCTAGTTCAAGGTTTTCCTATAGCGAATTTAAACTGCTGGAATTCTCCGGTTGGCAAGGTCTTCAAACTCAATTAAAATGAAAACTGGATGCAGGATAATGGTTGAATGTTTTGTATAATTGAATAATAATTAATTTGATGCTTGTAGGAAGGAAGTTATGGAATTTTTGACTTCAATAATAAAAAGACTAGTGCCTCTGCTCATCCGAGCAATAGAGTCAACTTCAGTGAATTTTCACGTACAACTTCATAAAGTTCTTATGCACTTATACTGCCAACAATTAAATAATCAAGATGCGACAAACCAAATATTATGCAATTTTAAATTAGTCCAGATTGAATTTTAACTCCTCTAGTAGGGAGACAAACTGGACACAGATATGGAAACAATTTATTATTTCACAATATCTGTGATGATCAAATTTAAAATGCTAAACGACCTTATCCACTTATCCGACATTTAAATTGTATACAGAATTCCAAAAATAATTACAAAGGACGATTCATCTGCAATTAAATCCCCATGCCTTTAATAATAAACAAAAGACTTCTTATTTTATTATTAAAATAAAATAATTGAATAATAATAAAATAATTGAATTCATATTACAAAGTCATATTATTGCTCCTTATCCCTCCGTACAAGTAATATAAAATGCTTCTTCTAGAATCTAAATGTGAATATCCGAATATGTCTTATTTTGATATTCTTTCATTATTTACATCTTTCTTACGTATGAGGATATGACTTTTCAAATGAAGAGTCATACTACACCACCTTAATTAATCGCATCCCTTCAGTAAACAATAATTTTCAATTGCAAATTAATGCTTTTCTTAATCACTTTATTTAGCTTCTTTTCTAAGGTTACTCTTATCAATATATTCAATCTATAATTTTCCCTTTTCATGAATTCATGAAAGCTCTCGACGGCGTGAATGGAGTCTTCAAACACAATAGCACTCGATGCCTGAAATTGCATGATGACTTTCTGTGTGTAGAACCGTAGTTGTTTGGTTATTGTTGTCACTTAGCCAGAACATCGTGCATCTATATTCGCCTTCGTGACCTCCATGTCCTTCCATGTCATCTCAAAACACAATGGGAGCTTGTGAACACATGAGTCAACAGGCTTCCATATTGTGCGCTCGGCAGAGTTTTTTGATGAAATATACACCTTCCAATTCTGATTTGTATGTGTTGTCGATTCCATTTCTGTATACTGCGTATTGTATCAAGCTCATCCATTATTATTTGGACATCTTCCATATTATAATATCTCTCAGTATATTGACTGTTAATTGCTTTTAGTTTCTATTATGTATATCGATATCTGTAGCTTCTATAAATGATGAAAGCTCAGTACAGAAGTCTGGATATATCACCATCTTTGATGATTACTTCTGCCTTTGATCACTGTCTAGTATCCTTCGTTGTATGTGTCTTCAAGTCATGTTTTTATGCAACATCTGCCCATTCATTTGAGGAACTAGCAAGTTAATTTCAAAGCAATTTATTTATCAGTGACTTCATCTCTTAGGTCTGATATCCTCTGTTTAAGTATACAGATTTTAACATCCAATGACCTCTTAGTTTGTTTGCCTCAGCCTTTAAATGTTCCTGAGGACTTTCTATTTGCAGGTGTGCATCCTAATTACCCTGAGACTTGAGTTACTCAAATTGTTCTGTATGCTGGTGTGATGCTTCAAGGTCTTCCTTGATTCACACAGTTTAATTGCTGTTTCAAGTTCTTCAAATCTGAAGCCTTCTTGAGATCTCTAACTGATATTTATATCTGTAGCTTATATCAAAGTTATTTCAGGCCTTTGTCTTCAGTTTTATAAATCATTTAAACATATATCAAATATTTTCATATTGATGATAAAATTATTATATCAATATATATTCAATGGTGTATGCATTTCTTGTTATATCTTAGACTTTGACATGAATGATTATCCTCCTTTTTTAGAGTCTCCAACATCATAAATGGGGCTTTATTTTTGCAAAAAGTTAAGGTTCCATCAAGAAGGATGTTGCTAGATATTTTAAATCTGATTGATTGTCAATTTGCAGAGCCTAGGTTCCACTACCAAAGCTCTGATACCATGTTAAGTTTCTACAAATTCTGATCAACCAATACTGAAATAATTATTTGGTCTTGCTGAAAATCGATCTACTTCAATTTGGGCTGAATGTTATTGTTCAAGAAGTCTAAAATGAAATCTGGAAATTTTATTTTATCTCTGATCTAAATCGTCAAGGAGCAGACTTTGATAATATTGTGTGTCTTCTATCCACAATCTTGTTCCCATTTTATACATTAACCAAGTGTCTTGTCTTTCCATAAGACACAACCCTTCTTGGTCGGCCCTCCATGCAACAATCCTTTTCCATAACTAATCAGTGACCTTCTTCAAAGCACTTCTATTTTATGAACTCATACCTTCTGATTTTCTCAGACTATTTTATCAGTGATATAAATCTTTCACATCTGCCACACATTTTTTGTTCTTCGAATGAACACAGCTATATTTAAGATCGAGAAAAACTTCGGTTTCAACTTCCACTTCGGGTATAGCAACTGATTGGTTAATCAATATAAACACACTCACCGCCCTTCAAGTGTTTTAAATAATTTTATATTTTATATGGACATCCTTGGATGTGTTGGCTTTTGATTTGAGAAGATTTAAACTCCCTTTCAAAAATGTAAATGGAAAACCTAGGAGTTATCCAAAAGAAACCATGGTGGGTTTTCCAATAAACAAGTCAAAAGGACCAACTAACAAGACTGCTTGGATCTTCTTCTCTTTGAACTCTGCAAAATTTAGGTGGGTATAGCTAGGAATTTATGGCTCTTTATATTCAACATTTCACAATATAAATTCCTATGTAGCAGATGAATAGGCCCTATCTTCTTCTAATTCAAGAATTTAAGGAAAGAAAATGAGAGATGGCTAATTCTCATTACCTCTAAAATTTTGAATCAAGTATGGGCTTGTACGTTTAACTCATAGTACTGAAAAGTAAAAAGATTTGATTGATAATTTTTTGCTGTATAAATTTCTTCCCAGGATCCATTTAGCTTCTAAAATGATCAGTGCCTTATCCATTTAGCTACTTCTGACAAGAAATTGACACAAATGCTAGCTCTATCCTGTCACTTTGTGAAAAGGACAACAGTGCTCAATCTAGATCTTATTCTTATAACAATCTTCTTTAGACAACCTTCAATCTATCCACATTCATATCAAGCAATTACATAACCATTAGATTATCAGCAAAATATGAAAAGGAATATAACTCAAAAGAATTATAACTGAAGCTTAGAAGACATTATCAATAAGAATTAGCAAATTGAGAGCAACATGAGAAGAGACAAGATCTAAATTAAGTAATTAAAATGCAAACACTTCTTGTATTATTTCCTTTGAAAATATACAATTTGGTGTTAGTTTCTATAAGAAAAGACTCGATACTGACACATCAATGTAACTTTGCATATTCCATTAATGGCTTCTCTAAGACAAAAAATAGATACACAGTTATGGACAGAAAATTAAAAGTATGTGTTCATTTACTAATGAAAACTCGGACCCTCCTTTAGCCTTGGAAACTCATTTATATAGGATGACTTGAAATAAGCTTTGGGCACAGGGGGAAAAGGACAGCTGTCCTGAACAAAACACAGTTACATAAGAGACAAAACCCACTTTAAAAAACCCACGAGACAATTGAAAAGAGTGCATGTGGCATAATCTGAATATTCTGAAAGTATTTCCAATGATGTGTTTTATAGGTATACCCATAGTGGGTGAACCACAAAGGTAAGGTATCCTATTATGATTATTACTTGCTTCTTTTTTGGTAATTATGCTAACTGTCGATGTTATTAGGTGGGGCAAGGGCCTCTTCTACTTTATCTTTCTCGGGTTCTGGAAAACTTCTTGTGCATTTTCATCTCTTGTCTCTCCTTCAGGTTGTGGGGCCACCTTTTCCTCCTCCTTTTCGCTTTGATCTGATCCTTTGGTTTCTCCAGTTGGTAATTGGATGTCCCTTTCCTCAACCACTTCTCGTGTTTTATCTTCAACTTCTTGTGCTAGTTGTGGGACCAACCCTTCTATCTCTTCAATTGTTACCTGTATACCCTTGTCAATCAATTCTCTCTCTTAAGTGGCTGTAGATTTGTCTACTAATTCATTCTCAAATGTCATCTGTAAGAGTCCCGAAGCTGAAGAATATTCTGCCATCCATTTATTGAAAATTGTGTCATTTGGCCTATTGAAATTAAGAATTTCTTTCTCTCTATTCACAACATTTCTTCCAAGCTTATCCACTTCTTCAAAGTCTTGGTGGAAAGACTCGAAGAATATTTGAACATTTACTACTTCCACAATTCTTGCAAACCAAATATAATTTTCTTTGTTGATGACATCATTCATCCTTACAATCACAATTTCTTTTAATTCATCTCCCCATTCTTCTAGGTTTTTAATATTACCAAGGCCTATTAGCACATGGGGAAACAGATCAAAGCTTCTATTGAGATATGTGGAAAAGCATGGTTTCAATCTTTTTTGCAGTATATCCCTCTTAAGATCCAAATCCAACTGATCAATAGCTTGATCATATGTCTTTTCAATCCAATTATCAACTTTGTCAATAACAGTGGCACATAAGGCAGTGATCTCATGTTCTCTACTGATCTATTTATCTAAAATCTATCTCAAGGCACCTGGAGTATGCTCGAGCTCACTCCAAATGCCTACTAGCTTTGACATTTCTTAATGGAACAAGGGCCAATTTATTCTATCAACTAAAAACAAAATTGTGTCCCTAATTCTATCCTCATATTTCAATTGCACATCTATCTAGGCTGCCTTAAGTTTAGCCTTTTCCTCACCCAACTCTTTTGTAGTGTAGAGTTCTTAATGTTGGGGTGTTTTTGGAATGTTAATGATAGGTCCAGTAGGAGGAGGTGGTGCAAGGGACACTGTAATCATAAGTTGACTAGGTTCTTCCACCATTTTCCTCTTTCCTTGTTGTTTCACCAAATTTGCAATAATTTGCTCTATCTCATATATTTTTCTTCCCCTTCATCATAAGCTTCTAGCACCTTCTCAAGCCTAGTGTTCAACTCAATGAATTTTTTCTTATCCTTTCTTACAACATCTAGGTGGAAATCACCAGCTTCTTTATTCAAGAGGGCAGATTTTTCACTGTCTGTATCAGAGATTCTGTATACTACAAGACTCCCTGTATGCTTTGAGTCTGAGGCTTCTTGGAGTCTAGACTCATCCCTCTTCTGAATTGACCACATTACTAGGACCTTATGATCTTCATTGTATTTCACCCCTTTATGGGCTTTCTTAACTTCTTCCTCTGTGTTAAACTTAGTATTCTTTTCCCTCCTGATTGCATCAAAAATCATGGCATTAGCAATGTTCCATTCAGGCGGTACTAGAACACCAGCATAATCCTAACACCATTATCCTATTGAAGCTTGCGAACCCTTTGGTCCCACCCTACCCACATGTCTTCAAGTCGTTTTGTCACTTTCATTAAAGATCATACACCTTCCTTTGTCGACTATGCAATCCCCATAGATTTGGTCTACATCCAACGGCTGGTATTCACATTGTTATCACTGCACTCATGTGGACCCACTAGACACGTGTCAAACAGTCATTTTCTCACATTATTTAAACAACATGCAGCTTGAAATTGCAATAATGCGACCATTGTTGATCTTCTTTCAGATTAACGGCTGAAAATTTTGCATACTTCATTGTCTCTTTTGGACCCACTGGAACATGTGGCAACTTCTCGCATTCTCGCATTGTTTAAAACCTGAGCACTTCTCCATAGTGATAATGCGACATCCGTGGATCTTGATCTTAATCAACAATTGGGAAAACATTTGAAAATTGCTTGGCCTGAGTTGCGAACCAACCACAACGTAACAGTTGTCCTATGATGATGTGACTTCCTTCAAAAGTTTATAGACCCACCACATCCACGTCTCATACTCTCGCTATGTCACAATGGTTAAAACGAGCACAAGTTCCCATAAAAAAAAAGCGACAAGCATTGATTCTTTTGGCATTTGAGGGCTAATGACACAAGCTCGCTTTATCGCAAAACTTAAAGAACCTTCACATTTGCATAGTGACAACATGAGAACCGTAGATCTAGGATGAATCAAATGGTTACAAAACAACTTGTCCCTTTGGTTTACCAAAAATAATTAAACAACACACAGACAAAGCAAGACGTAATTGCGAGTAAAATAAAACCAAGGATAAAAGGAACTAAGCCCATGCTTTGAAAATTAAAAACTAGGTAAAGTGGCAATCTTAACAAAGGATTAATACAATAAGAAGGGTTTAAACCATTTTACCACACCTAGGGTTTACTCTAAAAATCCTGCCCTGGAAGAAAATAACAAGACCGATGAAATTCAAAATCTGAAAATCATTTTGAAAAAAAAGGCACTCAGAGAGGGGCTAACAAGATGCTTGTTAACCTGATAGTTTCTCTTTATTTGCAAAACCAAACATGGTAAATAATGTTACATGCAAATACAACTTTTGACAATTCTGATCAATAACAATAAACAATGACTTGTTGTGTCATCGTGACATTTAAATTTAATAATCAAACAGTCGAAGAAGACATCAAACAAGTGTTGATGTGGAGAACTTGTCAAGACTTGTCTAAGAGCATGGTAGCTCGATACAAACAAACCAAACTAAAAACTTGATGAAGATGCTATTGGTAGCCCTAAACATCTGTATGTGTTCCCAAAATCCATGTCTTCTTCCAACAAGCCCTTGAACCATTACAGTTGTTTGGGTTTCACGCATCTATATTTCAGAAAATTTGCACCAAAAACATGGCAACTCCAAGCCACAACCATAGCACACTAATCTCCAAATCCGTCATATACCTATCTCTATAGGTAGTGTTATTTTTCAAAAACATTTTATAAAGTTTCAAATCTTTATTTCTTAACTGAAGATTTATTGTATGAAGAACCTTTCATTTCTATGTATGAGTCCGAACAGTAATACTCTCCATTTCTGATATTTTTATTATGAGTTCGACCACCAAACTTTGTGTGAATTTAACAATATATCATCGATTCAAGAGCAGTCAATTGCTTCCAATTGTAGACTTTTATTTTTCCAACAAACTAAGTATAGCATCAATTTCAGCTAACTAGGAAGTTTTATTGTTTCATCAATTGTTGATTAAGTTTGGTTTACCTCTTGATGGTTCCACTATTCTTTGGTGTGACAATAAAAGTTCCTCTCATATTTCTCGCAACCTCATGGAGCATTCAAGGACTAAGTACATAGAGATCCCATTCACTCATTTGATAGTTGATTCAGGATGGCTTTCTCACCTTGGAGTACATGCCTATAGAGGCGCAATTTGGAAACATCTCCACAAAAGCTTTAGCATTGCCTCATTACCTTTAGTTGCAATCAATGCTTGGGGTTCAAAAGAAGTTGTCCTTTAGGGATCTTCATGAGGCCTCCTTCATGCTTCTTAACACTTTCTTTTCTGTTTGCATCTCTTATTAGGGGAGGAACGTTGTCCCATGAGGTTTTCTCTTTTTCCAGATATGAAAGATTCTTTTATTTTGTTACATGGGTACCTTATCAAGCCTAGTTGTCAAAACCCATCCTTGCTTTTTCTTGCATTATTATGTGTTACCCTAAGTTTCACTTAAGGAGAGATGTTACTATAATTACTTATTTGATTACACTTTCTAATACTTTCTTAAGCTCACTTAGGGTTTTTTAAGGCATTTTCTATCCTTGCACATAAAGCAAGGTCTTATGTTTTTATTCATTTTGTAATCATTTTACCTGAAAAAATAGAAAACTTATTTGCAGCTCTCGTTCGAGGAAGGTTTTCTTGGGTTTTTTGTTTGATCTTGCTCTTACATGTGTTTCATATCTTCAACAGTATTGGAATGGATGGCATAAAAGAAATCGTGATGCTTCACCCCTATAATCATCACCTACATAAAATGAATGTCATGAGGAGCATTCAAGGTCACAAAAAAATAGGTTCTTGTGAGACAAAACTCATGAAAAATGCATCTTGAAGATCAACTCAACATTTATGCGTAGCTGATTCTGGAAAAAATCGTATTTCATAATGATGTACTACAAAAAAACACCAAATACGTAAACATCATGATGAATCAAACTTTTGGAACATGCCATAGTGACATTCATTTCCTATGGTTTTGGATGTCTAAGAGTAATTGTGATATTGCTATCAAGATTTAACTATGTGATTTTTGAGTCAAACTCATTGACCCATGTTTCAAGAGTAGTGATTCAAAATGAATCCATCTCTCATGAGAATAAATGGAACACTTAGCACTCACTGGATCTAGGTGATGCTCATAGGGGTGAAGCACCGGGACTTCCCGTGAGGTCACCCATCCTAGTACTAATCCAGCCTGAGCACGCTTAACTACGAAGTTTCCTCCATGGTTAAACCCAAAGCTTGCAAACTCCGTAGTTAAGCGTGCTCAGGCTGGAGTAGTACTAGGATGGGTGACCTCCAGAGAAGTCCATTTGCAAGCTTTGGGTTTAACCATGGAGGAAACTCTGTAGTTAAGTGCGCTCAGGCTGGAGTAGTACTGGGATGGATGACCTCCCGGGAAGTCCCACTGGTTCACCTCTGTGAGCATCACCTAGATCCTATGAGTGCTAAGTGTTCCATTTATTCTCATGAGAGATGGATTCATGTTGAATCACTACTCATGAAACATGGGTCAATGAGTTTGACTCAAAAATCACACAATTAAATCTTGATAGCAATATCACAATTTGACTTGCTGTGGAAATTATCTCCTACTTGTCTAAGAGTAATCATAATTATTTTGTTCATCCCTATGGCTTAAATTTTCAAATTATATGGTTTCAAACATTCAAGGAATAAATTAACAAAGAAATTGTATTATGTCCATAGATCACCAAAAGTAGGTCAGTGGGACTCAGGAGTATACCAGCTTATAATAGAAATTCTAGAGAGTGACAACAAAGCCCAGACCATTTTCTAGACACTTAGTAAACTATTAAAACTAAAAGCATCAAGTCTAGCATTTGATAATCTTTTAACACTTCTCTTCTATTTACCATGTACCACTCTAGTAAGCTGCAAGTTTATTGTATGTGTGAACCTACGACATTCCAATACAAATCTCCTGCTTTAATTGTCAAACCATATGTCAAACCTTGGACAAATCATGAATTTGGATGAAGAGCATATATTAACTCAGTTAATATGAGCTCAACTTGCATGTTTGTGGTCTCTCTCCCACTACTAACCCTCTTTTTGCTAGACACTTTCCTTTCTGACCAGCTCGGTATCTCTGATATCATTTCGGATAAGTGTTGGTTTGGTATGGGAGATACCCTCTTCATCAGGTTTTTCTCGTTTTCTGACAGGCTTAGTGCCCTAAGAGTGAAGAAAAATTGTTCTCTCTCCCCTCTAAGATTTATCTTGATGAAGATCTCACAAAGGCATAGGTTACACAATTGAAGCATGCACAGGATATTGTGGCAAATGTTAGGCAGGCTTGAAAGTGAGCTGTTATTAGGAATCTTAGAGCAGTTGATCGTAATTCTCCTCCTACTTGATGGGTAGCGAGGACGACATCCAAAACCACATGATGATTTCGAAAGCAGTCTAACAAGAGGAAATCCCCTTCTCTTCTTGTCAACTACTGGAATGGTAATTGCTCTTTATGGTCATTACCTGGTCTCTTTTACAATGCGGTGGGGTCCGCTAATATTTTGGCCATTACTGAGACTCACAAGAGTCCCATGTGCCCTCTTCCAAGATATCTTGGATAACAATGGTTGTTAGCTTGCAGAGAAGATGTCCGCACTTCTGGTGGGGTCCGTGGGTCCGGAGGTGTTGCTTGTTTGACTAGAGATGACATCTTCAAGTTTACATCAATGGTTCACTCTGATGCCTTTGTTAGATTCATGTGGGTCCGCATTGGTCGTCAAAATTGCCAACAAAGGGACATCTTTCTTACAGTTGTTATTTTCCACTGACCCCTTCTCCATATGCCATTCATGATGTTGATGATGGTTATCATTTTGTTGACTTTCAAGAGAGCGTCTTGTAGTTTGTTGCCCTAGGTGATATCATTATTCTTGGAGACTTCAATGCTCAAACTAGGAATCTTCAGACTCCTATACATGACCGTGGCTCTCACTCGATTTGCACTTCTAAGATTGATCTGAACAATATGAGACTTCGGCGTACTTCAAATGATGCCTCTGGACCACTCTCTTGTTTTGGTCGCCACCTCCTTTGGCTCTATGAGTCCTTTGGCTTGTTGATTCTGAATGGTCTATCATTCTTTCCTGAGTCTGATCACTTTACCTATTGGCCTCACAGTGGAGGTGCGAGTGTTGTAGACTATGCCATCACCTCGTCTTCTTTCATTCCCTCCATTGATATCTTCACTATCTCTCACCTCCCCTTTGCTGACCATGCTCTTCTTAGCATTGTTTTCCGTGCTTCATCCCGTTTGTCACCTTCTCTTCAGCCCTCCCCCATTCCGACAGACTTTGTCTGTACCCCTACCCACTTCTACTACCTCGAGGGCGATGGTGAGCTCTTTTCCTTCCATCTTAGGAGAATTCTGACACCAGCTAGTTTTAGCGATTCGCACGCGACCTCTATCATGTTTGACTTGCTTCTGCCATTTGGGTATCTGCTCTTCTTTCTATTCCTCATCACTCTCCTCCCTCTCTCAGGTCTAAGTGTCGGAATACTTGTCCTATGAATCAATGGTTTGATGCTGATTCTAAAGCTTTCCATCACTCTGTTTGCTCTACTTTTGAGACTCACTCTCCTGCCTTCGGCCACCTGCATCTATCTTATCTCCATTTTCTTCGCCACAAGAAACATTCTTTTGCCTCTTCTCAATGCAGATCCCTTTGCTCCATGCTTATTCAAAATCCTCAAATCTTCTAGCGTACCCTTTTTCCTAGGTGTCCACCCCCCCCCCCCCTTCACCCTCCACCCTTGACTTCCACTCTTTGACCTCCCATACCATTTCACTTTATGATATTCTAAGGCAGCCACCTCTTCATTCCACTCCACCTCCTTACTGCCATCTGTTTACCTCCTCCAATATTTATGAGGCCATTGGACCCATGAGATGCAGTAGAGCTGCAGACGAGGATGGTTTCCAAGTAGAGCTTTTCAAACTTGGTGCTTCGGTCCTTGGTTCCTACCTTCCTACTCTCTTTAATAAAGTGGTTTGTATTGGGTTTCCTGAGTCTCAATCACGTTATGTGATCTATCCTATCCATAAGTCTGGACCCGCTTCGGACCCAGGGAACTACAGGACTATCATGATTGGGCATACTTTTGCCAAACTTTATGCCACTGCTCTGAACACCATGCTATCTGGAGAGCTTGATAGGAGAGGTTGTAGGGCTAAAAGGCAGGCTAGCTTTTGAACAAACTGTCAGACTATGGATCATATTTTCACACTGTGAGCTATTATTGAGGAAGTTAGGCACCATTCTGAGAAAGTCTATTGTTGTTTTGCGGATTTCTGCAAGGCTTTTGATATTGTTCCTAGGATGGCCTTATTTCAGAGACCTAGCGAGATTAGGATCTTAGATATGTTGTTGACTACTATTATGAGATTGTATGAGAAGGTATCTGGTAGACTCAGGACCCTAGAGGGCTTTTTTGTTCTGATTCAGAGTACCACTAGGGTAAAGCAGGGTTGCCCTCTTTCTCCTGCTCTGTTTGGCTTGTAAATTGATGAGCTCGAGGATTTCCTTGTGAACTCCTCGTAACCTGGTGATGGGTGCTATTTGCATCAAGTTTTGATCTCCATTCTCCTTTTTGCAAATGATGTTGTTCTCTTGGCCTCTTCTCCGGACAGTTTACAAAGACTTCTTGATGATTTAGCTTCTTTTTTGTGATCAGCATCAGCTAGTGGTTAATTTGGCTAAGACTCAGGTTATGATCTTTAACTGCTTAAAGATCTCTCATCTTCATTTCTCTTTTCAGGGACATGAGATTGAGATCACGTCTTCTTACATGTATCTCAGGGTAAATTTTTCAAGACCCAGTTTTAGTTTGAGATTGGTTATTCAATCTAGAGTTAGTAAGAGCATGGGTTCTCTGGCCTTGCTCAAGAGACAGTGCTTCAGACATCATTTTTAGGACACTTCGTCCAAATTGTCCCTCTTGGACTCCTTGGTTAGACCGACCGTTCTCTATGGTTTGGTGATTTGGGGGCCTTCTCTTCTTGCTCCTAATTAGGCCTCTATTGAGCATGTTCAGATATTGTTTTTACAACAGATTATTAGATGTCATAGGCTCACCCCCACAGCATTGTCTTGGCCGAGTTTGGAGCTCATCCTTTCAAACTTGCGGCTATTTTTTACTTGATCTAGTTTCTCCATCGGCTTCGAGGTTTTATGGACTCAGAGATTGACTACCACGGATACTCTCATCTAACATTTTGTTAATCTGTTAAGATTATGAGATCTTACACTTGTACTAGATCGCGTTGTTGGTAAGCCCAAGCCACTTCTCTGTTGGGTTCGATTGGGATTGAGATCGATCGTCTTCCTCTATACCAGTTCTCGCTAGATGCTCCTACTCACCTCTTCCCCTCTCGTCAGGTGTTGAACAAGTATGTCAAACAGGATATCTATAAACAGTACATTATCACTACTTGGAGTAATCCTTCTGGTGGATTACATCTTAAGATGGCCTTTTATGCGGAGCATTTTCTTGAGATTTAGAATGGTATTATTGTGCGTCCTGCTTTTCTTTATCGGCACTGGTGTCATGCCCTGCGATTCTCTCTGGCTCCTCCAGAGTTGGCTCTCACTATCTTTGGGCCTGAACCGACCACCATATGGATAGAGATGATCGGATATGTAGACTGTGTACTTTAGCTGACGTTGAGACTAAGACCCACTTCATATTTTGTTGTCCTATCTACTATGAGATCAAAGGGAGATTTTATTGTTTATTTAGAGATTGTTCTTCTCTTTCAGTGTTCTTCAGCTATATTCACCAGCGGTGTCTGGCACTTTATCTATGTGACCTCCAAGCTTCATGAGCATACCCTGCAATTAGTCACACCTCAAGGACATACTTCTGATTAGTGTATCACCGCCTTTTTCTCCCCCTTGTCTCTACCACGGGGTGTGAAAAGGCAATCTAGTATCACTCCCTCTAGATCGGTCAGACACTGTACCAATCTTTCCAAACAACAAGACTCCTCCGGCAGCTCTCGGCGGCAATCTAAGACTCTGAATCACCCGTGATTATATCCTTCTGTGACTGATTTCTTTGTACCAAGGAAGGATACTTAGTCCTTACCTTGGTTTTCCTTGTGTCATTTCTTGTTTTGTTTCTTCTCAGTCATCGTTTGTGATGCAGGAGCATCTAGTGGTGTAAGGGCAATCCCGTATCACTCAACAATATGCTTAGTGTTAGTTTTAGTTTAAAGTGTTTTTATTTCTAGATACCCATTTGGATCAAATAGAGATTCCAACTCTCATAGTTCCACTATTGGTTTTCAGGGTTAAAGTTTTGAGCACCTTGGGATACGTGCCAATGCAGAAAATAGGTTATTTTGTAATTGAGCCATAATTATGATGAGTTATAGGGTGTAAGTTGGAGGGATGATTATAATTGTAATTTAAAGCACTCCAAAAAAAGGATCAAACCAAAAGGCTTTGCAGTTTGAAAGTTATTGCAGTTTTAAGTTGCCTAGAGACCCCCTAAAAGCACTTCAAAGTCAGATTTGAGGCACTAAACAGCCTCGTACAGGCCCGAAAAATTAGAGACAAGTGAAGGTTGTCTGTAGGGCTATAGAGCGCTTGGAGAGCTTTCCGAAAATGTAAACGGTTTTTCAATCGGAGTCCCGGATCAAAAGTTACGCCTCGCAGAAGTTGGACTACCATTTCTAGATTCTTCTAATTTTACACCGACTTCTGACGTGTTTTCTAGAACCTTTTGTTTTGGCAATGGATGCCAAATGGCATATTCTAAAATGTATTCCTAACCCTAAACCTAATTTGGGTTACTTAAGGTCACTTCTGGCATTGTAAAGGCAGTTTTTGGTGGAGTTTGGGAGAGGGTCCTGTGAGAAGGGTTTTCTCCAAAATTTGGTAACACTGTAAGCCCATAGGGCATGTCATGGAGTCTATTTTTGTTGTACTAAATGTAATAGCATATCATTTCTAAAGATAATATTCCTCCTTTCCTATTGTGTTCAGTTTTTGTCTTGGATTGTGCCTTCATCAAGTGGAATCAGAGCAAGTTTTCCTGAGTGTGTAGACAAAGCGCCGACTGGGAGGCAGTTTGCACCAGGACAGTGTGGTTGTGGGTTTTGATACAAGAAGATGCCTCCATGAAGGGAGCATGGTGGAAGCGCCAGAGTTGTTACTCCTGAGGTTAGGGCCCTCCAGAGACAAGTCCAGACACTACAGAAGGAGATCCGTAGAGGGATGAATGTTGTTGTAGGTGATGAAAGTGAGGAAAAAAATGAAGGAAATATTCGGCACGAACAGGAAGTAGATGAAGAAGTCCTAAACCAGGCAGAGGAGAGGCTTTTTAGGGCCATTGCCAAGCTTGGAAAAAGACCTAAAATAGACATCGACATATTTTCGGGAAACCTAAACCCGGATGAGTTGATCGACTGGATCAATGAGCTAGACGAATATTTTGAGTATAAGGATATCGGGGACCCTAATAGGGCTAAGTTTGCGAAGGCCAAAATGAAAGGCCATGCCAAAATCTGGTGGCAAGAGATTCAGTTGAAAAGAAATAGAAGAGGAAAGGAGAAAATCACAAGATGGGATCGCATGGTGGACAAACTAAAGAAGCAGTTCATTCCTATTGATTACGAGCTTGATTTGTTCAAAAAGATGCAAGGGTTAAAGCAAGCGGAAAAATCTGTCCAGGAATACACAGGAATTACACCGTCCTTATTAGGGTGGGACATGCAAAAGCAAACAAAGAAAAAATTGCCCGTTACCTTAGTGGGTTAACACCTAGCATTCAGGAGGAGTTAAGTCTGGTTAGAATGACTAGCATTGAAGAGGCATACCAGTTTGCCTTACAAGTTGAGAAGTTAAATAAAAAGTTTGATGGAAGGAAAAGAGGACGAAGTCAAGGAGGAAGGGGCGTTGGCAGGTCATTTGGGGACCGAAATGAGAACCAAAGGAAAAATGAAGATGTGGGTACTAGCCAAAACCAGAGGAACAAGGGTTTCAATCGCTTCCGTGATCAAAACTTTGGATGTCAACGAGGAAGAGGTAGAGGACGTGGACAAGGTTTAGGAAGAGGAGGGTTCTATGGCACTTGTTTTCATTGCAATAAAGAAGGTCATCATGCCTTCAAATGCCCTCAATGCCAAGAAAGGACAGATAGGAGAGCTAATGGTCAAGCAAGGGTTGCTCATGTAGATGATGATACACAGTCATCACATTCAAAGGATGAAAAAAGAGGAGAGGTTCTAGTTAATGAAAGGGTCTTACTAAGCAGTAAGACTGAACCTAGACAAAGGAGGAGTTTGTTTCGCACCAGGTGCAAGTGCGAGGGTAAATTTTGTGATGTGATTGTTGATGGTGGAAGCACTGACAACTTGGTGTTAGAGGAGATGGTCTCAAAGCTAAAGCTCAAGAGGGAGAAATAACCTTAACCCTATCGGATTGCTTGGGTGCGGGATGATCATAAGGTCCTGATTAGTGAGCAATGTTTGGTAAAGTTCAAGATTGGGAGTTACCATGATGAGGCTCTCTGTGACATCATTCCAGTGGATGGCTGCCATTTATTGTTGGGAAGGTTGTGGCTATTTGATAGGCATGCTATACATGATGGTCGTGCAAATACATACTCTCTGACAAAGGATGGAGTTCGCCACAAATTGAAGCCCTTGATAAAGGAGGGTGAAAAGGTATGCAGTACTGCTAGGGTATTTCTTGTTGATAGAAGAAAATTTTTGGATGGCATGAAACATCAACATATGTGTTATGTTTTAATTCCTAGAAAAGAAAAGGAAGGTAGTAATGAAATTCCACTTGAAGTTTCAAGTCTATTAAGTGAGTATGGAGATGTCATCCTTGATAATGTTTCAGAAAGGTTGCCACCAGTAAGACAAATCAGTCATCAAATAGATTTAGTCCCTGAAGCTAGTTTGCCTAACAAGGCTGCCCATAGGATGACTCCTAATGAGATTGAGGAGCTAAAGAGACAAGTTCAGGAGCTGTTAAGGATAGGTTTGATTCGAGAGAGCCTAAGTCCATGTGCAGTACCAGCAATGCTGGCACCAAAGAAGGATGGAGAACGGAGAATGTGTACAGACTCTCGGGCCATAAATAGAATAACCATAAAGTATTGGTTTCCTTTGCCAAGAATGGATGATCTTATGGATTGTTTGAGTGGAGCTCAGTACTTCACAAAGATAGATCTCAAGAGTGGTTATCACCAAATACGAATACGAGAGGGAGATGAGTAGAAGACTGCATTCAAAGACCAAGGAGGGTCTATATGAGTGATTAGTCATGCCCTTTGGACCGATCAACGTGCCAAGCACCTTCATGTGGCTTATGAATGAGGTACTAAAGAAATTTTTGGAAAAATTTGTTATTGTCTATCTGGATGATATTTTGATTTTCAGTATACCTTTGGATGAACATTTATTGCACATTCATAGTGTCCTTGAAAGGTTGAGGAAAGAGAAATTGTTGATTAATTTGAAGAAGTGTAGCTTTGTCAGAAGGGAGTGAGTCTATTTAGGGTTTGTTGTATCAGCTAAGGGTCTCAAAATGGACCCAAAGAAGGTGAAGGTCATCTTGGAATGGCCTACTCCAAGATCTGCCACTAAGATGAGGGCATTCCATGGTCTAGCTAGTTTTTACAAAAAGTTCATCAGGAATTTCAATAGTATATGTGCACCCCTAACTAAAACAATGAGGGGGGATAGAAAAGAGTTTCAAGTGGACTACAAGAGCTGCCAATAGTTTTGAATTGCCGAAGAAGAAGGTGACAAAGCAACCTGTGTTGGCACTTCCTGACTTCAACAAAGTGTTCCAAGTGGATTGCGATGCTAGTGGCAGTGCTATTGGGGTTGTGTTGAGCCAAGAAGGTAAACCTATTACCTATTTCATTGAAAAGTTGAATGATGCAAAGAAGTATTCTATTTATGATCAAGAGTTCTATGCAATAGTTTAGGCCTTAAAGAAATAGGCATTATTTGTTGCCAAAAGAATTTGTTTTGTATATTGGTCACCAAGCATTGCAGTACCTAAATAGCCAAGGTAAATTGAATCAAAGACATTTGAAATGGGTAGAGTTCATGCAAAACTATACATTTGTATTGAAACATAGAAGTGGAAGGTCTAATAGGGTTGTAGATGCATTAAATAGGAGACAGTTGTTGCTGACAGTAATGCAGGTTGAAGTGGTTGGGTTTGATGAACTCAAGAATTTGTACCCTAAGGATCCTGACTTTGCAGAGGCTTGTAAAGAACCTATTACTCTAGACAGGACCAAGAAGCTAGATTACATGATTCAGGATGGTATGTTGTTCAAGGGAAGTCAATTGTGTATTCCAAGGAGTTCCATGAGGAAGAACTTGATCAAGGAGAAGCATAGTGGAGGGATGGCAGGACACTTTGGTCAAGATAAGACCATTGCCATTATTAGAGAGCATTATTTTTAGCCTCAATTGTTACAGGATGTGAAGAAGTTTGTGCAGAGTTGTCAAGTATGTCAAATAGCCAAGGGATTTAGTCAGAATGCTGGACTCTATCAGCCATTGCTTGTTCCAACAAAGCCTTGGGAGGACATAAGTATGGATTTTGTTCTTGGATTGCCAAGGACACAAAGGGGTAATGACTCAGTATTTATGGTGGTTGATAGGTTCTCCAAGATGGCACATTTCATTCCATACCACAAGACTCATGATGCAGTGCATATTGCAGATTTGTTTTTCAAAAAGGTCATGAGGCTACATGGTCTCCCAAAAAGTATTGTTTCTGATAGAGATACTAAATTTTATGGGTATTTTTGGAGTACTTTGTGGAAGAAGTTGAATACAGAATTGAAGTCTAGTTCTGCACATCATCTGCAGACTGATGGACAAACAGAAGTAGTGAATAGCAGTCTGGGCAATTTGCTGAGGTGTTTAGTAGGAGATAAGCCCAAGGGATGGGATTTGATTCTACCACAAGTAAAGTTTTCTTACAACAATTTTGTAAATAGAAGTACTAGTAGATAATCATTCCAAATTGTGTATGGGAGTAGTCCAAGGACTGCACCAAAGTTGAAGAAGATGGAGCAAGGAGAGAGGACAAGTGTTGAGGCAGAAGACTTTGCTAAACAAGTCAAGAACCTACCTGAGGAGGTGCAAACACATATTACCAAGATGTACCTAAAGTATAAGGCTAGGGCAAATCAAAAGAGGAGACATAAGGAGTTCTAAGTTGGAGATCAGGTTATGGTATACTTGAGGAAGGAACGATTTCCAGTGGGTACCTACAACAAGCTGAAGATGAAGAAATATGGCCTCTGCAAAATTTTAAAGAAACATGATTCAGGGAATGCATATGAGGTGGAGTTGCCGGATGGGATTCACATTTCTCCTATTTTCAATATTGCAGACTTAACAGAATATCATGATGATGGTGCATATGAGGAGTTGATGCTGGAGCCATGTCCAATTCCTACTGCAAAAGAAGAGATTGAAGAAATTTTGGATAGTCGTGTGGGCCGGAGTACTAGAAACAGGCAGTATGAAGAGTACCTGGTTAAGTGGAAAGGATGACCAATATAAGACTCAACTTGAACATCCGCAACGGAAGTTTCCCATTTAGGTTTTCCTCTACCAGATATAAAGTGACAAGGTCACTTTTCAATCTACCATGGGTGTCTAATGCAGGAGCATCCAATAGTGTAAGGGCAAACCTGTATCACCCAAAAATATGCTTAGTGTTAGTTTCTGTTTAAAGTGTTTTCATTTTTGGATACCTATTTGGGTCAAATAGAGATTCCAACTCTAATAGTTCCACAATTGGTTTTCTAGGTTAGAGTTTTTTAGCACCTTGGGACACGTGCCAATGCAGAAAATAGGTTATTTTGTAATTGAATCATAATTATGATAAGTTATAGGGTGTAAGTTGGAGGGATAATTATAATTGTAATTTAAAGAACTCTAGAAAAAAGAATCAGGCCAAAAGGCTTTGTGGTTTGAAAGTTATTGCAGTTTTAAGTTGCTTGGAGACCCCCTAAGAGCACTTCAAAGTCAGATTTGAGGCACTAAATAGCCTCGTACGGGCCCGAAAAATGGGGGACGAGCGAAGGTTGTCCATAGGGCTATAGAGTGCTTGGAGAGTTTTCCGGAAATGTAAGCAGTTCGTCAATCGGAGTCCCAGATCAAAAGTTATGCCCCCGAAAGTTGGACTACCATTTCTAGATTCTTTTAATTTTACACCGACTTCTAGCGTGTTTTCTAGAACCTTCTATTTTAGCGGTTGATGCTAAATGGCATATTCTAAAATGTATTCCTAACCCTAAACCTAATTCGGGTTACTTAAGGTCACTTCTGGCATTGTAAAGGCAGTTTTTGTTGGAGTTTGGGAGAGGGTACTGTGAGAAGGGTTTTCTCCAGAATCTAATAACATTGTAAGCTCATAGGGCACGTCATGGAGTCTATTTTTGTTATACTGAATGTAATAGCATATCATTTCTGCTAATAATATTCCCCCTTTCCTATTGTGTTCATTTTTTGTCTTGGATTGTGCCCTCATCAATTTGGTGCTCCTACTTTGACCGACTCTTTTGTTTGTATGCTCAGTCCCATAAACCCTTGTGGTTTTTTGTTAGACATTAATATTATTATCTTATCTTATCTTATCTTATCATGCCAACCGTATAGAAAAATGTTTATAATTATGTATTTAAGTAATTGTTGTTTGGTCCTGGCAAAGAATAGGTGAATATCCTCTATCTGGCATTTCTTCATGGAAGTTAAATCTTCAATCCTTGTGCTATTTTTATGTGCAGCCTCTCACAAAAGAAAAGATATTTATGTGCCTTTTTCATTGACCTGCAACTGACAGCCTATACACCAACACACGCAACTCAAAAAGTGTTCCATATCCCAAGGTATGCATCTCCATTGCACTCCCCCTTTGCCACCTCAGCGTCTTGAGACACAATAAGGGGGCTAAGATGGAATTTTTTCAGAATTCAATAGCATAAGTGTAGTTTCTTGATATGCAACTAAAGGCGCTAAAATTCTTCAATACATTATAAAATTGAAACTTTGTGCGTTTATGAACAGACATCCATCCACAGAACACTCTAGAAATGTGTTATGGAAAAGAAAACAGTTTACATACTTAAATCTACCTCATGGGCAAGAACACTTACTATTGAATCGCATGGTGGATATCCACGTATAGATTCCTGAAGGGTTGATGCAAAAGCAAGTATCTTCCTTTTTCTATCATCAACCAATTCAGCATACAAATGCTTCCCGGAACAAAAAATAGAAAGCCTTGGCTTCTCCGATGTTCCATTGTACTACAAACAAAATGACAATTTTCAAGATTGCAAGGAAAATAAAAAACTATTGCCATTTGCCTCCAAAAAACATAGCTAACAGGTAGAGAACACTACCAGCCTTCAAAAGATACTATCTGATCTAGACATGATTGAAGACCAATCAGCAAGAAATAAATATCTGCATCAAGTTCAACTGTTCAAAATGAAAAAAACAGGGGCAATGTGAATTCCAAGGTGTATGGAAAAATGTTCAAAACAATTTTAATAATGATGAAAAGCCATCATAAAGAGGCTTCGTTAAATTACAGATTCCGCAGGTGCTTAATGACAATCCAGTTGGTACTGTTTATATTACATTTCCTTAATGTCCATATCAATAATACCTTGCACCTTTTGGCTTTTAAGGCTTGTATTACCTCAGTTGCAACTAAAAAAATCAATCTAACAAAAGGAAAAATGCATGCAAGACACAAACAGACTAAAAGATCCCAAGATTGCTAAAAAAGCTAGCTACTTCTCAAGGAAAGCATTGGAGAACTATTGTAGTAACTATAACTTTTTATTTTTCCATGCCACACAATTTAGTTCTAGTACAATCTTATCTGTAAATCACCCAAAACTATAATAAATAGTTTACAATCTTAACCATGGGAAGATTCATAGTTCAAAATTTGGGACTTCAACAATAGCAAGGCATATACATCAGACAAGTGACACAAAATAACACTGCTGAGGTTCGGAAAAGATCTTGCCGGTTCACTCACCCCATATTAGTCAAAAATTTGTGATTCCTCTGTAGAAACTAAACAACAGGTGAACAGTTCTGATCTGTGGTAAAAAACACTCAAATTTTCCTTTTTCACACTTTTCTAGCATTCATTTGTTGTGCTTGTGCACTATTGACTTCATTGATTTAATTTTTTAGTTGATTTAACCTTATTTGGAGTGATCATCAACCAATTCAACGGATTTATTGACCAGATTAGTAACGTAGGTAACCCTTTGTTTTGTTTATCTATTTAAGCTGTTGTTTTTTTCATTTTTCTTTTGTCCAAGCACCTCTAAGGTTTCAAATTTCAATATTACATTTTTTCTTTCAGTTTTTTTCCCCCTTTCTTTCTGGTAGAGCTAATCTTTACAATTTTATTGTTTTGTTTAGCCATGGTTTCCAGCTTTGTAGACAAAGATAGCAATAAAAAGAAACCATACTAGGAGCTACATTGAGGACCCTGCCTGAAAATATGGTACACCAGGTTCCAAGGCAGAGATGATGATGTGAAATTGTCATGGTTTGAGATTATATTAGTGTTACATCCCAAAATTTTGACCTAATTTTTAACTTGTTCATAACCGTTGGATTTAACGAATTATTCTTTCATGATCATGTGAAATAGGTAGTTATTTATATACGTTGTATTACATGTTAATGAAGATGGTCATTAACCATTAACTGTTATTAGATAACTAGCAGTTGCGTGATTTAAAATAATGATTATTATGTTTTTATGAATTATTATTATGGTATAAGTGTTTTTATGGGTGATTGCAGGAGAAGATGAAGAGGGGGGAAGCATTGCTAAACAGGATCATCGGAATGGGATGTTCGCTTAGTTCAGTCATCAGGGTCAGCACGTATGACCTTAAACTTCTTTGAAAAGGATGCAACGACTTGATCACAAGATACATTTTTGGGACCACATGAGCTATTAAGAAAATAATCTAAGAAAACATAAAATAATCTAATTTAAAATGTAAAACATACCTCAAGAGATTTTTAATTGATCTTCATTGTATTATTATAATAAATACTTACGTACATATAAATATAAAAATGAAATGGCACCAATAAATTATAATAACATAATTTAATGATGTCACCCCATTGATATACTTACATGAACGTATATAAGTATATAATATAATAACAAATGAAAATTATAATCTTTCCAACTCCTCTTTTCAACTTTTTATTTTAATTTTTCTTTCCCTCTCTTTTCATAATCGAATTATCACTTGGAAATTTGAATTGACACAATCTTTAAAAACAGTGGAAGCCAAGAAGTCACCGCTTGGTTCTTTATTTGAAAGCCGTGAGAGTGGTCGGGAATCATTCATTCCTCACTCGGCCACATATTATATTGTCTCTGCCACCTTTAACACCCGCTTGCACCCATTTCCAAGAGCCGAAAATCCCCTTCTTTTACCGATCTATCGTCCACTATAAGCAGCAGTCCTGCCGAATACACCCAGACATTGAGGATTAAGTTTTCTACAATAGATACGTCTGCAATATCTTAAGGAGAGCAGACTTCCAATCGGATGCCAAGTTCTCAAACTTCTTTACCACCACACACCCATATCAAGCCTTATCAATCGGTTTGAACTTTTGCTCCTTGTCGTCCAATAATTCCGGCTAAAGATCTATGATCAAATGTTCTACAAGTAACATCTCAATGCAACAAGAGAGGACCAGACAAAGTTCAAATCCTTCAGTACAATATCAAATACTTAACAGGTCTTGAGTTTATCTTTCCCAATTTTTAATGCAATTCTATAGCAGTCAGCTAATATCAGAACCTTCTCTTGTGTCTATATTCATGTTACTTTAACTTGCTGAATGAACCTTGAAGAATTATAAAGAACTTCTTAATTTCTTTTATTTAGTTGAATAGTAATCCATACCCAAGAGAGTTTCTAAATACAATAAGAACTTGTATGAATATTGTTGATGTCACAAATCTTGGTGAAATAAATCAAGGGCGGGATGCTCATAATCTTTTTATACACCTAGGATCCACCGGCATTGTAGCCAAGAAAAGGGTGAAGAGGTGTAAAAGGGCAGAAAGCTCATATTCTTTAGTACACCTAGTAATCACCGGCTGTGCAGCCAAGATGGTGAAGAGGTGGAATAAATCCACAAGAAAACAAAAGAGAATTAGACATGAATAACTTAAATGAAATATACTTAATAGCTCATGCTCATCCCTGAATTGAATCCTGTTGACAAGTCGAGTGGTGGTGATCAGGTCGTTGAACCCATCGGAAAATTCTTGGCCCAGGTAGTTTATAGGCATGTTTGCCATCTAATGATCACTTGATGTCAGTAGTGCCAATTATGTAAGCATGTCTGTTTCATAACTGAACGGACATTCAAAACACCAGGTTGCTTAGGTGGCTAGACCAAAGAACATCCCAAGCTCGATCCCAAGATAGGGAGGGCCTTTCTAAATTAATAGAATGTGTGGGGATAAGTATGGTCCAAGGTTGGGAGGTTAAGCCTATGTCAATGCTTCTCCTCTCGCCAAAGCCGAGGCTTGCACAACCAACTAAAGATCTTCCAATGATACTTGTATGTTCCATTCCTTCTTTTCTTGGTAGCATTTACTTGTATGTTTCGTAAATCAATTGATCATGAATACAGTTATTCTAGTTAATCGTTAACCTATTTATATCAGCTGATCATGAATACAATTGTGAATAGTTAATCGTTGATTTAGTTATTTCAATTGAATATGATCACAGTACTTCCTATTAATTGATAAAAGCAATTAATGTCATGTGAAAAGGATTCAGTTATTTGTTTTGTGAATGATGGGAGTTTTTAGTTTAAACCGTCCTTGTTTTAGATATGAAAATCCGTTTGTTACAATTAGGAGCATCATTGCGTCAAATATTATCTCCCACAAACCCCTAGGCAAGATGTGTTGCTATGTAATTCAATAGAAGTGGAGATTATATGAGAGATGAAGATTGTCCTTGTTTATAGTAGAAATAATTAGAAAATTAGGGGACTGCCGAGGCAATTGGAGTCGTAACAAATTCTCATCCTAACTCAAAGACTACAATAATGGACTCTTGTCTTCACACACAATTATGGAGGTCATTGAGTAGAAATTGTTTTTGTTGGGTGCAATCACAGTCATAGGGTTTCTTTGTTCCTCATTAGATTCCTAGAATGCAACCTTCACTTAAAGTTACTACATGAAACCAAGAGGAGCATCATGAGGTCAAGGTGGAAAGCACCTTTTTTTGTATTATAACATACCATTCCATGTTGTGAAAAAACCATATTGGAAGTCTCTAACCAATTCATCAGCCATTTCTAGAAAAGGTTCAATACATCTAGTCCATAAGATTTGAATGAGCCCTTGTTGGAGGAAGCATAATGTAAGCTAGATTGCTTCTAGCCCTTTCTTCTTTAAGGGCTCACCTAGGCTTCTCTTCTAGCCTACTAGGCTTTCCCTTTTGTCACCCTAACCTCAAGAAGATAGCTATCCTATCCTCCTATCTTCCTTGTCTAGTTACACCAATGTTTTTACAACTTGCTCCCTTCCTAAAGACATCTTTCCTTGTCCTTCAAACTCTCAATTTCATCAAACTTAGTCATTCTACCTTCAACATGAAGTGAGGGATTTTAAACTTCTACCAAATTTCTAGCTTCAAAATCCATGGTTCTCCTTATCAATTCCTTCAAATTTAGCAAAACTGTCCTAATTAGGCCTAGTTGAATTAGACCTCTAAAGTTAGTTTTTGGGCTACAACTCCGAGTTTCCCTTAACAAGGTGGCAAACTAATCTCAGATATGGATACCCTTTTGGGAATACTTCAGGATTTTGTGGGTCTCAAGTCCTCAACCTATCTGAATTCACTTTGCTACTTTTAAGCCTAAAAGCAAGGGTTTCGAGCATTTTGTATCAGCATTTCCTAGGGCCTAATGAAATCCCTAACAAAAATTATCTTGAAAACTTCTCCTTCCACATATAGCTTCCTCACACATCCCTCCTCCTTCTACAACTCTCAGATTGAACTGTCTAATACATTCAATCCATCAAAATCCTCTTGCAAGCATTGTGATCACCTAGCCATTCAATGAAAGCTTGCCTAGGGCATCACTTGAAAAATGGCAACCCAGTTTGTCCAGGCCTCTTCTTTGCTATATACACTATACAAAGACTCCACTTCCATGTCCCTCAAAGCCATGATGATTCCACGGTGAGGATTCATAGGGGAGCCATTTTTCCCAAAATTGTCAAAATAAAAACAGCAGGCTGTCTATTTACACAAGATTTTTGAACTACAACCAAATGAACTCCTATCAACTTGCAATCTGAAACAAAAAGCATTGTAAGGACATGAACTACAAGGATCAAATGAGAACAGAAGTTTTTCAATCCATCATGGTACTCAAGCAATCAAAAACATGAAAAATTGCCAAAACTGAACACCAGTTCGTGCCTTTAGCTTTTCAAAATTCACTTATTATAACCTCTAACCCTTGGAATAGGTCTCCTTCATGGTTTTATAAGTTCTCTCAGAGGTTTCAGACAGTTATACTAACCATCAACTCCATCTCCACGATAAGCAACTTTCTTGTCAGAATGTTGTCAAGCAATTTTTCAAAATTGCTGACAACTTTTTGCAACTCCTAGTAACTTTTGCATCCAACCTTTGGAAACTTCCAAATAGGCCTATTATGGTCCCTTTATGATGTCTAGGCATGATTAAGCCTTCAAAGTATCAACTTACATGATTTTGACCAATTTCACCTAATTGACAACTTTTGCAACAATTTACATCTTTTTGACATCTTTCCCAACTTTGTATCAAATGACAATGTACGACCTCCAACCTATGCAAAAAGATATAAAAACACCATAGGAGACAACTTAAACTCAAATCAATACTTTTTTCAAGCTTCTAGGGTATAAGACCCATAACCCCAATCTTGCTTCCTAGCAACCTAAACACAAGGTAAGCAAAACAACTAGAATGGATTGAGCCTAGTCAAATCCATCTAGGAGTAAACACCACATGACCTTCTAAGGTCAAAACACACCCAACTGACTTGGCTAAGGTCAGTACAACCAAAAACCAAAATGAGGATCTAGGACTAGGAGTTAGCCTAGGTGCTCCTACACCAAAGCAATTAAGTAAATTGAGATAATAGTGCAACAACAAAAGATATTATAATGAATAGGGGCTTCATATTGTTTGATGGGCAAATAAATATTAGGTTCTAGAGACGCCTTAATCCACTTTCTAGGATCGTCAAGTGAATGATTGGATAGTCATGACTGATACTTTCCACAAAGAATAAAATGTTGACTCTATACAATATGTTGGACAAGGTGATCATGAAAGTGGATATGGTGAATGCGATTCAAGTTGTAACCAACAATATGTCAACATAGGGAACAAAGAGGAAACTTCTTGGTGAAAATTAGCATGCCATTTTTTCGTGTTTTTATGCTTCCCATCGCATGATCTTTTACTTGAAAATACGAGTGAACTTGGAAGGGTGAGGATTGTGGTTGATGAGACAAGAAACATAACCAAATGCATCTTCAACCACCCTTGGGTGTTTAACTGATGAAAGAACACAAAAAGGGAAAGGATCTTGTGCAATTAAGAGCCACAAAATTCGTCACTTTGCAAAGCACTTTAACTTCAGTGATGTCCCAAAAATTTATGGTGTTGAACAAGAGGTGGGTGGAGCTCCTGTACACCAAAAATACCAAAGGGAAAAATTGTGAAAACTACTTTTAATGACATGGTTGCTTAAAGCAGAGGTGAGATCTTCAAGGCGACTTTAAACCTAATATTTATGAATTTAAAAAGGATAGAGATCTCAGTTGCAGTAGTAGAAGATGGCTATTCCAAACAACAACACTAACATCATGTTGTACTCTATGAATTTTTTTGTGTAGAGTCGTATTTTGAGCCAAAAAACTTGTAATTCCTTATTGAGTTTGTTTCAGAGCTTGGATGTGAGAGTCAAAATGGACTAAGGTTTTGAAAAGGGACACTATGTTTTAGAGCTATCCATAAGTACAGATGGACAAAATCATTTTTCAACTTACATGGCCAGGTGACTGAAGAGGCAATCCATAGTAAGGTTTGCCCAAAAGGCAAAAAACATTAAACTGTCCACTTCGATGTAGGAAGTATGCCTAGATAGAGCAAGTTCAAATTTGCCAAATGTTTAGGTGCATTGTCTGATACTTCAGTGCAACCCATGACAAACTTTTCAAAGATTTTTGAAGGGTCCAAAATGCTAAATAGAGTGCACTCAGCTGTAGGTGGACAATTCCTAAATAAGGGCAAAAGTCAAGAAGTGGGATTCCATGAGGAGGAGCATGTCTAGATATCATTTAGCACATATGGCTAAAAGGATCAAATGCTAAAGGCACTTCGACAATCCAAATGCTCATGATTTTGATTGGCATTCAGCAGATGCAAAAAGTGTCAGTTCGCAAATGCACTGAGTGGAGATTTGCCAAGCACTTTTATTGTGGGAACTTCAATAGTCTTTCATTCTAAATTATCTTCAGCCATTTGGCAGTTGTTCCAGCATGAACAAAGGGTGATTTTAAAGGTTGTAAATGGACAAGTAATCAGAAAGAGTGTTCCCAGGTCAAGGTAAGCCTGAAAGTTCAAATGTCAAGAAACTGGATACAATGGCCTGGTGTTCACTATAAAGGTGATTGCCCAAGTACTCGAAATATCAAAAAATAAAAAATAAATGGAAGTGCTAGTAATGCCCTTTGTGTGCACCATAAGGAAAAGCGGACAAAACATCGAAATATGAAGAGGACAAACAGGTTTATGGGAAATTCCTATGACTTTTGTACAGTCTCAGATAAAAAGGAGTGGCTTTTAATCCTATGTGGTTATGAACTAGGTTGTTGAAGTCATTATGTGTACCTGTTTAATCCAGTTCAATCTTTGTGTTGTACTCACAATTTTTAGTCTATGCATGGGTATAAGAAGTTCGAGCATTTGTAAAGTTTTTTCTTTAAAAGAAAGGGCATAAAATTCTCATTTTTCATAGAAGTTCTGATCAACCTTGTAACCATTTCCAACAACAAAAGATGGGTATTTGTTTTCAGTTTTTTTGTATTGAATATCAGAGAAAAAATGGTTTCTAGAATTTTAGGATTCAATTTTGTTACAAAGGAGAATTCCCTTTCAATTTGAAGAAAGGTATATCCTTACACGTTGTTCCATTTAATATCATCCTGAACGGGGCAAATGAAATTGTTAACACATCAAAACACAATCTAGTCAAAGCAGAGATAACATCAAATGCAAGATCCCATGGACGGAACGGAATGCAAAAGAGAGTTTAATCTCTTGCTGAAAATACAGAATGGCCACGACTTCTTGATGTGAGTATGATGCATCAAAGGTTATAGTAGAAGTCACCGACCAGATCTTCTTAAGGTATATGTCAAAATATGGGTAGTTGAAAATTTTAAGACAAACAGAAATTTTCAGCTATGGTGGGGAGATGATCATTAGGCTCTATTACTAACTGATTAATTCTATTTCTGAATGTCTATTTGCAAAAGAGAATATTATACATAAACTAAAACTATTACAAAGAAATATATTTGTTCCCATATATTCCATTCTTAATTCCTTTCATGTACCCTTCTCAGCTGTCCCAGCTGTCTATTTATTTTTTAATTCATTTCTATCTATCCATTTGAATATAGTTTTGAATGATGTAGAATAAATAACTATAGTTCATATAGTTATTATAATTTATAATAGTGGTTCCCATGAAGAGAACTACCATTTCCCACATTATCCTCGCATTCAAAATCCATAAAACTTGTTACACACGTGGCTGGTATTCCTGCAATGATAGAAATTAATTTTTTTGCCCTTTTTAGATTTTTGCTTTCCTTTCTCATTATTAGAGTTCTGTTATATTCGATTTCTGTTCAATTTTCAGATTTTTAGATTTTTATCATGTTATGTAGTGCTTTTCAGAAAAGTAACAGATGCAACCCCAAGGGCCAAGATTGTATTCATCTGCTCATGCTAACCATGAAACCCTGATCTCTAAACAACCTCACAGCACCTATCTAAAGATAATCTTGAATCCATGAAGGCTTCTAAAGCAAGATTGAGAGAAACAGTATAGGATACATATTCACAAACTGAGGAAACTGCTGGTCTAAAAGTTACAAGGGCTTGGCTGCGTGCCCTTTGAGAAAGTAACAATAATTGGATTTAATAGTACAAGTTAGGAAGCATTGTCTTGTTGGGAAAAAGAGCACATTCATAGTTGTGATGAGTTTCCAATGTGGAAAAAGCATATGTTATACTAGCATAGTTTCCAAACTCGGAATCGGCTCGGACTCGGCAAGGCTGACTTGACTATGCTTGGCTAAGAATCGGCAAAATGAAAAAACCCTTGAAATTTAGAGATTTTTATGATTTAAAACTTATTTCATGCACCCTTTATTGGATATAACTTAAACACACTATAACATCATCAAATAGAAACTAACATACATAACCAAGGAACATAAATGATATATCCATCACATACATAAAATGTAAATTGAATAGAAAACATAGGATCATATGACATGGATTATTTACAGAGATGAAAACTTAAAAGCTCTTTCTGCATCTTACTGTTACTCTATCGAAAATGGGGGACTTGTACAAATGGTGACATTGTAGTAATATAATCATTTTTCTGTTGATGACATCATCATTCCTGAAAGCTTCTCCTCCTACTTGCTTCTTCCTTCAATGATGGTTGATTAATGTGTGCATGAAATGATAAATTTCGAACGTCATGTTATTATTTGATGCCACTGCTATTTAAAAGTTTTCCTTAAGTTACTTGAGCTTTTTGCGGGAGTCATTTGGAGTATTAATTGTTGTGCTTATCTTTTAAATAAACACTTGCTGGCTTAACATTGTTTATTTGAAAGGAAAATGTTTTAGTAAAGGGAAAAAAACTTATTAGACATGTCTACTATTCTTAAGAAGACTCGTTGGACACCATATCCAGGAAACTCTGGATAACCAAATAGGAAGGACTTATGCAATTTGCAAAACTAGACAGGTTCTCCAGACCCTCCTCAGAGGAGTACAGTTTACTAAGCAAAGTGCAGAATTCCTCCTGAAAGAAGCAGCATAAATCCCATAGACAAGCTTAGATTAACAGTGTTGACGTTAAAGGTGAGAGGTGAAAGCCAAAAACTGACCAAACAGCAAAAATCCAGAGCAAAGGGAGTTTATTTAATCAGCCAGTATTTCTTAGTTTCATTCTAGCTAGAGGCAGATTGCTCAAGAAATAACAAAACTTAATTTCTTTCTCATCCTGTATGTTATTGGCTAACTGTAGTGAATTCAATTGGAAAAGTTTGATGTCTTTCCTACATTCATTCAACTTCCATTGCTGAAAATTGTGGGAAGCTTTCTGTTTGAAGTCATCAATTAAGATAGAAGCCATAACAGTGTGAGTGAATTGATGTTGCTGAGATTCTAAAAGAGATTGATGGGTGGCCATAGCTTTGGTAAAATTGTTAGAATTAATTTCTAAACAACTAGCAAAATAGAAAACAACCAACCCATTATCCCACAAATAGGTCTTGATGCTTTGTCTGTATGAATTGTTACCTAGCCGATTTATGGGCCTGATTCCTGACAATTTATGGCAATTTATGATGAATCTCTGAGTTAGGCGATTTTTGGGCAAAAATTGGCAAGATGCCAAGCTGAGTCAGCAAAAAGTGCCCAGCTTGATTCGGCTCGCCAAATCTTGCGGCAATTCTGGGATCTCTGTCTTATAGTCCAAAAAAATGAAACATTGTCATTGAAGCCACTCAAGCTCATGCCTGAAAAAATAGCTTTAAAAAGACATTATTTGTGTGTAATGCAAAATCAAAATGTCTCGCAAGTAACTCAATTAATCACTCGATGTAGAGGTTTTCATTAAAACTCACCCACAACTCCCTAAATACTCCTTGAAAACATAGAAAAAAAAATCGATGACATGAGTATGTGACTAAAAATTTTCCCATGGTTCCATAAGTGCATTCCACCTGAAACAAAACTCATCCTTTTCAACTCCTTTTTAGCAGAGGTGTTGGAGTAATGTTAAACAAGTTTACAGACATTTAGGAACAACAAATCAGCTCGTATTCGATGGCAAGCCAAAGTTATCTTATTGTAAGTTGTAACATGTCTCCAGTGTTTTTTATCATTTTTGTGCCATCATTCTAAATGTTTTTTTCTAGGCTGCTTTTTTTTTTTTTTTTTGTTTTACTGTCAGGGTTTAGTGATTAGGTAATGGTTTAAACTACTGCTAGGTTGCTAGACTTGTTTTATTTTATTTTATTTTTCTAGGGTTGATTTCCATTATTTTGCAAAGAAAATGGCACCCACAAGTAGGAAAGGTGGTAACAAGCCCATGGACCTTGATTAGAAACAAGAGATAGAAGGTACAGAGCTAAGAAATGGTAAACTGCAACTACTGTGGGATGTATATAAGAGGGCATATAAATTGCCTCCTATATCACCTTGCATGAGTCACTTCCGCAGATTTTGTGTGATTTACACAAGTAGTTCAAGAAGTCAAGATTAAGGCAAAAGTTTGGCTTGCACCTTATGATCAGAAAAAAGAAAAGAAACAAATTACAGAAGCATTGGTAGCCTATTATTGGCAGTCCTATACAATCAAAGGGAGTTATAGAGGTCTCAATTTCTTCTGTTGGACCACGGGTATAAGGATCAGGCAGCACGGGCAGTCATAGTTCCAATAAGTTTGCTCCTAAATGGTGCTGCATGGAATAAGACATTGAAGCATAAGGCAAGGATGGCATGTGCCGATTTTTCAGATTACAGTATTTCATTTAATGTTAGGAGTCCTTTTGGGGGAGTAACCAGTCCCTAGATTAGCCATGGTAAGTAAAGAGTTTGAGGCACCTTACTGTTATTAGTTAAGCAGGCATTGATCTGTGTGGAAAGGCAAAAGTCAAGTCATATGTGCCCAATCCACCACTATCAACCCCCTTCCATTGATAGTTGTTGAGCAATCGTTCACCAGCAGATTCAATGTTCTATCTCATTTCATGAGCTCTCCTCCCCTGGTGTAAAATGATGAGCAAGCTTTTATTCGTGAGACGGGTTGAATTGAAAGAAGCCCCCATTTCTATTTCAGTGAACCCAAGCTTTACTGATTATTACAAGTTACAATCAAGAACACAAATATGCCAGTAGAAAAACAAAAATAAATGTGCAGAAAGGTCTATAGCATTTTATTCAATAAATGGACAGATGGGAAAAACCATACCTCAATAAACTTATGGTTTCAAGAGGATAGCTAGTGTTCATGAAGCCAAACAATGCCCCCAGTAAAGTTTAAAATGTTAAGAGGCTTGAGACCTTCTGCAACTTGTCAGATTAGATTATGGAGTTGGGGGTAGAGAGCATTTCCAAGTACTGATAGATAATGCAATTGTATGTCTTAGTTCATGTGCTAGAGTTAAGATGCCCTGGCTTGTCTTAGCACCCATGTGTTGCCCATGACATTGGCATTTGCCTTGAGGATATTGGGAAACTTAGTTGGGTGAAGAACATGATTGAAAAAAAATGGCATATCACAAAAATGAACCATGTGAGAGAGAAAATTAGTGGAATTGAGCTCATATCTATAATTTCCCTTCAATATCATAATAGAAAAACTTGCTAAAAATTCACAAAAACTCAGTAACCTAAAAAATTGCTCAGATTTTATTAGAAAAACTGTTCTTTTATTTTTTTGCAAAATTCAATGACAAGATGTATCCAATGAGTTCATAAATGACTACAAAATGTTTTCTATTATATTTGATTGATTTAATGCAAATTGATCACAAAATTGCATCCACGTGTGGGTACTGTTGTTGCAAATGGGGACCCCCTCTTTAGCGTTGGCAATAGAGTAGTTGTCTTGGGTAGTCTTGGTTTAGTCACAATCTTGGAGCCTCAGTGCTAAGTGAGATGAGTTTGAGCAACTGTGAGGATAGGTCATGCCAAATTAGGAGTCAAGACAATAGAAGAGTGAAGTTAGCAAGGCTTCCACACTTGGCCATGTTTTGTAGTACTAGTCAAAACCTGATATGGAAGTGGAGAGTCTCACTCGAAGCCCAGAACTTGATTGTTGAGAGAGAATAGAAATCTGATTGATGCAAATTGAGGAAGTCTCATGGAGATGAAGATGAGCAATCGACAAAGTAGCATTGGATTTGAATTTGTTACAAAACAGAACTGAAAAGATTAAATATGTATTTTCCAAGTGAAAGAAATCAAGTTTGAAGCATGAAGGATGAACAAAGGGATCAATGGAGCAAGTTGGAAGACAAATTTAGAAGAGCAAGTGGAAGAGAGAAGTTAACAACCTTTTGGAAAATTGTCCTAAGGTAGTGTGGAATCCACACTACAATTGGACAGGGCTATCCAAGAAGAGTGCAGAATCCACACTCCTCATGGACAGGTATGTCCAAAGAACATCAAAATTCTGCACTCCCAATTTTGAAAGTTATTGATCCCATGAGGATGCTCTCATTGAGATATAAGCATTCCAAGGTTCCAACCAGGTTTCTCCACCCAAAGTAAGTATGATTCAAAGGGGGTAAAAGATCAAAGTTTCCTTAAGAACATAAGATCAGACCTCTGGTCGGGTAGGTGCATGATCAAATCTCAGAATTCAGAGTGAAATCAACACTGGAGCCACCTTATTTTTATCAAGGAGAAGATTAAAATGAAGCAGGTAAAAGTATACCAAAGTAGAGATAGAAGGGAAGAAGTGAAAATGTCTAAGGATGCTCAAAGCTTGTCAAAAGATAGTGCAGAATCCACACTACCCTTGGACAGGGCTGCCCAAGGATAGTGCATAATCCGCACTACCTTTAGGCACTTGTATCCATAACAGCCCTAACTTCCGCCCTTTGTCTCTAGTCAAATCCGCCCTGCAAGTTGTTTCCCTTCATAAATATTGTTATTGCAGATTGTAATGAAGCTTCTATCACATTAAAATCAGATCTAAAAGTGGTAAAAGAAAATCCAAAGAAAAGATAAAAAATCAGAATCCAATCAGGTCTGAAAAAATGAGAATTATGCTTCATTTCTGTTAAGAAGGTTTATAAGTAAAGTTTATTTCATCTGTGCATCATGCTGAGATCATCTTGACAATACTCTAATATTGTCCATGATCATCATTTTACAGACTTGATGCAATTATCTCTTTTGTTTTGCAGGCTGATTATGAAAGAAGGAGATGCCTGGAGAACAACAGATGGTAGCAAGATCGAACTCAAACACATCAAACAGGAATACACAAATGCCTAGCCTTACATCAAAGAGGACAAACAAGAAGGTTGTTCGAGATTAAGGACAAGGTGAAGATGTAAGTTCAAAATGGAGATCAAAGAACAGGTTATGCAAGAAGATGATCAAAGCTACAAGTGAAGCAAGCTATCTTCAGACTTGAATTTCTTTCAGAACCCCGAGTTCAAGGTCTAAGCACATGAAGTACCGATATCACTTTTACAAGTTCAAAATCATGGCAATAAGAAGATTTCCAAGACGGTGAAGAAAGTTTGTGAAGATGAAACAATCTGGGAATATGGGCCATCACAATCAATTCAAGACTTGATAATATTTCATATCAATAGATATATTTTTTCATCACCAAGGATGTAAGCAAGTTATGAGATAAGCATATTGAGATGGTGCCTACTCATCTTCAACCAATCAGATGGATCCAGAAGCACGTGTCCAAGCTCATTCAATCAGATCATACCATGTGTAGAGTCCACATAATGTCATTACCTAACCTATTTTCTGATTGGTCTGCAAAATTAATGTAATTTTCTCATTGACCCACAAGGTGGTGCTTCATTGTAATTGGTCAAGAATTTAATGCTTGTGGTTGCAAGTTGGATTAGGGCTTTGTTGGCGTAAGCTTGGCCCTTGATCTTGAATTAATCTTGGTCATTCATTGTATTTGAACAACTAGAAAAGGTCGGGCCTTTTCATTTGTAACTCATTAGATTAGTTTTAGAATAGAGTAGGAGCAGACTTGTTGAAATTGTTGTTATAATGCTACAAAAGTAATTGCAGATCAAATGTTGGTTTTCATGGTGGGTTATTTGTATTATTTTGGAGTACTACATGGTTTCTACATTTCCTCATGTAAAGTAGAATTTCATTTTAAGTAGAAAGAGAAATAGATAAATGGAAGATATTGTTGAATGATAAATTTATGGAGAAACTAGTGTCCATACCTTTTGATACTAGTTGATTGCAAGTATTAGTGTAAGGTTAGCCTGAGCCTTATTCCATGCGTCTAATTTCAACTGGAGTTGTTCATTTGGAGTGCACCATCATTGGGTATTTGAATGAGTGCCACCAATATGAAAATCATTCCTACATCCTAAGAAGCAAGCCCCCTCCTTTGTGTAGTAGATTTGACGAAGCAAGTATTGATTAGGGTTTCACCTCATCTTTAATGATCTCTTGCATTCCTAGAGTTAGATTAGATTCTCGAAGCCCTTTAACCCTTTGTAATATGTTTGTTAGAAGTAGTTTAAGAGCTCCAATTGTTAAATCATTCGTATTTGCAAAGTTCCATTAATTGAGCAATGTAAGTCCCTTTGTGATACCAACATATCACATCATTATAACTGAGTGAAAGCCCACAACTAGAAGGAAACTTGGGGTTGTCCCATTTGACCACACAATTCATATATATTGCTTAGCAAATGAGCTTCCTTGTTCAAGAGAGAGTTAGAGATTTGGTGTTTCATTTGGAATACTAAGTATTCGATTTTACATGTCGAAATAGTCATAAGTCTCACATCAACAGGTACTTGATATTATAGTTAGCTAACAACTATTGTGAATTTATGATGATTGCCTTTGGACCTCACCAAGATTCATCACAACTCATTAATTGCATATTATAACATTTTACATCTTCCTCTTTCCTAGTCTAGTGAAAACTTCGGGATCTAAATTTCTAATAATTACATTTGAATCTTTCATACTCACAATATGATATTTCATTATCGATCAATGATATTATGATAGTGGTAAAATTAGACATTTAAGTTCTCAGTTTTTACCTCCACTCTCAGACCCCCCTCATTGTATCCAAACATCTTATATAACAAGAGATCCCAACAACTATTTGAAAATTATAACGTTTCTAAAATAGTCATCTCAGTTTCTCTTTAGTTTATTACGTAGTTTCTATTTTTATCTTTAGTTCACGATTCTTTCTTTTAGAAGCATTGTCTGTGTAAATCTATGTAAAAAGCTTACATCTCCTCTATTTAATACAACATTGATTTACCATAACATGGTATCAAAGTGGGTCGGTGGGATTTCATAAAATTTGGTGATTTGTTTTAAGAAAAACGCAAGCCTCTTTCTGATTTGGAAATTCTTCTAGAATTATTTATTTCAATTTTCTAATATAATTTTTTTTGGAGGTATTAAACTATGCGATTTCCTAGTTTGAGGAACAGTCTTTGTTTTCCAATAATTACATGTACTTGCCTGTTTGTTAATGTTCTTGCATGTTAATTGCATGTGTTGTTTTACCATGTGAAGCCTCATGTTTTGCCGCATGAAGGTTTCTCTAATGGGTTTTCATAATTTTTTCCCTTCAAAAAATTCTATTTGGTTTTCAGATTTTTCCTCTTTCAAAATTATGAGTTCTACTAATTTTTTTCTTAAAAATTATCCGTTGGGTTATAATATTTTTTATCTCAAAAATTATGTATTAGGTTTTAATAAATTTTTCCTCAAAAAATTATCTGTTGGGTTTTATTGTTTTCCTCAAAAAAATATCTATCGGGTTTTACTGTTCTTCCTCACAAACGTAGCATTGTAGTCTACGATCCATGTCTTGGATTCTGTTGTTTGATTTTGATTGATTTTTTACCTCGAAAATTATGTTTGATTTTTTTGATTTTTCCTATCAAGTCATGACTTTTTGAAGTTTGTTTCAGGATGCCATGCTCTTTTGCAAACATTTGGAGGGCTTGTCGACTTTTCCTGAAAATCATTGTAGTTGATGTCTCTTTCACTACAAGGGGGGACAACTTTTTACCCAACATCAGATTGGACGGCTAGTTGATCATTAACATTTTGCAAATCCAAGGACGGCCTCAGTGGCAGTAGAATGTTTTGAAGAATTTGCAACCAAACAACATAATGTCTTCTACATGGTAGTTAGACGGGGACAATTAAAGGAGGGTATCAGAATATTATAATGTTTCTTTAATGGTCATCTTGGTTAGTCTTTAGTTTATGAGGTATTTTCTATTTTCATCTTTAGTTCATGATTGTTCCTTCAGAAACATATCTTTGTAAATCTATATAAGGAGATTTCATCTCCTTTGTCTAATACAACATCAATTTACCATAACAATAATTGGTGGGGGTCTGAAAATGGAGATTCCAATTGATTTGAGAGACAGCAATGGTAAGTTGCTCAAGTTGTTAGATGTGAGAAAAACAAATGATAGAGGGGGTGCAGGGGGTTTTAGATAAGTATTTGACACATCTGGGCCTTCTTTTGATGCATCCATGTTTTTTCATATGCTTTCCAAGATTTTCTCTTGATAGGAACTTGGCGAGCAACTTGTGGCTTTAAAAAACTCGTCAATTATTCGCTGAATCCTTCATCATAATTTCAAAATAGGGTCAATTCAGGTTAGAGAAACAGTGAACTTTCCTAAAATGGGTATCTGGGTACATACAACCAAGAGAAAGGAGAAAATATGGCTCATATTTCACTTTTAAGGCTTTTTAATATTATGGGTTGGATAAAGACAGTTTTACAGCCTTAGACTGCTGTTTTTTCATTATAACTTAACATCAGCATAAAAAAATTCTGAATTACAAAAGCAAAAACTGTACTAGGAATTGGGAATTGTTTCCATGTATGTGACTTTAATAATTTAAAATACAATTCTGAAATAGTGAGTCTTTTAGGTAAAGATTATGATTTCAATGTATTCCAGTATTTTGACATAACAACTTTGACCAATGCCTCACATCTTTGCTTGGAAAATTCAAAGAACAGTGTTCAAACATCATTTAAAAAATGATTATGAAGTCAATCCTATACCTTCTTCTGCAGCCTTCTATTGCGAACTTTAGCGCTTTCTGTTTTTGTTGGTTCTCTTGCTTCAATCCTCAATGGGAACCTCAAAGATTCTGTTAATAAACAAGTTGAAAATTTTGAGATCTGCAAGTCAAAACTCAAGTCCTGAAATTTAAAATATACATATGAGCATCAAACCTTTGGGCTGCAGGGCTGCAGACTGCAACTATTTTTAGTAGAACAAAGTTCTTGCTACCTATAACAATTGTCATGTGATGAACTATGGAGTCCCTCAAAAAGAATGCTACAGAAACTTGAAAATACGCTCTGTTTAGTGAAGCAAGATTTACTTAACTTTAGAGCTACAAAATCTCAGAAAATTTTAAAACTAGTACGCAAGTCTAAAGGTTTGTGTTCATATTCAGACTTGTTAAGAAAAAATTGGAACAACTTTGTTCACTGAAGATTAGGAGAAAAATCATATCATTTGGAAAAAAAAAGAATCTGCGCTTTTTCTTTTCTTTTTTAAATTTACAAAATAAAGCTACAGGATTGTCAATATGGTAAATATAACTATAATTTGATCTGAATAATCATTTTTAAAAATATGGGATACAAATTAAAAATAAAATCTAACAAACATAAAGATCACATTTAATAAATCCCCAATAATGGGATGATTGGTAATCATACACAGAGTTGTGTGATCCAACCAAACCTCTGGAGGGATTCTTACAACTCAAATTTGATGGGACCTCTTGAAGGAATTGGGACAAGTATGCACTTAATATCTGCAAGGAGATTATTGAAAGTGGTACTTCGGTCAGATATAGAATGATGATTGATTTCATGTTGCATAAATATACCTGTGTGTGTGTATCAGTATACTTTGTATATACTGATACATATACACTTACATATTTATTGTGTATATTCATTATTTATGGAAATCAATTACCATTCATATAACCAATTGAAACACCATATGTCCCAAGTATATTAGTGATCTGTGTTTAGAGATTATAACTTGCAGATTATTGTTATTTCACGTGTCTTATAAAATCTCAATCGAGCATTATTAGCGGTGATCATTTTCAGATAGGATATTTATTTATTCGTGCAAGATCAAATCAGATCGAACTTAATAAGCATTTGTGTTTGTTAAGTAATAATTCCAAATTAGAGATTGGGTGTCTAATTTGATATGAAAAGGCACATTCATGAGACATCTCATGAATGGACTTGTCTCCACAAACAATGTCGCTTCATAGGATGTGTCTCTTCCATGAATACTTAATGCAGATCCGATCCACAAAAGGAGATATTGAAATCAATAAATGCTCTGCTCTTCTTTTATACTGAAGTAATTATTTTAATCTAATTCAATCTGAAATTGTTAAGAACTTTATGCAGGGCATATAATAATAAACAGTGCAAAGAATTTCAGTTACTTCTGTGCTTTATCCACTCTAGAAGACATTTGTATTTTGGTGTTTGCTGATGGTAATAAAATGCAGGTTGACCTGCTACATATAGGTGATGAGGAGTCACCCTGATTCCAACATGGAGTCACATCCCATCGGGTCGTGACTCTCCACATCACCTCCACTTAACAAATAACAAACAAAATGATAATATGATTTCCATCGACTTTGAATGTTGATTAGAATGGACAGTCGGTCAATTAAATATACTTTATTATTTGTTTAGACTTTCAAACAATTTGTCTTATAGAACAGTAGGTCAACATGAAATTTAATATTATTATTGTATGATACATGAAATATCAATTTGCAATTTTCTATATAGATATATATATATGTACATATATATATATATATATATATATATGTACATATATGTACATATATATGTACATATATATGTATACATACATATATATACATAGATATATATATAGATATATATAGATATATACATAGATATATACATAGATATATATAGCATATATATAGATATATATATATATATATATATATATCTGCCACCTCCGTTGAGGATGGGGGGAAGTCCTAGTATTGACTATTTGCTGATTTGATTTTTTATGTTCAATGTTCGATATTCTAATTCAATGTAATGTTCAAGTATTTACTCTTTTACATTTTTATATCTTATATTGCAATACATTTTTCATAACTAGCATTTTAAGTATCATATCTATAGTATATACAACCCTCCTATCCCCCACCACCATCCCTAAATTAAGGACCCTCCATCCCCCTGTCCTGGAAACTTGTTCTGCCATCCCCCCATCACCCATGGCAGTGTAACTATGGTGTATATTTTTAGTTTACAGTTTGTCCCTCCTTGGATTTGGTTTATACCTAAATTCTTTAGTGCCCAATGTGGTGGAGGATCAAGCTGTAATCAACAGAGGGGTCGGTGTATGGTGATATCACTGCCCTCTGAATCGAAAGGTACAGCTCCCTTATATGCAAAGATATGCAATGAATACTGTTTTTAGTAGATCTTAATCTGAACAGGGGTATGCTCTTAACCAAAGAGCAAGAGAGGAAATTACCAGATTGCTCATAGCCACAAGCAACCCAAGCTGATTGACTGAATTAGAAAGTTTACCAACACCATAAGCCACTTTCAGCTCTTACTATGCTAACCTCTACTCTATACTACTACTACATGCAAAGCTTACAACTACTGAAAGCAAGGGAAGCCAATGAGAAATTAACATTTATGGGCCCAAGTGGCTTTCTGACCAGACCAAATCACCCAACAGCAATTTTCCAACTAACTTATATTCAAGTCATAAAGCACGCAAATGTAGGGCTATTCTAAAGGGATACAATCAGCAACTAGAAACACGGACATAGTCAAGGATGATAACTCTCAGATTACCCCGCCAAGCCACAGCAACACTCAGATCACTCTAACTCGATCAGTTTACCATTTAACACATCCCATTTCCAATCACACAGATGAACATGCAAACTAAACTATCAAATGCCATGGAACAAAGGAAATGAAACAGAACAAAAAGTGAAGAACACTAAGATTATTATATTGCTAACACAACACTAACACTCAAATCAATGTGACATTAATAGCTTCACATTCAATTGTCTTTCATTTCCATGCAAATCTAATCTAATGAATGACACACATTCAAAGTAAACTCAGTAGTCTCAGCTACACGGGTGAATTCAATACAAAACTTGTTGATCCTGTATTCATCTTTCAAAATTACATTTATAGGCCCCCTTTAGAGTCTAACCGTTACATACATCATTACATCAAAGAGCAAGTGAGGAGGCATAGCCAAATTAGGATCAGAATGATAGTCATCTATTATAAAATATATCCGAGGAGAATGCCAAAAATGGCTACAACAGAGAGAGCAATAGAGAGAGAGAGAGAGAGAGTGACACTTGTCAAAACTAGCAGAAGAATCATCAACAGAAGAATGTAACGCTTTTGATATGGTCGATTCTTCTTCTTAGGCATTTTCGTCTTGGCCTTGTGCCCTTACATTGCATCGAGCACCATTCTAACTTCTTTGACACCTGGGATATAAACATTGTCAGCTCTAACTACCCAATAGTCGTGATCCTCTGTTAATTCTTCCACCATGGCGATCTTGGATTGAAGCTTGTTTGATACCTTCTTCAAGGTGCCATCGATTGTTGTCAGCTCCAGGATCTTTCAATCTTGGAAATTGGTGGGACTGGTAGCTTCCTCTATGAATGCTAGGAACTTTGTCTTCATGTGTTGGATGTCCACCAACTGCCCATTTGGAGCCACTTCAGATTCTATGTGCAGATGCTTCAAGTATACGTAGATCTTCTCTATGATCTTCTTCACAAGCTCATATACATTCTTCAATTCTTGTTAAAACTGTCAAAGCTCTCCTTAAATTCTATTGATTGCTACCAAAGAAGCAATGATTCTTTGCCAGTTTTGAGAATTCCATCACTGGTGGCAACATCAATCTTCATATCGATCACCTCCTAGAGTAATGTAAATTCCTCTGTCGGCTTCTCTGGCTATGACTGCATAGAGACTTGGTGAGTAGCCACCGTCTCTCAATTTAGCCGCATCTAATATCAAATTTCCAAGGTTCTCAATTAGGCAAGAGCCTTGGAACTTTAACTCTTCTATCCACGCATGACCTATTTGCCCAAAATGTCTTTCCTGTTGCAAATTCATAACTTAATTTTTTTTCTACTCTGTTGTGGGATTAAATGAGCTCAGGGTGGCACTGCCTGTCACAATAACTACAAGGGGCCTGAGCATTGCTCTGATGTAAACAATTAATTCCTTATTTAAGGCATTCAATGTGGCGCTAGCCAATTTCAGCTCCTCTAGCCTATCCTCAATCTTAACATTGTTGTATTTCCACACATTTACCATGGTGTCATGCATTGGAGGGCCCATGCCGTGTATCTTCAATTGGAAATCGCCTGGGCTTAGATCTTCAATTCGCTCATCCTTCTACAGCTCAGCAATCTCCATGACCATATATCCTATATTGACATCAATAGCGAGAGCTATTGATGTCTTTGGCTTCTTTGCTTTCGAGCATAATGTTGGTTGTTGCATAGCCTGGGCTATCAGGTTCTTTGGGGGTGCACTGTCAACTACTGTTCTCCTCTTCCTCTCAATACTATTCTCCAACCAAGACTCGGTTGTGAGGACATTGAGTGCAAATTGTAGTGCAGAAGGATCAAACAATTTCCTAGCTATCGAAGGCGTCTCATTCTTCCTACTAGAAAATAAATTAGTTACTGTCTTAGTAACCGAATGGGCAGGAGCATTTCCTTGAACCGCATCTCCTTGTTGTAGTTGTGGAGTTCCTTGAGCTTGTTCATCGCCATCAGGACCGTCGCCTGGCTGGTTCTCCTCTAGTTGATTGCTATCTTCGTCCAAATTGATCAACTGAATTGTAGATAAGTCCTTTGCAACTGATTGCTCTTTTGCCACCTCTTTTTCTTTCTCCTTCTCTGCCTTTGTATTTCCAATATTTCTAGTGTCCGACAGAGAGCCTCCTCCACAAGTAGGAGTTGCTTGTACATTTTTGTCTTTTGGAGTCTGGTCACCTTCTCCACCTACTAATTGAGATGGACTCATTGATGTACACGTGGTTGCAATAGTAATGGAAGTGGCCGCAGATGATGCTTAAGCTCCTCCAGAAGATACGCCTGCAAAAGAACCACCAATTCCAGTGCTTTTCCTTCTAGTTCGCGTCCACTCTACCCACTTGTCAGTCCTTTTGATTATGCTATCTATCAGAATCTCCATTCTATCAACTGTAGGGCCCTCTGGTGGAGTAGACATAATAGGTGTGTCTTTAATCTCTTTTTCATATGTAGAGGATCTCATATATGATCCATCATCCTCTATATCCTCCACATTGATATTCACCTTGTATAATTTAACTTGCTCAACAATGAGCCTTGACCAAAACTTCTCCCTTGTCTGAACTTCAATGTAACAGTCAGCCTATTAGTCCTCAATGTTAGGCACATGCTTGTAAATTGAGCCTAGTTGTAGATCATCTTTAACATAGCACACTGGACAAGCTAAGGCCTTATTACTTCATAGTCCTTCAATTTATATTTGCCTTCAAAGACCTTAGTCAAGTTCTTTGCATCTGACCTAGATGCACATGAGTATAATCCTATAACAACCGGGAATGGGATTCCCGCTTTCTTAACAATTGTGCACAATGTATTTACTTCTAAAATTTGTCTACACAATTCAATTAACACAATTTTATCTTTTGGGTACCTTGGCAATCTCCACAAGAAGCCATCGAATCCGCCAATTATGATGTAGGAGGTCAGGAATTGAATAAAACAAAACCCAAATTGAGTGACCACAGAATTGGCCTCTGGGGAGAATCTCGTCTCTGGACATCCTTCGAGTTCTCTGCTTAATCTCATGGTAAAGGCATCGTTCACCTTCACAAAGTCCTCATAGCTCCTCTCAAGTTGTAGACAAGGATGGAAATCACAGACCTTACTAGTCTCATTGAAATATTCTATGCTTGACAGGCCTGGCCACAAGTGGTGTGTTTCCAAAGCATAAATAAGATATGAGAACATGTAGAATTGCTTGAATGTTGCACCTGAGCCCATCCAACTAGTGAATTCATCACAAATAACTTGGGCCCAATCAATGTATTAGCTATCTGCACAAGCTGCTTGCACCAAAAAGAAATGGTGTATAGCAAAATTAAGGTCTTCCTCTTATCATTTTAAACTCAACAATAGGGCCAGAATATCCACAATTTCTCTCTTTGGGCTAGTTCCATACAGAGTCTTAGGAACCTTACTCTTCTTGCTCCTTGGTGGTTGGAACCAAGTGCTCATAATGTCTACTTGTCTCAGGGTCTTTTTCTCATTGAACATCGAGGCGGACGATCCAAAGTCAATGTCACAATATTCATCCCTATCCGGGATTCCAAAAGCACTCTTCATTAGACCTCTATCGAATGTGAGCAAGGCAAAGTCATCTGCTTCGTCTTTGGATCCTATCTGGTTATGCATTCTTGCACTAATTCAAGTTCCTAGACGGCCATTGGAAATCCAGCAACTTCTACTAACCCGTTCTCCTTAAGCTTGTGTGTGATGGGATGTATGGGTTGCGAATTCGACCTCCTATGCAGATCGTGAAGATCGTAAAACCTAAAAGATGTATCACTATAATCCTTTAACTTGCTCTCCAAACTAGGCAGGCGATCTTGCATACTAGTTCTTACAACCATTAACATAAGCTCAGAGAAAGCAACAATTCACACTTAGGAGGAAATGGCCCCATTACTAGATGAAGAACTGAAATCATCACAAATCTGATCTTTATGGTTTTCAAATTTGATCATTGCTCTCAGATTTCCCTCATCACACAAGTGAAGAGCGAAGAGTTAAGCCAAACACTACCTTTAGGGGCATAATGATCATATTCGCAATTAATGTGGTGAGTTAACAGCTCCATTAGACATCATTTGTATCAAATCTAGCTTTAATATCTCTTGGACATTCTGATAGATATCATGAGATTTAATATGAGTTGAAGATCATTACAATCCTTATGAGATAATCATGGTGGATAAGTGTATCCATGGATATGCCATGATTTATTATGGTAGACATCATAAGACTTGATGTCAGTGCACATACCATAATGAAGTTGTGTTATTAAGAATGTCATGTGACTTGATCTTCTTAAGAAGCATACCATATATTCTAATATCACGAGTAAGGTGATATCACTATACACTTGGTTAGTTTTATCTTCCTTAGCTAAGAGGAAGTGTTGAAAGCGGTAGCTTTGGTCAGATATAGAATGATGATTGATTTAGTGTTGCATATATGTACATGTATATATATCAGTATCTACGAAGTATACTGATATATATACATGTACATATTTATTGTTTATATCATTATTTATGGAAATCAATTATCATTCATATAATTGATTCAAACACCATATGTCCCAAGTATTTTATCGATCTACATTTAGAGATTATTACTTGTAGGTTATTGTTATTTCACATTTCTTATGTGGTCCTGATCAAGCATTATTATCAGTGATCATTTTCACATTGGATATTTATTTATTTGTGAAAGATCAAATCATATTGAACTTAATAAACATTTGTGTTTGTTAAGTAATAAATCCCAATTAGAGATCAGGTGTCTAATTTGATATGAAAAGGCACTTTCATGAGACATCTCATGAACAGACATGTCCTTTCATGGGATGTGTCTCTTCCATGAATACTCAATATAGATCTGATCCACAAAAGGAGATATTGAAATCAATAATTGCCCTGCTCTTGTAAATCAATTACCATTAAGGAAAAAATTCAGATGTGAATTTATGATCAGTATTTCTCAATATTGAGTTGGCATCACCTTCATATTTATCAAGTTCAATATTCTGATTATAATCTGCAAGAAAGTACAGTGATTGTAAGAATCATATTCTGAAAATAGAAAAGACATAGATAGATCAAATCTGAAAGAAATTTAATCATATTTAACAGAGATTCTTCACGGCAGTTTGTTAAAGGGGGTTCTTTCTTTTTGGGATCTAAATTGTACAACAACGAGATGGAAAAAGTTTGAATTTAGCAATTTTTGTGTGTTGCCATAGACTAAATGTTCAAGAAAATTTGATGTTAGCAATTAATGGGCTTGCAAAAAAGGAGCTCCAAACTGGAAGCTCATAAGTTGAAAGGTGTTGAAGGAGATTTGATAGTGTTTAATGGGCTTGCAAAAAGTTGTTAAATTTGAACCAGAAATATAACAATTTAATAATCTGATATGCAAAAAACAAGTTAACACAAGACAAAAAAACTGTATGCTGGGAAAACCCTCCTCCTGAGGATGAAAAACCCAGCCCACAAAAATCACTTATCTTTACTTAGCTCTTAATGAGAAATTACAATCTTTAGATAACTTAAAATCTCTTGATGTAGAATGTCATGCTAACATTCAGCTCTCAACCATATACTCAAACATACAGCTTTCAAAGCATGCAGATTATACACAATATAAAATCTCTCCTATATAACCATAGTGAAGAGCACACAAATATACTGAGCGGGGGGAGGGGGTGAATCAGTATATTAACAACTTTGGCCAATTTAAATTTTAATCCAAACAATTTACTTCAAGTTCCGAAATGAACAATTATGCACATGAACACAATAACACAATGTTTTATGTGGAAACCCAATGTGGGAGAAAACCATGTCAACAAATGCTTTTATATAAACTTTGTTCTTTTACAATGTATTGTAGGCTTCAACCTACTAGAGGCTCCAACCTACTACAGGCTTCAACCTCTATGTTCATGAGCACCAACTCACTAGAAGCTCCAACTCCTACACTTCACAGGCTACGACCTACTAGAAGCTCCAACTCCCACTAATTGTCTTCGTGAGCACCAACCCATTGCACACAAACTATTCTTCCACCTTGTCAATGTTGCTTACTCCAACTAATGATGGATACTTTAATTTCTACTCTTCAACTTGATATTTAACTTTGTATAAATTCTTTAATTTCCACACCCTTATATCTCCTATTATTTCTCTTCTTCCTTAAATCAGTCAATTACTTTTCCTAATGAAGGGACGCTTCGAGACCACTTAATGAAGGGACGCTCTAATACCACTTGATGAGGGCACAACCCAAAAGAAAATGAACACAACAAGAAAAGGGGAATATTACTATCAGAAGTAATATGCTATTACATTCAGTACAACAAAAATAGACTCCACAATATGCCCTATGGGCTTACAATGTTATCAGATTCTGGAGAAAACCCTTCTCACAATACCTTCTCCCAAACTCCACCAAAAACTACGTTTACAATGCCAGAAATGACCTTAAGTAACCCGAATTAGGTTTAGAGTTAGGAATAATTTTTAAAATATGCCATTTGGCATCCACCGCCAAAACAGAAGGTTCTAGAAAACACGTCAAAAAGTCGGTGCAAAATTAGAAGAATCCAAAATGGTAGTCCAAATTTCGGAAGGCATAACTTTTGATCCAAGACTTCGATTGACGAAACGTTTACATATTTGGAAAGCTCTCCAGGCGCTCTATAGCCCTATGGACAACCTTCACTCGTCCCCCATTTTTTGGGCCCGTATGAGGCCGTTTAGTGTCTCAAATCTGACTTTGAAGCACTCTTAGGGGGTCTCCAGGCAACTTAAAACTGCAATAAACTTTCAAACGTAAAGCCTTTTGACCTGACTCTTTTTCTGGGGTGCTTTAAATTACAAGTATAATCATCCCTCCAACTTACACCCTCTAACTCATCATAATTATGGCTCAATTACAAAATAACCTATTTTTTGCATTGGCACATATCTCAAGGTGCTCAAAAACACTAACCTAGAAAACCAAAAGTGGAACTATGAGAGTTGGAATCTCTATTTGACCCAAATGGGTATCCAAAAATAAAAACACATTAAACAAAAACTAACACTAAGCATATTTCTGGGTGATACAGGATTGCCCTTACACCACTAGATGCTCCTGCATCAGACACCTAGGGTAAATTGAAAAGTGACCCTATCACTTTATAGTTGGTAGAGGAAACCAAAATGGGCAACCTCCGTTGCGGATATCCAAGTTGAATCCTCCACTGATCGTCCTTTCCACTTCACCAGGTATTCTTCATACTACCTATTTCTGGTACTACGGCCCACACGACTATAAAAAATTTCTTCAATCTCTTCCTTCTCAAAAGTAGGAATTAGACATGGCTCCAACATCAATTCCTCTGCACCATCATCATGATATTCTATTAAGTCTGCAATATTGAAAATAGGAGAAATGTGAATCCCATTTGGCAACTCCACCTCATGCATTTCCTCAATCATGTTTGTTCAATATTTTGCAGGGACCAAATTTCTTCATCCTTAGCTTGTTGTAGGTACCCACTGCAATTCATTCCTTCCTCAAGCATACCATAACTAGATCCGCAACTTCGAACTCCTTATGTCTCCTCTTTTGATTTTCTCTAGCCTTATACTGTAGGTTCGTCTTGGCAATATGTGCATGTACCTCCTCGTGTATGTTCTTGACATATTCAGCAAAGTCTTACACCTCAGCACTTGTCCTCTCTCCTTGCTCCATTTTCCTCAGCTCTGATGTAGTCCTTGGACTACTCCCATACACAATTTGGAATGGTGATCTACCAGTACTATTCACAGAATTATTGTAAGCAAATTTTGTTTGTGGTAGAATCAAATCCCATCCCTTGGGCTTATCTCCTACAAAGCACCTCAACAAATTGCCCAGACTGATATTCACTACTTATGTTTGTCCATCAGTCTACGGATGATGTGCAAAACTAAACTTCAATTCTATCTTCAACTTCTTCCACAAAGCCCTCTAGAAATACCCAACAAATTTAGTATCTTTGTCAGAAACAATACTTTTTGGGAGACCATGTAGCCTCACCACCTCTTTGAAAAACAAACCTACAATATGCATTGAATCATGAGTCTTGTGGCATGGAATGAAATGTGCCATCTTAGAGAACCTATCAACCACCACAAATATTGAGTCATTACCCCTTTGTGTCCTCAGCAATCCAAGAACAAAATCCATACTTATGTCCTCCCAAGGCTTCGTTGGAACAAGCAATGGCTAATAGAGTCCAGTATTTTGACTAAATCCTTTGGTTGTTTGACATACTCGACAACTCTGCACAAACTTCTTCACATCCTGTGACAATTGAGGCCAAAAATAATGTTCACTAATAATGGCAATGGTCTTATCTCGACCAAAGTGTCCTACCATCCCTCCACTGTGCTTCTACTTGATCAAGTTCTCCCTCATGGAACTCCTTGGAATACACAATTGACTGCCCTTGAACAACATAACATCCTGAATCATGTAATCTAGCCACCTGGTCCTACCTAGAGTAGCAGGTTCTTTACAAGCCTTCCAAGCCTCTGCAAAATCAGGGTCCTCAGGGTACAGATTTTTGAGTTCATCAAACTCAACCACTTCAACCTACATTTTTTTCAGCAATAATTGTCTCCTACTTGATGCATCTGCAACGCTATTAGACCTTCTGCTTCTATGTTTCAATACAAATGTATAGCCTTGCATGAACTCTACCCATTTCAAATGTCTCTGATTCAATTTACCTTGGCTATTTAGGTATTGCAATGCCTGATGATCAGTATACAAGACAAATTCTTTTGGCGACAAATAATACCTCCATTTCTTTAAGGCCTGAACTATTGCATAGAAATCCTGATCATAAACAAAATACTTCTTTGCATCATTCAATTTTTCACTAAAATAAGCAATAGGTTTACCTTCTTGGCTCAACACAGCGCCAATAGCACTACCACTAGCATCGTAATCCACCTCGAACACTTTGTTAAAATCCAGAAGTGCCAACACAGGTTGCTTTGTCACCTTCTTCTTCAGCAATTCAAAACTCCTTGCAGCTCCTGTAGTCCACTTGTACTCTTTTCTATCCCCCTCATTGTTTCAGTCAGGGGTGCACATATACTACTAAAATTCCTAATGAACTTTTTGTAAAAACTAGCCAGACCATGGAATGACCTCGCCTCAGTGGCAGACCTTGGAGTAGGCCATTCCAAGATGACCTTCACCTTCTCTGGGTCCATTTTGAGACCTTCGGCTAATACAACAAACCCCAAATAGACTAACACCCTTTTGACAAAGCTACATTTCTTCAAATTAATCAACAATTTCTCTTCCCTCAACCTTTCAAGGACACTACAAATGTGCAATAAATGTTCATCCAAAGACTTACTGAAAATCAAAATATCATCCAAATAGACAATAACAAATTTTCCCAAAAATTTCTTTAGTACCTCATTCAAAAGCCACATAAAGGTGCTTGGCGCGTTGGTCAATCCAAAGGGCATGACTAACCACTCATATAGACCCTCCTTGTCTTCAATGCAGTCTTCCACTCATCTCCCTCTCGTATCCATATCTGGTGATAACCACTCTTGAGATCTATCTTTGTGAAGTACTAAGCTCCACTCAAGGAATCCATAAGATATCCATCCTTGGCAAAGGAAACCAATACTTGATGGTTATTTTATTTATAGCCAGAGAGTCTGTACACATTCTCCACTCTCCATCCTTCTTTGGTGCCAGCACTGCAAGTACTGCACATGGACTCAAGCTCTCAAATTAGACCTTTCTTCAACAGCTCTTGAATTTGTATATTTAGCTCCTCAGTCTCAATAGGAGTCATCCTATTAGCAGCTTTGTTTGGCAAACTAGCTCCAAGGACTAAATCTATTTAATGAATGATTTGCCTTATTGGCAGCAACCCTTCTGGAACATTATCAGAGATGACATCTCCATTCTCACTTAATAGATCTGAAACTTCAAGTAAAACTTCACTACTACTTTCCTTATCCTTTCTAGGAATTAAAGCATAACACATATGCTGATGTTTCATGCCATCCATAAATTTTCTTCCATCAACAAGACATACCCTAGCACTACTGCATACCTTTTCACCCTCCCTTATCAAGGGCTTCAATTTGTGGCGAACTCCATCTTTTGTTAGGGAGTATGTATTTGCATGACAATCATGTATAGAATGCCTATCAAACTGCCATGGCCTTCCCAACAATAAATGGCAGACATCCATTGGCATGATGTCACAAAGAGCCTCATTATGGTAACTCCCAATCTTGAACTTTACCAAACATTGCTCACTAACCAAGACCTTATGATCGTCCTGCACCCAAGCAATCCGATAGGGATGGGGATGTTTCTCTCTCTTGAGCTTAAGCTTTGAGACCATTTCTTCTAACACCAAGTTGTTAGTGCTCCCACCATCAACAATCACATCACAAACATTTACCCGCACACTTGCACCTAGTACAAAACAAACTCCTCCTTTGTCCAAGTTCAGTCTTACCGCTCAGTAAGACCCTTTCATTAACAAGAACCTCTCCTCTTTTTGCAGACTGTGCATCATCATCCACATGAGCAACCCTTGCTTGACCATTAGCTCTCCTATCTACCCTTCCTTGGCATTGAGGGCATTCGTAGACATGATGACCTTCTTCATTGCAATAAAAACAGGTACCATGGAAGCCTCCTCTTCCTTAACCTTGTCCACGTCCTCTACCTCTTCCTCTCTGATCTCTAAAGTTTTGATCACGAGAATGGTCGAAACCCTCGTTCCTCTGGTTTCAATTGGTACCCACATCTTCATTTTTCTTCTGGTTCTCAGTTCGGCCTCCAAAAGACCTACCACTGCCCCTTCCTCCTTGACTGTGCCCTCTGTGCCTTCCATCAAACTTTCTATTTAACTTCTCCTCAACTCGCAACGAAAACTGGTATGCCTCTTCAATGCTAGTCATTCTAACCAGACTTAACTCCTCCTGAATGCTAGGTCTTAACCCATCAAGGTAACGGACAACCTTCTCCTTGTTTTCTTCCGCATGCCTTGCCCTAATAAGGACTCAATAAAACTCCTTTGTGTATTCCTGGACAGAGTTTCCCACTTGCTTTAACCCTTGCATCTTCTTGAACAAATCAAGCTTGTAATCAACAGGAATGAATTGCTTCTTTAGTTTGTCTACCATGCAATCCCATCTTGTGATTTTCTCCTTTCCTCCTCTATTTCTTTCCAACTAAACCTCTTGCCACCAAATTTTGGCATGGCCTTTCATTTTGACCTTCGCAAACTTAACCCTATCAGGATCCCCGATATTCTCATACTCAAAATATTCCTCTAGCTCATTAATCCAATCAATCAACTCATCTGGGTTTAGATTTCCCAAAAACATGCCGACATCAATTTTAGGTCTTTTTCCCAACTTGGCAATGGCCCTAAAAAGCTTCTCCGCCACCTGGTTTAGGACTTCTCCATCTCCTTCCCCTTCCTGCACAATATTTCCTTCTTCATTTTCCTCCTCACTTTCGTCGCCTACGGCAATATTCATCCCCCTACGGATCTCCTCTTGCAATGCCTGAACTTGTCTCTAGAGGGCTCTAAACTTAGGAGGAACAACTCCGGCCCTTGCACCATGCTCCCTTCATAGAGGCATCTTCTCGCTATATCAAAACCCACAACCACACAATCCTGGTGCAAACTGCCTCATAGTCAGCGCTCTATCTACACACTCAAGAAAACCTAACTCTGATATCACTTGATGAAGGGACGCTCTGATACCACTTGATGAAGGGACGCTTTAATACCACTTGATGAGGGCACAACCCAAGACAAAATGAACACAACAGGAAAAGGGGAATATTACTATCAGAAGTGATAGGCTATTACATTCAATACAACAAAAATAGACTCCACAACATGCCTTATGGGCTTACAATGTTATCAGATTCTGGAGAAAACCCTTCTCACAGTACTTCTTCCAAACTCTACCAAAAACTACATTTACAATGCCAGAAATGACCTTAAGTAACCCAAATTAAGTTTAGGGTTGCGAATACATTTTAGAATATTCCATTTGGCATCCACCGCCAAAACAGAAGGTTCTAGAAAACACGTCAGAAGTTGGTGCAAAATTAGAAGAATTCAAAAATGGTAGTCCAACTTCCGAGAGGCATAACTTTTGATCTGGGACTCCGATTGACGAACCGTTTACACTTTCGGAAAGCTCTCCAAGCGCTCTATAGCCCTATGGACCAACTTCGCTCGTCCCCTATTTTTTGGGCCTGTACGAGGCCATTTAGTGCCTCAAATCTGACTTTGAAGCACTCTTAAGGGGTCTCCAGGCAACTTAAAACTACAATAACTTTCAAACCGTAAAGCCTTTTGACCTAAATTTTTTCTAGAGTGCTTTAAATTACAAGTATAATCATCCCTCCAACTTACACCCTCTAACTCATCATAATTATGGCTCAATTACAAAATAACCTATTTTTTCATTGGCACATATCCCAAGGTGTTCAAAATACTTAACCGGTTCTAGAAAACACGTCAGAAGTTGGTGCAAAATTAGAAGAATTCAAAAATGGTAGTCCAACTTCTGAGAGGCATAACTTTTGATCTGGGACTCTGATTGACGAACCGTTTACACTTTCGGAAAGCTCTCCAAGCGCTCTATAGCGCTATGGACCAACTTCGCTTGTCCCCCATTTTTTGGGCCTGTACGAGGCCATTTAGTGCCTCAAATCTGACTTTGAAGCACTCTTAAGGGGTCTCCAGGCAACTTAAAACTACAATAACTTTCAAACCGTAAAGCCTTTTGACCTAATTTTTTTCTGGAGTGCTTTAAATTACAAGTATAATCATCCCTCCAACTTACACCCTCTAACTCATCATAATTATGGCTCAATTACAAAATAACCTATTTTTTCATTGGCACATATCCCAAGGTGTTCAAAATACTTAACCAAAAAACCAATAGTGGAACTATGAGAGTTGGAATCTCTATTTGACCCAAATAAGTATCCAAAAATAAAAAACACATTAAACAAAAACTAACACTAAGCATATTTTTGGGTGATACAGGATTGCCCTTACACCACTGGATGCTGCTGCATCACTTCCTTACATATTCTGAATATATATTTTTAAATTTCTTCTTTTTATTTTGTTTCCTCTTCTTACATCACCATAACTCACTCTTCTCCATATACATAATCAGATTTACAATCTGAATATATTTTCAATCACTTCCTTTTACTTCTTTAATATTCTTCAATTGTTCCTTTTCATTCTTCAATCACTAACTTCTTTTCTTCTTATTATTCACTCTCTACAATACTTCTTCTAAACTTCTATTCTTCCTTATGTTTCACCGCTCATATTTGTTCATTTCTATTTTTGTAATGTCCCCTTTTTCTGGGACATTATAATTCTTTGTTGTCGGCTCACTTTGCCTAGGTTTCGGGGGCGAAAAAGTTCTTTACGGAGTTTAGTTCGAGATTTGGCCTAGACATTTCTAGTTTCGGACCCATTAGAGCAGTTTTGGCAGGTTGTTTGAATGCTTACTATTTTTAGTAAATAAACAGAGCTCAGAATTCTTGGTATCTCAATGTTGGTTTGGAAGCGTCTCGCCAATAGCTTTCCAACAAGCTATTGCACGTGCTTATCCGAGTTCATTTGGTCAGTTATTTTGATGCCTAATGATTATATGGTTTACTGACTAAGTGACTTTAAAAAGTTCATTTAATTTGTCACTTTATTTTAAAAAGGTATTATATTCACTTAAGTGACTAAAGGACAAAAAAGGTGTTTTATCCCACATTGCCTAAAAAGGTGTGCATCACATTGGGAAAAGTGATAAAGGTATAACAAACTCCGCATGGGGAGTTAGGAAGATTATAATATTTAAAACAAATATTATTCTGGGAGCTAGAAACAGTGACTGGTTATCTCTTCAAGGACGCAAACCCTTGAAGAAGCTTTTGGAGGTTGGATGCAAACCTAGCCTTCTTACAGATTTAATCTGCATTTGCCAATCTGAATATTATTTCTGTTTATAAGATTGGATTATTTGGATTGTTGCATGTTATTGTATTACTGTTATATAATACAGTAACATATTTGGCGGTTATTTTTGTTAACTCCTAGTTTATATATGTACTTCTAAATATTGGAGGAAATAAACAAACTTTTTTGAGTTTTATTGTATGCAAATTTACTGGTTACAAATCAATTTAAGTTCTAGAATTTATGTCAAATATTGGTTCCTATTCGGCTTTAAATCTGAACGTTTATATCAAGGGTTTTTAGTAAAATATCCGAAAAGGGATATTACAGTGGTATCAGAGCCATGCATCCTGCCAACCTATGAAATTATATCAGCAATTAAATTGCAGAAGGAAAACACACACAAATATATGATAATATAAAACTCTGAAGGTTACCTTGTGACTGGATTGCCATAGGACGAAATCCCTAGGCATTGAATAGTGGGACGTAGCCCCCAGTTGCTCTGGATATCGACTTTGCAAGGAAAAAGAATATCTGAATAGTGAATCCCGTATTGTTCTAGTTGGCAATGAAGCTTATATTTTTATTTACACGTGAGGAAGGAATAGCAGGTACAAGGAGTGGAAGTTTGGACTGCCGTATAGAGCAAAATACAAGTCCTAGCCGTAATACAGAGGAGACTGCAAGTCATACTCTTCTAATGTTCCTGCGGGTGTCTAGAAGAAGGCAACGTTAAAAACAGAGATCAATGCTTAAGCGGCTCATGTTGAAATGAAGGTAGTTGCAAGTGGCAGCTCCTACAGGCACAAGAATATCAAAAAGCAGTTTGCAAAAAACAATAATGCCATGTAGCAAGTAGAAAGGAGTGCGGCAGCAGGAGTCGGGTCTATTTGGCAAGCCATGATGGTATGTTGAAACGGGAATGACTGTTCCAACTTCATTGTGCGTGAACTTCTATAGCGGCCTTCACCTAAACCAATATCTTAGACAAACTACGGGTTATGCTGAGAATAGTGATTTCTTTCAGCAAAACAAGGTAGTGCCAGATCGAAGAATTTAAGAAGGCAGCATATAGAAATCTTATCCAGCATTTTGAGTAATCTCCTACCATGACAGACCTGGGCATTTCCCTCACGTGCTGAGCCGTTAGCCACTGTTTCATAATCTTTTGGGCATCACCATCTTCTCAGTAATATTTTCATATAGGGAGTAGAGCTACCTGCTGGTCATAGACGGACGGTATATGGGAGACAATGGCACTGGCTAAGGTAGAAGACACGAGCAGGCCTTCACCCGTAAAACCTAGTTCATTGCACATACCCAACAAGGAAGGTAAGGGTTGTTGGAGTCAAGGGGGGTCATTGTAGACTAAGTCGCATTTCCTACACCCATTCACGGGTTGTTTCACACAAATGTTATCTCCTTGGACAAGGCATCATCCTCACCAAAGTAGAGTCAGGTTTTTCATTAGTATTTGGGTTTTCAGCAGCAGTTTGATAGTTGGGGGTGAGACTGGTATGTTTGGTAGATTTTTCACTAGTTGCTACGGATTCTAAAATATCTTAGGACACTCATCAAAACTGGGTCTGCCATTCTCTCCTCATTCTGGAATGTCGTGATTTTTTAATGATAGCATATGTTTAAATCCCAACTGCAGACTGTAGTGTTAAATCCATCAATTTTATGGTATGATTAAATTGTGTGGTGAGCCTGTGTTCAACTTTCAATACCAATTAGTTTGAATGTATTGGCATTTTTCTTATTTGACATGTTCTTGGTATTAAGTTTCATGAAAAGCAGAGAGCTAGACAATAGTATATAATTTTTTAAATACTAATTATCTCCCAACTGTTTGACGAAATTCATGTCAGCTTTAGTCAATATTTATTATCAAAACAAGCAGAGAACATTTCAGCAAGTACGGCTTCAGCTGGAGACACCGCTAGCAGAGAAGTCACGTCTTGCACAAGAAAATGCCAATTATGCCCACGAGAATCGATTTTACGTGAAGTAGTTGAGTACCACCAGTTAACTATGCAGGATGTTGTTTATTTGGATGAGAAAATAGAGGAAGTGACAAAATTTGGTTTAGATCCTCTTAGAGGAACACAAAAATAAAGGCTTCCTTTTGAAAAGTAAATTTTATCATGTCGTTAAGAAGATCTAGTTAAAGTGCCATCACTTGCTTATGCAATCAACATGTGATTGATTACCTTGGATGGTATATATCCTCAAGTGACAGCTTTGAAGTCCATTGCAGAGATGAAGATGTTGAATCTACATCTTGAGAAGTCGAGTTCATGTCTATGATATTGGTTGTGGCGTTGGAGTCAACTTGGTGGTCTAAAACTTGTTGATAGAGGCATGCTAATTGGGTGTTGTCCTAATATTTTCAAATGCATTACCTTTCAAAGCAGAAGTTGTATCAAAATGGCATTCCTGTGGCAACAAAAACCAAAACAATGGGGGCACTAAATCAAATGGACTTCCAACTTGATATTAAAACTGAAGTAAGGAGACTATACGATGATTATAAAAAATTCCCGTCAAAGCTTCAAAAAGAATTTTCTTTCATTGTTTATGTGGACTTTCAGCTAGAGCTGCAAAACAAGATGGATATGATAAGAAACAAATGCTATGATTTGGTTTAAGATCTCCTTGAAAAGGACAGTTATAAAAAATTGCATAAGAATGACATTAATCAACCTGATAGCAGTACTAAAAAGGAAGAGCAACCTTCGCATGATAATATGCAAAATACTAATAATGGCTCAAGTATACTAATAGGTAACTGGGAGACAGGAGTGTCTTATGGAGCTGTTTACACTAATCCTTCTGATGAGCATGTTGATGGCTCATATAAAAGAGTTGATCAAACCACCAACGTTGGCAACTCCTCATCTTATTTAGACATGAAAAACGCCAGCATCTTATTTGGTAACATGGAAATTAATTTGGATAAATTTTACGGTGATACCAGGCTGGAAATTATGTCAGATTTTGAGGAGCAAATGGACCGCAATGTTGGCAGGATAGATGATCTAGCACACATTGAGTTAGAGGACATATCTGAAAATGTTGTCTCCCTAGGTGATGAAAATCAGAAGATTCTATGGAGAACAGCCCGCTTGTGTTCGAAGGAGATGGCCAAAAACCATTATCACTCCTTGACTTATTGGATATGTTTTTGATCAAAGAGGACAAGCTTGTCCAAGTGTTGACGAGGATGGATGATTCTTCCAAATTGATTGAGGATCTCATGCAAAAGATTGTGATAGAAAAGAGACATGGGAATGAATGTGGTGTCACAAGTCCTCTTTTACATACTATTTTTGAAACTTTGAAAATGATAAAATATGATTACTTGCAACTATTAATGGATAGGGATCTAGTAATAAAATTTGGAAAGGACAAGGAGAGGGAGATAGATGAGCTATGCCTTCAATTGAGCTTAACACATTACTCCATCCACAACGCTAAAAATCAAATGAGTGGGGCAGCCACGTATGAAGAAGATAACCGTGGTTCAAGGGCTCAAGAAATCACGCAAATCATTGAAGGAATTCATAAAGTGGGTAGATGTGAAGGCAAATAATGTAATTCAATCACGTGTTCCCCATCTGAGACTTTCTATGATGAGAAAAATTCTATGGATCAGCAAGTTGATGAGTCTGAAAATTCAGATTTTTATGACAGCAGCTATACATTTTCACATGAGCATATGGTTAGTGATACAACAAGTGAGGATAATTCAGAGATTCCAATTAATAGTGAACCTTCCTTTTATGAAGACTTTGACATAAGCGAAGGTACTTATGGTGAAGTAGGAAGTTTAGATTTATCCTTAGCATGCTCTGAGGGATTTTTCAGCTTAGCCAGAGATTTATCACCCAATTCTTATGAGATGACCACGGCCTACTTGTTGATTGGTGATTTTTCTTATTGGTATATTCCAACTATCAATGATTTGCTTGTGTATTTTAGTAGTATATTTGCTGATCCTATTTGGCCTTCAGGGATCAACGAATCATTTGCTGATGAGTGGGGAGAACATACATTACTCTACGTTCCATATGAGATGTCTACATTTTTTGTTCAGCAGTATATTGAAAACAGTGTTAGCATTCATGATGTTGGTAATTCACCAACCACTCTTTCTTTTACCCAGGATCATGTTGATTGGGTGATCAGGGATCCAGGTGTTAATAGTATCTTACATCTAGTGGATTATGTTGTGTTGTTACACTGTCACAGGATTATGATCGGTGTGTTTCAGCCCACTCTTTCTTTTACCCAGGATCATGTTGATTGGGTGATCAGGGATCCACGTGTTAATAGTATCTTACATCTAGTGGATTATGTTGTGTTGTTACACAGTCACAGGATTATGATCGGTGTGTTTTAGCTTTCTGACACATCAAAGTTCCAGAGATTAGGATTACTCCATTTTCACTAGGATGATATGGTGGTGTCAGATTGGTCGGATCTGTCATTGTCATCGGTACAAATATCACAGGAGTGGTACAATGGTACAATGGTACAAATATTACAGGAGCTGGTCAGTGGTATCTCAGACAACGCATGAGTTCTCACTTGAGATCCAGGTGGAGCATCCCTATGTATTGCCTTTTATCGAGGAGCTACGTGGAGAGTTTGGTTGCTATCATCTTGGGGTGGATATTGGTATATTGTTGAGCTCCCATCTTCACTGGACAGTAGAGGCTCTTAGGGTTACTCATGGAGTGAGGCATTCATTCTGACTGAGGGAACTGGCACACAGGGCAGCGGCACATGGCAGTTGGTGTCCCTTTTTGGTGAGACTTGGAATTGTGGCATTTAGTTATTTGGCACATTGATCCCTATTGTACTATTTCATTATTCCAAGTTTGAAAAGATGCATGCCAGGGTACATCAGCTAAAGAGTAGAACCTCTTTCTCGAGGCGAGTATGAAATCCTGGCATTGGTTTCTGGCATCTGCAAGTATGAGCGGACTGCTTGAGGGCAAGCAATCTTTGAGAAGGGAGGCTTTGTAATGTCCCCTTTTTCTGGGACATTATAATTCTTTGTTGTTGGCTCACTTCACCTAGGTTTCAAGGGCGAAAAAGTTCTTTACGGGGTTCAATTTGAGATTTGGCCTAGACATTTCTAGTTTCAAACCCATCAGAGCAATTTTGGTAGGTTGTCCGAATGCTTACCATTTTTAGTAAGTAAACAAAGCTCAAAATTCTTAGTATCTCAATGTTGGTTTGGAAGTGTAGAGAGCTTTCCAAAGAGCTATTGCACGTGCTTATCCGAGTTCATTTGGTCAGTTATTTTGATGCCTGATGATAATATGGTTTACTGACTAAGTGACTTTAAAAAGTTCATTTAACTTGTCACTCTATTTTTTAAAAGGGTATTATGTTCACTTAAGTGACTAAAGGACAAAAAAGATGTTTTATCCCACATTGCCTAAAAAGGTGTGCATCACATTGGGAAAAGTGATAAAAGTACAATAGGCTCCACATAGGGAGTTATGAAGACTATAATATTTAAAACAAATATTATTCTAGGAGCTGGAAATAGTGACTGGTTATCTCTTCGAGGACGCAAACCCTTGAAGAAGCTTTTGGAGGTTGGATGCAAACCTAGCCTTCTTACATGTTTAATCTGCATTTACCAATCTGATTATTATTTCTGTTTATAAGATTGGATTATTTGGATTGTTGCATGTTATTGTATTGCTGTTATATAATTCAGTAATGTATTTGGCGATTATTTTTGTTAACTCCTGGTTTATATATGTACTTCTGAATATTGGAGGAAATAAACAAACTTTTTTGAGTTTTATTGTATGCAAATCTGCTGGTTACAAATCAATTTAAGTTATGGAATTTATGTCAAATGTTGGTTTCTGTTCGGTTTTAAATCTGCACATTTATATCAAGGGTTTTCAGTAAAACATCCGGAAAGGGATATTACAATTTCCTTCTCTCAAGTGCTGACTTCTTATTCGTTTTTCTTTCATATTGTTCACTATACAATTCTCTAAATTCTTCTTCTCCTCCGCACATTTACTCTAGTGTTTCACTTATCTGCCCTGTCACTACTTGCTTACATTTTTTATCAATTTCTTTTAATCTTTTATATAGGATTCACAAGTATTTTCATCTAATGGTCATGTCCCTTCTTTTATATCCGATGACTCTTCGTAGATAATCTTCTAATTATCATTTCATATTGTTATTTTAATTGCACTCTTCATAAATGTTGCCAGCTCCTTTATTAACATTTTAATATTATCGGCCTTGTAGTTTCTTGGCATCAACTTATGTAGTGACTCTTACTTCTGCATTTTAATAATCATTATTGCTGGAGACTATTGTTTTTGCATCTCATATCTCCTTGGTGAACTATCTGTCTACTTTCGTTGCCAATATGCTTTCAGTTTACGGCTGCAACCATGTTTGTGCTACACTTTATTGATAAATCATTGCTCCCATATTTCTTTCTCTCTTATCTTGGACGATTTCTCATTTGTCTCTTGGATGACATGGAGGATTTTGACATTGTCTTTAATACAGATTGCATGTTTCACGGTACGTTGACTTTGTCATTCAAACATTTATGCCACAGCATATTCTGATTTTTTCGGCTGCTTGGTCATCGTGGTTGGTCTCGACGTGTAGAAACTTAAAGCAGGTCTCTTTGTTAGACACAAACACTATCATGCCCTTCATTTCTTTAACAAAGTAAATTCTAGCGTGGCTCCTCTGCTTGAAAATTATATCGCTAAGTTTGGTTCATCTTTCAAAACTGATGATGCCTCTATGGGTGATACAGCAATGAATCTCTTGACCATGTGTTGTTCCATATATCCCTGATTTTAAAGGATTACCATGTCGTTGATTTGCTTGTGATATATGAAGGCTACCGATGGCATTTCTAGAAAATGATTATAAAAACCTGGGCTGTCGTATGCATAATCTTTGTGTTGCCAAACATCTTCTAATATTTGATTTTTCTGTTTGAACTCTTATCAAATATTCATCGTTGGCTCGTCATCTTTTTCCTATTTGATTCAATATTTGAATACGATACATAGGTTATTGTATATTTTCTTTTATTGTAATCCATAGATTATCTGCATCAAATTTATTTGATATCAACTGTTTGCCATTATGTTGCTCTAGTATCACTGCAGAAATCTCAATGTTTATTGTGCATAATATTCCACTGCACAATTCCTATGACTTACAGTGGATACTAAAATATTTGATATCTTCTCCAACCTGTACGTGTTTAACTTCTAGACCTGTAGGTGTTGCAATCACAGCTAGTATATGTCTCTCTTCATTCTTTAACAACCACACTATATTTATGTGTTTATATATATTCAGATTAATGTATGTCTCTTTATTATCTCGATGTTCTTTGTACTAATGTTATAATCACTTCACTATATATTTCTTGTTTACACACTATAAGAAATATTAATCTCCTCCATTTCTTTTCATGCATCTTTTCATATATGATATATCTGATGTTTCATTTCATGTTACAAATGCACAGTGAAGTAACTGTTGTATCATCATCATAGTATCTTCAATATCTGTATAACCATCAATGACAGTTCTTCGCACCTTTGACATCAATGACAATAATTCCATCACATAGAATGTAAATTATGGTTGTGACAGAGAGTTACGATGCACACAACAATAGTATACTGAAAATGCAAATCTTAGGCTAAATAAGCACAGACGATATACTCTGAATAAACATCAACGAACACTTTTACTAAACACTAGTAAATCTGAACACACTCGATCTCTCTGAACGCATTGATAATAATGATGAACTGTTGTAGATTCACAAGGCTTGCTGTAGAAAAGTCTTAACAACACATATATCTGAAGAATGTTGTGTATAAACCAGAAATATTCTGCACACACCACACACTTAATTTTCCACAATAACTCTTGAATAATACCCATAAAAGGAGGAGCACACAATCACAAAGGATAATCCCGTGCCAGAATTCCAGGAGCCATTGAGAGGGAGGTGAAATGATACAAGTGTTGTTTTCCATATCGTCAGGAACCAACGATGCTTCGTTCACCCAATATATTTCGATAAGCAATGGTAAGTACTAGGATAGGTGATGTGTAGTATGACTTCCAGTCAGCAACACACGTGGAACATAAAGACAAAACTATCAATGCATATGAGAACATGGCTCGAATACAAAGTGAAGAAGAGCAACGATAGATAGAAGAACAGCGCTAATTAAACCAATAACATTTTAGAAGAGATGGAGTATCTTGGAGTATCCACGACCATAGAAATATGAAGACTAGAAATACACAGAAGAACACTATCAGGATCGAAGACCTATTTTGAAGCTACAACTTCAACACTTCTTTGCAAAAAAGAGATCTTCGGTGAACCAGCTCATGGAAAAAACAAGCAGCTGCAACAAAAAGTATTGTCAACAATATCTCATCATATCAATAAACAATTGTTATCTCATCATAACAATATTCACCATAGCTATTCCTAGAGGGTCGATCAGAATAATAAAGACAGGTCATGAAATCACACACATGACCTCCACCATGCCTACTCATCGAGGGTGGAATGAGGGCTTACACCTCAGACTTCTCCTAGGGAAGAATGCATTTGCACCATGCCTACTAGCAAAGGGTGGATCCACCATACCTACTCATAGAGGCTGGAACAAGGGATTTCCCCTCAAACTTCTCTTGTAGAAAAGAACTCATTAACAAGGGATTTCAACTCAAACTTCTCTCGCAGAGAACTCATTAACAAGAAATGAATCATTGGAGATGAGACTCTCTCAGCAAGAGCATCATTCTCCACAATACCAAGCTTATCCCAAAAGTAATAAAACTTCACTCTCATAAGTGGATTGGTGAGAATTTCTGCAATCTGCTGAGAATTTCCGCAATCTGCCCTCTGAGAAATGTACTTAAGCTCAATGGCTTTTATTTGAACCATACCCCTCAAATAATGATATTTAATTTCCATATGTCTTGTCCTATGATGAAGAATTGGATTAACTGGAAGTTTCACTCAGCTTTGATTATCACACATAATCATAGTAGGTTTAGAAAGTTGTCCAAATAAACAAACAAGTAATTTTTGAAGCAACATAGCTTCTCTTGCAGTCGCACAAGCTGCAACATATTCTACTTCAGCAAAACTCTAGGTAACACAAGATCTTTTCATGCTGCATCATGGATTCATCATTGAACCCAAGCTGAAACAATATCCTGAAGTACTCTTCCTATAAGGCACACACCATGCCCAATTTGAATTAGAGAACCCTTGTAAATTCAGCTCAACATCTGAAGAATATTTTAAGCCATATCCTACTGTACCACAAACATACCTCAAAATATGTTTGGCTGCCACAAGATGAATCTGCCTTGGTTCACACATAAATTGTCTCAATGTATTTTCTGCATAACATATATTAGGTCTTATGTTAACTAAATACATTAAGGAACCAACTAGATGCCTATACATAGTAAGAACAACCAAATCTAAAACAGTTCCATCCTCATGTAATTTTTTCAGATTTGTTTCCATAGGAGTAACCATAGATTTAGGATCTAGCATACCAAAATCTTTTCAAGATATCTAAAACATGGCAAAAATTGAAAACCCAAATCAGGTTTCAAACAATATCCTTAGTTCAGGATATTTCAATGTTGTTGTTGAATCTTATTGCAAAAAGTATTTCAAAGGGAAAAATGGAGGCGTGTTGTTACAAGTTGTATCAAGCAATCAAGTATATAAATATACACCAGATTAAGAGATAATATTATATGAGATCTAAGGTGATGTACAACAGATTTATGGAAGAGATTAATATTAAATTCTTTACGCGTACTGATTGATTCTTAGGGTCTACCATGGTAGAGGACATGCAGAATTACAAGTAGGGTAACAGTGATGGGGACATCTTCTAGGTATGCCACCTTAGGGTAAGGAGCAGGGAGTCCCATGGGGCCAAAGGGGTACAAAGGGTACTGCATTTGGGCTTAGAAAGGATGGACCTCCAATGTACCCTATTGTGAATGCTCCTCATGCTCTCTATTGTGGTAAGTGAATTCATTAAGAATGTTCACTTATGGGAAGTAGGAAATAAGTGAAAAGATTGAGAGGAACAGTTATAGGATGACTCACTACATACTCTGCCTCATATGGATGACACGGGCCACATAAGACCAAAAGGGATGATATATCCACACTCGGGCCTAGGGTAGGTGGTCTCTAGGGTACCCTATCTTAGCTCTTCTTAACCCAAGAGATAAATCCGGTCCTAGTTGGAAGTCCATGCCTCTTATGGACCAAATGATGAATTGATTACCCCAAGGGATGGATCTAGTCTTGGTTGGATATTCCTGCCTCTTGCGGGCCAAATGACGAATTATAACCCCAAGGGATAGATCTGGTCTTGGTTGGACATTCCCACCTCTAGACCAAGTGATGAATTGATTACCCTCAGGAATGGATCTGGTCTTGGTTGGACATTCCTGCATCTTGTGGGCCAAGTGATGTATTGATTACTCCAAGAGATGGATCTAGTCCTAGTTGGGCATTCCTACCTCTTGTGAGCTAAGTGATGAATTGATTACTCCAAGAGATGAATCTAGTTCTAGTTGGATGTTCCTATATCTTGTGGGCCAAGTGATTAATTGGTTACTCCAAGAAATCTTCTACTCTCAGTTGGATGTTCTTGCCTCTAGTGAGCTAAGAGATGAATGAGATACTCTAAGAGATGGATCTAGTCTTGATTGGACGTTCTTGCCTTTTCTAGGTCAAGTGAGATGTGCGTACACATATTTATGTGTATGCTTTGTGTCTAGATAATTTCATGTGTCTACTTCATGTATGCCCCATGTCTTCCTGCACCCTTGTGTATACTTTGTGTTTTCGAGTGTATGCTGTGTCTGGTTTTATATTTTGTATTGATCTAGAACATGAGAATAAGATTAAACCAAAAGATATGAATATATTACATTTGAGGTCTCGAATGTAGGTCATGCTACATGCAAACATTGGTTTTGGAGATTGGCGCCATTATGAGATGGCCTTGATCTTTTTCTGGAAGATGTGGAGTTTTCCTTGAGTTGAACCTTGTGAAGTCCAGCTACCGATCATGATTCACAATTGAAATAAGGGAGAAAACATTTACAAATTCAATAATATCAGAGTAGCATAGCGGAAGGTAGATTACAAATAGGTCCCCATGATCATTCAATTATTTCTTCAGGACTGTAATGCCCCCAACATGAAACACCTAGACAAGCATCAGAAAACTGTCTTACTCATAAGACTTCACAAAATTCTGCAAATATCGAACCTAAGGAGTGATTAAGATGACCCAAAATAAGCAGCAAACTTATTAAACACCCATACATATGTCATGTCCTGCAAAACAACTAGGCCACTAAATTGTAGAATGAAATACACTGCCCCCACACCGTCCCCCCCCCCACAGATTAACATAGGGAGCATAAGGAATAACTTATTCCAAGGCAGCTATCGACCAAGGAAAAGAGCAATTCAATCAACCAAGGATTTAATGATTAATATAATGTTAATGAATGGAGGAAATAAATGAATTAATAGAATTCTATTTAGTTAAGTAATTCATCACTAAGTAGGATTCCATTAAGGAGAATAGACATGAATTCTAGGAGGACACAGTCCATATGAATAATTATTGAAGATAACCATCCTATGAATTTCAACAGAAGGATGTAAGGATTCATTCAGGAGGTAGAAGATTTATACTTTTGAACATTCAAATCAAATCGTAAGAGCTCATAAGAGCCTTCAATCTTGCATGTTTGGATAACATATTCACCACTCTAATGTGGCTATGAGTGCATGAATACACAGTAGCATGATCAGGAACAGCATGAGATTATCGCAGACAGCATGATTACAAGGACAGCATTCAGGAAGGGTGATCATACAATCGCTATAACCAAAGAATTATCAATTCCTTTATATGACAGATCCGTATTAACAACTCATTCAGTAACAAGCATACATCCACAGATTAATAACAAAGATTCAGTCATATCTTGCCGAGAAGACTGTATCTATGCATTCATGGGATGGTTGAGAGGAATACATCAGATCACTAGTAATTTAGCAGACTTCAAGTATAGAGATCTATCTCTATAAGCCATAACAGACCTTCCTTTCTTGACTGGATACCATAAATTATATCAGGTGTTATTATTCCATGCAAAAGGAAGCAATAATACTTACAACTGTGAATTATATATTGACTGTGAGTCTCAATCAAAGTGAAAGGTATCTCCAGCCTACTTTGTTTCAAATTTTCAATAAAAAATTGTGACCTGGGGTTTTGTGGACATTAGAGCTCTCATTGCACAAACCAGCAGTTTCCTTACCAACTACAAAATACTCTTATTTCTCCAAATTTCTTTTACAATCTGACTTCCTTAATATACTGCAATTCACCCCAAGACTGTCTATATCAGTACAGAATACTTGGTTGAGTATCAAGCTGGCATAAGAAAGCAACATCAAGTCTTCAACATCTTCTTGACTTAAAGTTACAACATCTGATTTATGGATCACACTTCCTAAGAAAGCAAAATCCCAGGAACTCATCGAATGAAGAAATTTCTTTCCTAAATCCTCTGTCAAATGCCACTTAGCCTTACTCAGTAGCTTCCTATTGAAACCAATCAACCAAGTCTCACACTCCTCTCTGCATGCTTCTCTCTTTCTCAAATACAATATTTTTTTCCAGCTTATCTTGGATGTGCAAAGAAAGATCATCCATAAGAAGAAACAACAAAAATTCTTCATCAAGCATTTAAGGTTTAAATGAGATTCTCAGTATTCACTATTGAGTACATTCCCATTAATGAAGGCAAATCAAGATGAAATGCACTCATGCTGATTTACTCCAAAATCTGAAATGTGTCATAGAAGCATTACTTAGAATAGGGGTTGACTCAGTAAGCCAAAATTTTAAAATATAAATTATTTTTGTATTTTTTGTTTTTTCTGGAGTAACAATTTGAGGGTGGCAACCTCTAGTGGATTTAAGATATAAGCCCCTCTCAAGGATGTAGAGAAAGCATCCCTTGCGGGGTTCGAGGGGTAGTGCTCCCCTACTATAGTTGATGGGCAACACCTTTGAACTACACAAATCTTCACGATGCATGCAATTTTCATAATTTTGTTTTTTTACCAGCCTCAGATCTGATATTTAAAAAATCGCTTTCATGCTTTTATATTTGAGTATTTTCGTTTTTTATTCTTTTTATCCAATTTTCACATTTGACTTGGCTAAGTCTTCCCAATAGGATTTGTCAAGTCCAACAAGCCTAGAAAAACTTGCCAAGTACCCAAGTCAGTCCATTCCCTTGCTCACCTCAAGACTTGTGGAGTCTATGAGTCCCTGCACATCTTGTAGCTATGATGTGGAATCCCCTATAATTTAAAAGTCGTATTAATGTCAAATTATTATCTCATGACATAACATGCTTTTGATTATAACCCCACATGAGCTATGAAAGAGTTTGATTCACTACCTTGGCTTTCCCATAGGTTTAGGGATGAAAAGCAATCAAATACTTCAATAAGGTAACCACCCTTCCAAATAAAGAACATTAAATGACCCCACACGTGATAATTCAGCTTGCAACTTTGCCCTAAAGCATTTTCTTGCAAGGAATGTGCACACATATTTGGTTAAAAAGATTTATTGCTATAAAAATATAACCGTGCCTTCTTCGGGTGATTAGGAGACCTTCCACAAAATCCATACAGACATTCTCCAAAGGCTAAGAAGGTACCAATATGTTAGGATTGGTAAGACAGTAATAACAATTACATGCAAATATAACCAATATCAAAAAATAATAAATCGCACAAAAAAGAACACAAGACACAAAGGTTTAACGTGGTTCACCCAATCCCTAGGCTACATCCACCAAGCAGAGAGTCCAATATTCTTTTTATCCAATGATTACAACCTAATTACAATCTGTAATCCCTTACAGCTCAATACCGCCGTAAGAAGCTACAATCTTAGCATACATCGTAAAATCCCTAACCCTAAGCCATTTTATACAAGATTTTTGCCAGTTACAAAATTAGAGCTAGAATAAATTGTCCAATAGAAAATTAGCAGCTGACGCCTTTTACAATAATAGAGTTGGTCGCTCTACCCCAGGACCCCACAAGGGGCGCTGCCCCCAAACCCCCTTAGTATCTGGTGGGAAACCACACCAAATAAAGTGGGGAAAAATTAACCTCCGAGTCTGATTAGGCTCCACATCACAACAATCTCCCACTTGGAGACTGATCAGACTCCACAACACAATAATGACTGGTACAAATTCAACTTCCAATTGTTCAGCTTATGGTACATAATATGCATACCAATGAGCTTTGAGATGTGTGCTTGCATAAATGGCCAACACATCTTCGAAGGTTGCCCAATGTCTTTGCAATGATAAAATGACCTGCATCTCTTGAAGTATGAACCTTATGTAAGAACAACCTTCATTCTTTTAAAACACATAACATGTTCATTTTGTAAAGCAATCCATCTTGGAAAACATAATCCAGTTTTGGCTCAAAATCAGCAACCTTACCCCTCAAGGCCTTCTTGTAAATCTCTCCAAAATCTTTATTTTTCCCATAATCCTCCACGAACTCCTTTCTGATGAAGGGTTCCAACTCAGAAAGTGTGCTAACCACTGAAAGAAGAGATGTGGCAGACAACATATTCACCATATTAGTGGCCACGCCCTGTTTGTACTTGATAATCAACTGGAATTGTTACATGAACATTATTGACTTGTAGTACCCATGCTGCAATTTGGTTTGAGCTTGCAAATACAGGAGAGGTTGATGATCAATGAGCAATTGTTTTGCTTCCAAAAATTCATTTTTACTGCTTGTGCTAAGCATGAAACTCTTAGTCATACATGCAATACTTTAGGACTGATTTGCAGGTGATTATTCTATGGGTGCTGCTGGGTCGCAATACCTTTGTACATTTTTCACAACTTATGTAATATAGAAAATTAAATCTATTTTTTTTCCGTTGCTACTGACTTGTTGGGACGCATGGACCAGCAAAGATTCTAATCTAGGGCCTTCGATTGACACATTATTGGATATTGTATCATTAAGCAAGATTCTCAGTCTGTATAATCATCCCGAGGAAGCATCACTATAAGGATATTAAGTCTCTCCATCCCAGCATTTCAGGTGGTCATGTTAAAGGGTAATAAAGCTACACCCAGGTTCATTTTTTTTATAGCCTGATTTGAAATGCCAATTTTGTCGCCATATCTATGCCCCACATCTTCAGGTGACTGAGGCAACCGGCCCTTCACCTGCTGTGGCTTTGCCAGAGCACGAAATGACAGATGTCCAATCACAGAAATACACCTCACTCTTTTGGATTCGTTTATTAGAACTCGAACCTCTGCATTATAATATTTGTCTATCAGTTAACAATTTTTTTATATACTTCAGCAATTACCTTAATGTATGACACACGTCAACTGAGAAATTATAAGAAAATTAAACAACAACAAAAAAGGTCATGCTAACAAATGGATACAGAAAGCAATACCCAAGAATGTGTTCGACAGAGAGAGGATGTTACCAGGAAACAACAATTGTTGGTCACGGTTTTAAACCTCCGAATCATATTCATTCCCCACAGAACAACCAGACCGAAACGCGAAATGTTAATTCAATGCATGTAAATGGCACTAATAGATACGCATTTACTTTCAAACCGCTTGGAACATGAAATTCATCTATATAAAAAAAAATTTAAAAGAATAAGAAACTCCAATTTCAAATGAAAATAAATTTGAGCATAACTTACTTCTTTTTATAGTTGGTGTAGCCAAATGCATATGAAATTGCGATATTGAACTTAAGAATACGAAGCGGGGAGTATGAGCAGGTAACACAGGAGTGAAAGATGCGATGGCCATGGCCAGATATTCTAAAACTTAGTCCACATTGACTTTGAGAATGACTGTAATCATCAAGAAAATTGTTTATTTACGGAAAAAAACCCCGAACAAAATTTTATATAAATGAAAATGATGAATTTTCAGTTGTAAAAGCAATTTGAGGACGCCGTTTGAAAGAACATGCCATTTCAGGCAAATTATCTGTACAATTTATCACAAAATATTTTTTTATGACAACCAAATGAAATTGGTACTTTTGGATCGAAGGAAAAAAATGAAATCCAGACTCACTGAAAAATTAAAATAGATTAGTTATATACATATTAATTTTTAATTATATTTTTTCTTATTTTTTAATTATATTTATATTAAGTATTTTATAGACATGAAATTAATATTTTCAATTGTTCTATGTTATTAGTACTTGTATGAGGATTTGTTGATTGTGAGATGTGATTTTTAATTTATCTTATTCCTAATTTGCATTTTTTATCTATTTATTAAAAGTGTGTTAAATTTCTATTCTAACATTCTAGCATAGAAAAATATATATTATAAGGATAGAAAATTATATATTTTAATAGTTTAATAAATAATTTGATGTTTCTTATTTTTCTAGAATTATTGTAATTGTTTTTTTGAATTATAAAGAAATACATTTTTAAAACTATATATTATTTACTGCAATTATTTATTACAAACCTTAGATAAGATGTTATTTCCTTCAATTTTTATTAATTAGTAATTAAAATTTTCTTAATTAATTTTTTAAATTTAAAATTGTAATACTATATATGTGTTAAAAGTTTTAATTGATAAATATATTATAGTTATTTCTTATCAAAATTATTATTAAATAGTTATTCCAATTTTCATTATTTAAATATTAATATTCTATTATAAAAAAATTTAAATTAAATATTATAACACAACTAGTATTATTAGAAGTCCATGTACAACAACGACAATTGAAAAATATAATATTGTAAAACTATTGTTAGTTTGTGGTGACTGATCAAGGAAGTATTATACATACTTCATAAATAATTTGGGGTTGTGGCCGACATATAGCCAACATATGGCCGACATGTTGTAACCCTAAAATGGCATAAAAATACTTGTATAAAAGGGCTTAGGGTTAAGGATTGTTTCATTATTGTGATGCGAAAATTGATTCTTGCAACGGTATTGAGCTACAAGGCATTACATATTGTAATTAGGTTGTAATCATTGGATCGTAATAATATTGGACTTGTTGTTTGGTGGATGTAGCCCAGGGATTAGGTGAACCATGTTAAATATTGGTGTCTTGTGTTCTTTTCTGTGTGATCTTTTATTTTCTGATATTGTTTATATTTGCATGTAATTGTTATTTTTGTCCTTGGTTTAATCCTAACAGGTGGTATTAGAGCGAGGTTGTTTTTCAGTTATCCTTTACAGGAAAGTCTCATGATTGAGTGAGAGTGATGGTAGACGAGGGTAAGCTGAGGATTGACAGGTTTAATGGGCAGAACTTTTAGTTATGGAAGATGCAAATGGAAGACTATCTTTATCAGAGTGATTTATGGAAGTCATTGGAAGGCAAAACCAAGAATCAGGGATCTATGTCAAATGATGACTGGGATCTTTTAGACAAAAAGGCACTTGGAAGCATTCAATTATGCCTAGTACCATCAGTGGCATTTAATATTACAAAAGTGAAGATGACAGAAGAATTGATGCAAACCCTAGCGAAACTGTATGAAAGCCCTTCACTTTAAACAAGGTATTTCTCAAGAAGCATTTCTTTAATATGAAAATGGTAGAAGGTGGATCTATTGCAGATCATTTAAATGAATTTAATACTATTACTAGTCAGTTATCTTCTATGGGTATCAATTTTGATGAAGAAATTAGGGCTCTCTTGATTTTGTGTTCTTTGCCTGAAAGCTGGAATCGTTTGGTAATGGTTGTAAGTAATTATGTTCTTGGATCTAGTACCCTAAAATATGATGATATGATCGGTGTTATTTTGAGTGAGCAAACTCATAGGAAATCCTCAAGTGGATCTACATCAAGAAGTGCTTTGAATGCACAAACCAAAGGTAGAATGACTGAAAGAGGAAATAATTTTGGAAATCATGTGAAATCAAGAGGAAATTCAAAAGGGAGGAGGTTTCAATCGAGAGAACTGAACGACTGTTGGTACTATGGGAAACCAGGGCATAAAAAGAAAGATTGTTGGACTTGAAAGAAAAATGAAGGAGATAAACCAGATGGAGACAAGGAGGCAAATGCAATAAGTAACAAATCTGAAGAGGATGCTTTGCTTCTGTCTTTAGAAAGTGTTGATGATTCATGAACCTTTTAGATTATGGTGCTTCATTTCATGCTACACCTCATATAGGTTATTTCGTTGATTATGTCCAAGGGGATTTTGGGCTTGTTTATTTGGGGGACAATGAACCCAGTTAGATTGTTGGAAAGGGAAAAGTTAAGATTAAGTTGCAGAATGGGAATCATTGGCTACTACATGAGGTAAAACATGTTTCAAGGCTGAGTAGGAATTTAATTTCAGCTTGGTATGAAGATTTGTAGAGATAGGAAGAATAGAAAATTGACATTATCTCAGGTTGATTATGTTGAGAAGGTGTTGCAACGTTTCTCTATGGAGGCACACCTTTACCTGGTCATTTGAAATTGACTAAGGAGATGTGTCCTAAGACACAAGAAAAGGAGGATAAGATGTCCATGGTACCCTATGCTTTAGTTGTAGGAAGCTTGATGTATGCTATGGTATGTACAAGGCCAGATATTGCACATGCAATGGGAGTCATTAGCAGGTATATAAGTCATCCAAGAATTGAGGATTGAAATGCAGTCAAATAGATTCTCAGATATTTGAGAGGAACATCCAATAAGTGTTTACACTTTGGGGGCTCTACTACTAATTTACAAGGCTATGTTGACTCAGATTTGGTAGGGGATATTGATAATAGGCGGAGTACTACAGGTTATGTATTTACTGTTGGTGGGATAGCCATGAGTTGGGTTTCTAAGTTACAAAAGGTTAATGTTTTATCCACTATAGAAGTAGAGTGTATTATTGCTACAGAGGTAGCCAAGGAGATGATATGGCTTTAATTCTTCTTGGAAGAATTGGGACACCCTCGTAGCGATAATTATTTGTTTATAGATAGCTAGAGTGTTATTCATCTTGCCAAGAATTATACTCTGCATTCAAAAACAAAACACATTTAGTTGTGGTACCATTTCATTTGGTCAATTTTTGATGATGGACAATTAAAGCTGGATAAGATCCATACAGATAACAATCCAACAGATATGTTTACAAAGGTAGTGACAAGGGAGAAGTTGAATTCATCTTCAGCTTCAGTTGGTCTTCTAGATTGAAGATGAATAAAAGATCATCAGAGTCTAGGGTGGTTTGATTCAATGGGAGCCCCATGTGGTAGCAGTATTGCTATAGGATCAGTCTCCAAGTGGGAGATTGTTGTCTAGTGTGGAGTCTGATCAGTCTCCAAGTGGGAGATTGTTAGTTTGTGTTGACTGATTAGGGAAGTACTATACATACTTCATAAATTCTTTGGGGTTGTGGCCAACGTATGGCCAACATATGGCTAACATGTTGTAACCCTAAAGCATCATAAAAATACTTGTATAAAAGGGCTTAGGGTTAGGGATTGTTTTGTTGTTGTGATGCAAAAATTGGTTCTTGTAGCGGTATTGAGCTATAAGGGATTACGGATTGTAATCAAGTTGTAATCACTAGATCATAATAATATTGGACTTATTGTTTGGTGGACATAGCCCAAGGATTGGGTGAACCACGTTAAATATTGGTGTCTTGTATTCTTTTCTGTGTGATCTATTATTTTCTAATATTGTTTATATTTGCATGTAATTGTTGTTTCTGTCCTTGGTTTAATCCTAACAACTATAAAATTATTATTCCACTTTTTTCATATGTATTATAATGTGTGAATCTTATGTGAAATAATGTGTTGCTTACACCAATTAATGCTTCTTAATTTGAATCATTTGTCCACAAGTACATCATTGAAAAAAATGAATTACACTTAAATATTAAATATAGTTATTAATAGTTATAAAAGTAAACATTAATATATTTTATGATAAATATAAAATAAAATTACAACTAAATTTATATACCAATTTAAAACTAATATTACTAAAGGCAAGTATTAAGCCACCACGTGACACTCGTTAGTTTTTATAGTTAAAAAAACTGATTTCTAAAATTTAAAGTTTTTTATTTTTAGTCCTCTTAACTTTAGTGAGTGAAAATGGGGTGGGGTTGGAAATAGCCCCACCAGCTTAAGAAAACTTTGTGCCACATGTCAACAAATAAAAGAAAATTTGAAAAGAAATGAAAGTTTTTAATTTTTTTATTTGATATTTTAAATTTTAAATTCTCCAAACTTCTTTAAGTTTCGGAATTCAAAATTTTAAGTGGTAGTACATTTTATGATTCATGAGACCATTCAACTTTGAACATTCCTACAAAATCTCAGCGGTGACTGCTCTATATTTTTAGGAAGCCCCCCTCCATGGGACCTAGATTAAATTTTAAATTTGTTTTAGCTTAAGAAATTTAGCTCTTAAAATTTTAGAGCTCCTTTGTAGGAAAAGATTTTGAATAAACCTTTAGCCCCTCAAAAAAAATTATCATGGGAAGCCCCACTCCACAAAAATAGAGCCCAAGGCCCCTCAATGGACCTTGTCTTATTCTGACAAAATAATGGTAAATCTAGGAAAATCACTCCCCGCAGAACCTATACATACGTTATGAAAGAAAAAGACCATATAGTTGCACTACTTTTCATGTGTGGGTTGTCCAGCCAAATGGCATTTTGTTATATTGGGTTGAAAGCATGATCATATTTAGAGTTTCTCACTTTCTGTTTAATCAAGAAACATACAAATGTCTTGGGAGTTATATTATATTTTTAAGTCATAGTGATGTGAGACTAGCTAAGCACTACTTACAATTTCTATATTTTCTTTCGATATGTTTTAAGCTTGTGTTTCTATACCAAAATATTTAATTAATTATTCTATCAATGCATTCTAGTTTTTTGGATTGTGTCAATCCTTACAAACATATATAATATTTTTTACTTGATATAATATTTACAATATATAAATCTAATATTTTATTACAGTTATATACACACACACACACACACACATATACATATACATATACATATGTTATGTATATGTGTATGTATATGTATATGTATATGTATATGTATATATGTATGTGTATATACATATGTGTGTATATATATATATGTATTTATATATAAATATGTATATATGTATATATATATATATATATGTATATATGTATTTATATATGTATATATTTGTGTGTATATATATATATATATGTATATATATATATATATGTATATATATATATATATGTATTTATATATATATATATATATATATATGTATTTATATATATATATATGTATTTATATATATATATATACATATATATATATATATATATATATATATATATATATATATATATGTATTTATAAATACATATATACATATATACAGATATATACATACACACACACACACACACACACACATATACTATTGGGACAATTGTTATGTTGTCATTGATGTCAAATCTATTGGTGAAACAATTTGCTATCTGATCTGAGTGTCATATCTATTTTATTGATGAAGAGGATTTGAGAAGTTGTTCATAACAAAAGTATTTAGAGGAAAGGTTGAGTTATGAAGAGGACATTATAAATAGACACTTGATTAGTTTGACTTTGACAAGATAAAGTGATTGTTTAAATCACATTGCAAGTAGAGAAGATAATAATGCTAAATCCTTTAGGATGTGATCAAAGACAGATCAAAGGAAAAGGCTTGACCGAGCAACAAAGCAAAAGATTAACGAACTTGAAGTCTATGTCGAGTGATGTTAGTGTCAACTGAGCATGAGAAAAAGCTTAGTAGAATTAGTGTTGATCGAGCATCAGTAATGAGCAAGTGACAGTTTATGTGTCAAGCACAAAATTTTGTAATGATTGAGTAACCCAGTAATGACCAAGTATCATAACCTAGTGTTGGTTGAGGAACAACTTTTTAACAGTTTATGAGAAATTGTAACTTCCAGCTAACTAAGTTGGTTTCTTGGGATATGGAAAGCATGTTGAAGATAAGGATCAATGAGTTGGATCATTTAATTTCAAGAGAGGATTAGGTAAATGACCTAAGGAATGGATTCCAAGATAAGTTTCTAAAAAAGAAGAGGATAAACAAGATGGTGATCAGATTCATTGTATGTGGTGGATCTAATCATAAACCCTAAGATCTATGGTGATGTTTAAGTGGCAAAAAATTAGAATTACCTATTTAAGGAGGTACAAGGGCCCAACTTACTCTCTATGTGTGTGGAATCAAGGTCAAAGGTTGGAGAAGTTGTTGATGTTATTGACTAGCAAACTTGAGCAAAAGGCTTAGAAGAGTTGAGAAGAGAAGGAGAGTGATTTCTTGTTTAGGGTTGCCAAGTGAATCAAAGACTGAGATGACAATGAGGGCCAGTCAATGAATCATTGCATGTGAGCCAAACTAAGATCTATATATGCAAAGTGAGTTGTACTTGATAGATCAAAACCTGTTGTTACTTTTTAATCATTTTAAACATTATTTGAAATCCTTTAATCAAGGTTTACCTAATAGTCATGTGTAAATCCTTTAATAGGGTGACATTTTAATGGAATGTTCTAAAGTCCTCTAACAAGGCCACTCCTAACAGGATGACTAAATCCTTTAACAAGGTCACATTTAACAATGTGTTTTGTAACCTTTAATAGGGTTGGCTCCTAACAGAGCTCACTTCATAAGAGTGAGAAATTCGTGACATATTAAAGATAGTTTTTTCCAAACTAGGTTTCCACATTAAATTCTAGTTTCAAACTTGTGTGGATGTTATTTATGGTGTTTTATTGATTAATGTTTACATTCTGCAAGTCTATTATATTTAAGATAGTGGATAACTAATTGATGTTACTGAAAGTTAACTATAGAGACTAAGCTATGGAATGATAAGATCTAAAATTATTTAAGCAATTATGTGTTCAATTAGTACATCCAAACCTTGGATAACTGATCCATCCCAACCCCACCATAACCCGCCTTCCCACTCCCTTCCCCGCCCACAATTATTCTAAATATTCTTGCAATTGATATCAGAGCATTGATGCTTGTAGAGAAAAGTTTGAAAGGTAATGGTGCAGGGCACCCTGATCATCTCCCATGAAATTTTGAGTCCTAGTTAGTATATTGTTGAGTCATGTTAGATTAGGGTAATAGACATTTCATTTCATATTATAAAGTATGCAATTAAAGTCATGTTGACCAATTTTATGTTTTAGGCAATATGGGTAAATTTGAGTTAAAAGTGAGAAAATGCCATAAATGGAAATGTAGTGTTAAAATGTCACGATAGGATGTTGGACCTATTTAGGGTGCCTAGGAAATTTATTAGAGCATAAAATCCAAAATATGCAAAAACAAGTGTAAATTTGTCAAAAGTTACAATCAATAATTTATGCAAAAATGACAAGTTTTAGAAGGTGAACAGTCATCCACCCTGAACAACCTCTTAAAGGAGGTGAAAGGTCCTATTTTTGGTTATTATACATTACATCTTCATGTAGAAGATAGAGGAGAATGTGTGGAGAAGAGGAATGAAGTGTTTTGTATATGGTTGTGAAATAGAAATCAATATTTTGGTTTAATATTGTTGTTATATTGGCATTTAAATTATAGTCCTTCTATCTTCTCCTTGAATTTATGGTTGTGATGATTTAAAGCTTCCTATTTATGGTGATGAGCATAGTACTTTTGTTGATGACTGAACATTTGTTTGGTATCATTGTGTTAGTGACAAGAATTCACTATTTGTTGCTTCGACAATAAAATCTACATATTCGGGTATTTGATTACACCCTTATGTTCGTCTCTGATATCTCATGGTTATGATGACTATTAAACTTCCTTTGAATGGTAATGATAGTGAGGATCAATATTAATGCAACACGTGCACACGCGCACACACAGACACACACACACTAATATCTAACACCGCTGGTTATGGGTATAGTTCCCTGTATTCACAGTTAGAGCAACAAGTATGTATTTTTGGGTTAAATGGTTACAGTGGCTACAAGTAATCAATATAATAAGTTGAGGAGGATTTAAAGGTTCCATTGGTATTTAAATTCACCATATTATAAATTAACACCATCCCTTTATTTTGGAGAAGACTGGGAATCAATAATTTGTGTTGTTGCATGTAATTAATCACAGTGAATCAACACTCTTGGAAAAATTGTGATAGCGGCAGATGTGATTAGTGTTGCATATGTATTGGAAAGTTAGTATATACTCTAAGGATTTTGTAGAACCATTTGGAAGCGAAGAAAAGGTGGTGGATTGGAGTTTGGAAGCTAGTCATGCTATTCAACAATGAAACCCTCACCAAGCACGGGTTTGAAATTTTAATGATCTCCTCAAAGACTAGGAGCTTGAAAATCAGCAGTTGGACAATTTTTGATAAGGTAAAACTATAAAAAAGTTCTTTTTTTTATTATTATTTGAAATTTGAGTGGGTTCATAGCTTGAGTAAGTGTGTTAAGCCTAATAGCATAAACTAGGGCCTTCGAGTTATATGCTTTAATGAGCAAGTTAACACCTTAAATTTTGGAGTTTGAGAGAGTTCAATAATGAATATCTGATTCTGCCTTTAGTATTATTAGATGTTTTAAAGATTTTGATTTATTATCCTACATTCCAAGGTAGGCTACAAGGGAGAGTCTCATTGTGAGAGTTTATATTGGTGTTTTGAAGCCCACCAAGGTGTCTAAAACCTTATGAATATTGAAGCCACTTTGTTGGCAATGAGTTAAGTATTTTGGAAGTTTATAGGTATATGGTGTTGATAAAGATCTTGGAGGGTGTAAGGTGGTGGAGATGTTAGGTACTGTGAGAGTAAGTTGTTTAGTATTGTGAAGGGTTAGGTAGAGACATTTTGAATAGGTGAGAGTGACACAAGAAATAGGCCAATCACCTGGTCTCTAACCTTGGAGAATCCCAAGGGATAGCATATGATATACTTGGTAGGCTTGGGAAGAAGCTTAGTAATCAGAATTAGTAAGTGAAGGCATAGTCATCAACACCATCCTTACATCATATTTGGTATCATTGAAGGATTACACCATATTGGAGAGCATTGTTGTGTTGGTTGTTGAAGTTGTTGCGGACAAGATTTTGATTAGAGCAAGAGAAAAGATAGTTTGTAAACATTAATAATAAAGGGGAGATGAAAAGAGAAAGAGAAAACAGAGAGAAGAGGAGGAAAGAATGTTAGAGGAAATTAGAAGTTTGAAGGAGGCACTAGCAAGGAATGAAGAAAGAGAAAGAAGACTAGAGGTTTTGCTAAAATATCAAGCAAAGGAAGAAGAGAAGCAAATATTTGACAATGAAGAGGTTAAGCATATTGTGGAGGAACCTATGAAGATAGAGGATTAGGTAGATGGAAAAGAAATGGTCAATAGATTAGACCAAATCATAAAGCCAAGGGGAGAACTAATGTCTGAAATAGAGGACATCAAGAGTGAAGAAGGAACACAAGTAGAGTTGGAACATAATGGGGCAGTAAATTCCCTATAACATTAAGGGAAAATGGGGCAAGCAATGAGCAATATGACTAAAAATGCTGATGAAAATATTAAAGAGGAAGAGCATTTGATGACTCAATCAGTGAAAGAGGTAGAGAAGACCTTAATTTATGAAGAAAATAAGGACATAGCCCTTGGAGAGGCTAAAAATTTTATGGTTATTGGTAAGCAAGATTAGACTCAAGCAAGAGGTGATTAGTGGAAGGATGTTGTGAAAACAGTAAGGTTGTTGATGAAGGCATTATTTTTGGCAAATGGTATGGTGTATAGTCAGAGAATTGTATTTGTGTTACCAAGGCAAGGAAAACCTTGGGTGAAGATGAAAATGTTTGGTTCATATGGAGCCAAGGTACCTTAGATAAAGAAGCCACCATATATTGGTACAATGTTGATCATTACTTCAAACCAAGACAGGGTTGAAGAATTAAAGATCACAATTAGGAGAAAGATAGAAGAGTTCGGTATCATTTGGAAGAATGTGAAGATGCAAAAGATAAAGGACAATGGATGGACAAGGTGGCAAGCAATTGAATAATGTCAATTGGGAAAAATGACAAAGTCTAGTTTCAAGAGCAATGCATATTCATCAAATGATATTTTGGAATTGGTTCATACCGACTTATGTGGACCTATTGGTATTCAAAGCTATTGTGGAGACAAATATTTTATTCTATTTATTGATGACTACTCTAGAATGATGACTATGATGTTTCTTAAAGAAAAAATTGACACTTTTCAGTTATTTAAGTGGTATTCAACCAGAGTTGAAAAGGAGAGAAGAAAGAGTCTAAAGTGCTTGAGATATGACAAAGGTGGTGAATTCATTTCCAATGAATTTAACATATTCTTTAATGACAAAGGAATCAAAAGATAGATGTTAGCACCTAGGACCCCTCCTCAAAATGGAATAGCTGAAAGGAGAAACACATCTATAATGTTTACTCCTAGTTGACTTTTTTGTTGTATTATCGGATTTTTTTAGGCCAAATTTATGATTATAATTTATGATTAGCGGTACTTGGTTACTAGATTTGATTAGATGTATTTCATACTCAGTTAATTTATGTGATGAGTTACTTAGTTATTTCATGTGGTCAGGATTATTTCTATGATGATATGTGTGTGTTCATATAGTGATTTCAGTTATCTCATGATGATAGTTAGATGTGTGATTTATATGCAACTCTATAGTTACTTACCCCATACTTGCATGTGTATGGTGTACTTGTTTGTTTTACTTTATGATTAATGTTCCTGATGTAATTGAGGGAGGGAGTCGTAAATACCTGCTAGTCAAGATCTACATGATGCATCACTTCTCACCATTAATTGTTTAGTTTAGATTATATGTGTATGTTCATGCATGCATTTTATGTAGATTGCAAGTACCAAGCATTGACTTTCCTGAATTGCCAGGATGAGCATGCCCTATCACAATATCTCAATGGTAAAAGTGGGGAGATAATTCTTGAGTCCAAATCATAACCTAAGTTAATTTTCCTAGAAAGTAGGACAAGTATCTAAGTTGTTTACCCGTCTAAATTCATCAAGTGACGCGAATTCATGATTTTGGTGCTGGAGTTTGATTATGTTCTTTTTCTTTAGTTGAGTTATCGTATTTAGTCTTATGGGTTTGTTATGATTTTTAGTTATAATTAAATCAAATTAAAGATAATTTAATGATTTAATTTAATAAAAAAATTATAAAGAATAATCAACATTTAATTATATTTAATTAATTGAGAAATTAATTAAATAAAAGGATTAAATTTAAAGATTTAATTAAGGTTCTAATTTTGGCATATTTATATTTATTTTATTTAATAATAATTTATTTAGGAGTTTCATTTTAATAATAAACTCTAAATAATATTATTAGTTGAATTAATAAATATATTATTAAAAATGTCTCGTGAATTAACAAAAGAGTGAAAGAAATTGATTTATTAAAGATATTTTAATTAAATTGCAAAAGGTTGCATATGAAAATAAAAATATAATAAAGTAATAAAGGAAAAGGGGTTTTACGTGATTGCACAATCAAAACCCTAATTTGGGGAAAAACTCTTTATTAGAAAATTAGAGTTCATTTCCCCATATTGAGATTTGGAGGAGCCATTTTCCAAGAAGAGGGTTTCGAAGGAAAAAGAGAATCTCTTGCAAGCTCTGTGTGTTCCTTGTTTTAGCATTAGATCTAGGTAGGATCTTGTGGGTTTTACAGAGTAGATTCGTTCTTAAATAATGTATGTCTTCTCTATGTCTGATTGAAATTATTTTAGATTATATTCAGGTTGAAACCCTTGTGTATGAATGTGATTGTTCTTCATTTTTTAAAACCTTTGTAAATTAATAGAAATTAGAAAACCTCATTTTGTAAACTTAGAGATTGGTGTTTTGTTGCAGGTAGGGTTTGGAAAGAAGTCAAATTTTGAGATGTGAAATTTGATTGGTTAATCATGCTTTTCCTATTATATATGTATAAGAAATTTTATATAAAAAATATGGTAATAAAAATTACCACAGTAAAACATTTACTATGATAATTTTTATTGCATATTACTCATTGAAAAAAAAATGTGAAAGTGCGTACGATTGGAGGGGGGAGGGGGCAATGTTTTATGTTTTTGAAAAATATTTATAAAAATAAAATAAAAAATTATTAGGGGGTGAGGGAGCAGAACAGCCCACGGGCTCTAAAAAATATGGTAAGTTTTGTTAATTTAGTTTTTTGTATTTAGTATTTTTAAAAATATTGAATTTTAAATAGGTTTTTTATAATATTTAATACTAATTATCATTTATTAAATTATTTAATAATTGTTATTATTATTATTATTTTTTAGAGGGGTAAATGCTTTGACCTGGAGCTATGAACCAGTGAGGCCACAAACGGGGGACCTCATCCCCATGAGATTTGAACCTTGATGACAAGGATAACAACACAACAACTTAACCATCACAATATGCCACTATTGGCAAAAATTTGGACCATTTCTCGATTTATGCGTGTCATCCTTGCGCAAGGGCCATGCTAATCTTCTCTGTATCGTTCCAATTTTATCGGATGTCTCCGAAGAGACAATAATTGTTATTATTAATAAATAACTGAATATTATTTATTACTAATTGATAATAATAATAATTATTAATTTAATAATTAGTATTAGATTTTAATTAATGTTTAATTGAAGATTTGCATAAATGGAATTAGTTTTATCATTTGTGTGTGTGTGTGTGTGTGTGTGTGTGTGTGTGTGTGTGTGAGAGAGAGAGAGAGAGAGAGAGAGAGAGAGAGAGAGAGAGAGAGAGAGAGTGTCATATTGATCATTATAATTCAATTGGAAAATTGATGTTTTTTAATAAAGCTTGGATTATGCTTAGACAAGTCAATTAAAATGAATATGACTTTTAATACTAGGGGATTTTTATTACATCTTTTGATAATTCAAAAACCTTAGTAAAATTGATACTTTGGAAGAATGAAAACTAAAACTCTGATTGTATATCAAACCTTGTGTCTTGAAAATGAAAATGAAAACTTGAAAACCTATAAGTGAAAATGGAACTTTTGTGTTTTCAAACCCTGATGAGTTATGAAAGTTAAATTTTTTTGTACTTTATGTGATGTGTGGTCTACTGAGGTTGGGTTTGGGTTGACTTACTACTTTGACCAAATCAGGATGTTTACCAGAGGCTTGGGGTTTGTTCTATGATGATATTATGTATATGATCCTTTATACCCGACCATGGTGATGTGTCACATATTTTCTATGATGAGTTTGTTTGGATGTTGTTAATGTTTTCCAGTTTTGTAACTTTGACCTTTCGATCAGTTATCTTCTAGTGCTTTCCAATTACTTGTATAGGACTGAGGTGATTATTGTGTTTTACCTTTTGGTGCTTTCCAGATGCTTGTATAGGACTAAGGTGATATCAAGATTGGCCTTTAGGTGCTTTCTAGTTGCTTGTAAAGGACTAAGGTGAATACTGCATTTTATCTATGGGTGCTTTTCAATGACTTCTAAAGGGTTGAGGTTGAAACTATGATTCTATGTTTTTGCACTTTTATGAGCCTAGGCTAGGTAATCTATGTGTACATTGGGAAGTGGTTTGCAATGGAGGATGGATCCCAGAGTGGTTGCCTGGGTAACCCATTGTAAGTTGTTTTAATAAGTGATAACATTGCATTAAATGAGAGTACAAATAAACTAATAAGATCATTGTTTTTCCTTTCCCATGCCTTGAGTGCTAGTATAAGCTAGGATGGAAGTAGAGAAGATGCTTGGTTGCAACCTTGGTTCGTTAGTATGTCTTATCTATACAAAAGGATATTGGTGCCGCATAGAGACACTAGGGGGGCAGACACTAGAGTGGCTACCAGGGTAACCTTAGAGTTGGCTCATGTGATGATACTTGCCCACTTGCATAGTAGATTTCCTACATGTCTTTTTTGCCTCTGGGATTAGTTGATACTTGTGTCTTGGTACCCTTTGAGATAGTTTGCTTGCAGGTGTTTCCTTGACCTAGATGTTGGTTATGACTTGTAGATTGATTTTTCGTATGGGACTTGAGGTTATCTCCTTGACACGGTGGGAGTGGACTATTTAGGTTCCACGAGGTCGAGTGGTAGTTCATTTTTCTTATACTATTGAGATCTAACTACTGGATATCGTTACTGGAGGTGCTTATGTAGTTGATCCTTTCTATCTGATCTTATATTTCTATTGGATGGTTATACTTTATTACATTGTACTTGATTATCAGAGATCTTATGAGATGATGTATTATATTCATGATGTATATATTCTTTGATCTTTTTATACCTTGTGACTTGTATGGTTATTTCCAAGTGGCATCTTATATAATTGTATATTATTTAAGTGGATTTGCACTTGTAGTTATTCTTTGATAGTGGATTTGTTATATATTGGATTTAGTATTTAATATAACTTATATATGTGATTCAACGTCATGAGACCCTTAAGAGATATAATTTATTTATGATGGTTGTATTTATGTGAGCTATTGCTTCCATGATGCAAGAGCATCTTGGGTTTGGGTTTGCTTGGTGACTACTTTGGAGTTCTTAGGAAGAGGCTTGGTAGTTGCTTTGAAGTGGTGCTTGGTCGCTATTGAGTTTAGTGTTGGCCAAGTAGCTCAGTCATTGAAGGGGACTCAATCACTAAAGGAGCTTGGCAGATACTGTTGCTTGACATGTGTTGGTTGCTTGACATGTACTAGGTGCTCGACAATGCTTGGGAGTTTGCTAACACTTAGCAGTATGTTGGTGCCAACTAGAGTTCTTAGTACATTTAATGTATGTAGCATGTGATCATGAAATGGATTGATCTAGGAGTTTTTGTGGACCTATTTGTGGTCTTGGTTATCTCTCATATGTGCATTTAATCAGTGTTGTAAACTTGGGGCTTGTCCAAAGTAATTTTGTGTGGTTATCACATGTTAACTGAGGGTTAATGTTTCATATTTAATGTTTGTTCTGAGCCAACTCATGGCTTAAATATGCATTTAATGCAAGGGGTTTATTTAATTTTGTAATTGCTAGGCTGACTTGTGTCTTAGTTGGGTATAAGTAAGGGGTCTTGTGGAGTCTTTAGGCAGTAATTCGTGGAGTGATTCATTCATTCAAAGGAGTGAGTCTGGAGAGTAGTTGAAGGGTGACTTTTCTTGAGTCTATGGATAGAGCACTGAATGTGAGGTAGTTTACAACAAGATTTTGGTAGATTTACAAATTTGGTGAAGAGCTAGTGACTACGATTTAGAAACAAGGAGGTTTCTTGGTGGCTTGCTAGCACAAGTTGAGATCTTCGAGGTTTCTACTAGATGTTTTTTATGTTATAGATCTGGGCTAGCTAGGATTGAGTTGGATCTTGAGGGATCTTGTAGAATTGTTTTTGTAATTTTTGTTGTATTTGGTTGTAACTCAAAAGGCCTTACATCTGGGCATATTACATGTAAATAGTTGTTTTATAAATAAAGAGTTGGATTTGGTATCAGATTGTCTATCTTGTGCTGTGTTTCCACTGTGTGGTTATTTGATGGGGGCTAGGACATCTCCTTTGGGGATTCTCCTTCCCTGCACTATGTCAGGTAGTATCAAAGCAAGGATTGATCTAGTTTTTTGAAGATTATCAGAGTGGAGGCTTGATCTGAGTAGAGATTATTAAAGTGAAGGTTTGATATGGTTGATCTTATCAGAGCGAAGGTTGTTCTTAACTATGTGAACCAATCCCCAAAGTTGAGGCAGTTTGCATTAGGACTTGGGTTAAGAGAAGTTGATCTAATATCTTGATCTGGTGGTGGATTGTTCTTTCTAGAGTCCTAGATCTCTTGATTGTGAGGTGGCAGATCATGATTCTGACTTGCAATTATAGAGGGCTTGTAGATGGATCGATGAATGTAGAGATGGAATATTGATCTTGTTGAGGCATGATCATCGAGAGTTTGTGTATTGCAAATTTGTGTTCCTGGACTTGTGATTTGGTTCCTAATTATTTGTATGAGGTGGTTGGTTGTGATTTGAATTACAAAAAATTTGGGTGTATCACAAGGAGCATGGGAAGGATTTTTTGTAGAGGGTTTACAAAGATCTTAGGAGATGGCTCAGAGAGGATTGGACCTTAGGATGGCTGCAAATATTTGTATTGTGGTAGAGAGGAGGTTTTCTAAGATGTCTGCTTGGTTTGAAGCTAGTTTGGTTGATCGAGCTAAGGAGCTGTCTACTTAGTTTGAAGCTGGCTTGGCTAATTGAGTTAACAATGGGGTGAGGAGGGAACTCTATAGATGTTTATGGAATTAGAGTCTACCAATTTGGAAGAGAGTTTTCTGGCCAGTTAGAAGACTTGTTCGAGAGAAAAGATAACATAACAAGGTCAAGGTGGAAGAGGTCAATTTTGTTGATCAGATTGTGGAGTTTGATACAAATGCTGCAGAGAAACTAGATGTTGTTGTTGAGGATATTCCTAACCTTGTTGATATTGGCATGGAGATTGGATTTCATGATCAATTGGTTGAGTCTAACATGAAAATTGTAGAGCGCTTGGTTGTGGATGATCCAGTTGTTGTTGTTGGTGAGTTGTACGATGTAGAGCATCTTATTGTGAAAAATAAGATTGTTGGTGTTAAGAGTTTTGCATATATTGTTGAGGGGTTACATATGGCTACTGATGTGGAGTTTGTTATCGCTGGTGTGGATTCACTAGTTGCTAATTTACTGATGAAGCATTATATTCAGTTTGTTCCTAGAAGTGAGCATGTCGATTGGATGGTTGAGATTATAGTGTTTGATAGAATGATGCATATGTGGATGATGTGTAGATTGGTTTTCTTGTCTTTGTTGGAGTGGAAGCCTTTGGTGAACATGAAGATGGTTGTTGTTTTTTCTTTGGGCATCAGAGTGTGAGACATAATTTTCTATTTACCTAGGAAGTTTGATGCAAGAGCATCTTGGGTTTGCTAGGTGACTACTTTGAAGTTCTTGGGAGGAGGCTTGGTAGTTGCTTTGGAGTGGTGCTCAATAACTATAGTGTTGGCCAAGTAGCTCAGTCATTGAAGGGGACTCAGTTGCTAAAGGAGCTCGACAGATATTGTTGCTCAACATGTGTTGGTTGCTTGACATGTACTAGGTGCTCAAAAATTCTTGGGAGTTTGTTGAGACTCGATAGTATGTTGGTGCTAACTGGAGTTCTTGGTACATTTAATGTATGTAGTGTGTGATCATGAAATAGACTGATCTGGGAGTTTGTGTGGACCTATTTGTGGTCTTGGTTATCTATCCTATGTGCATTTAATTAGTGTTGTAAACTTGGGGCTTGTCCAAAGTAATCTCATGTGGTTATTGTGTGTTAACTGAAGGTTAATGCAAGGGTTAATGTTTTAAATTTAATGTTTGTTTTGAGTTGACTTGTGGCTTAAATATGTAATTAATGCAAGGGGTTTATTTAATTTTGTAATTGTTAGGATGACTTGTGGCTTAGTTGGGTATGAGTAAGGGGTCTTGTGGAGTCTTTAGGCAATCATTCATGGAGTGACTCATTCATTCATAAGAGTGACTCTGGAGAGTAGCTAAAGGGTGAGTTTTCTTGAGTCTATGAATAGAGTGCCTAATGTGGGGCAATTTACAACAGGATTGTGGCGGAGTTGCAAATCTTGGAGGTTTCTACTAGATTTTTGTTATGTTACAAATCTGGGCTAGCTAGGATTGAGTTGGATCTTGAGGGATCTTGCATAATAGTTTTTATATTTGTTGTTGTATTTGGTTGTAACTTGAAAGGCCTTACAGCCAGGCATATACATATAAACAATTATTTTATAAATAAAGAGTTAAATTTGGTATGATATTGTGTATCTTGTGTTGTGTTTCCACTATATGGTTATTTGTTGGGGGTTAGGACATCTCCTTTGGGAATTCTCGTACCTTGCACTACATCATTCCACCATTTTATCTCTTGTTGTTGTTATCTATTAAAAAAACTGTTTGGAAAACTTAGTGAAACTTTAGGTTAATTTCTTTTAGGTTCCCTAGTGGGGTGTTACAATATCAATCATGGATTGTGGCAGAACATTGATGACGGAGAAAAATGTGACACATAAATACTGGAGAGAAGTTGTAAGTACAATTGTTTATACCCTAAGTAGAGTGCAAGTCAAGAAAGGTACAAATGTTACACCTTTTGAATTATGGTATGAATATGCTCCTAATGTAAAATATTTTAATTTTTTTGGAAGCAAATTTTACATACTTAAAGATAATATAAATGAAAAATCTGATAATAAAAGTGATGAAGGTGTATTCCTAGGTTATTCCACTAAGAGCAAAGCCTATAAGTGTTTGAACCCTAACACTAGCAAAGTTGTAGAAAGTGCAAATGTAAAAATTGATGAGTATATATAAATGAATGAAGTTGAATGCAAGATAGAACCTAAAGATTGTAGTTCATTCATATATGTGATTGATAGTGATCCTAGTACCCCACTTGAACTATTGAACAAGCAAATCTACAACAAATTCAGAATACCAAGTTGCAACAACCAATTTCTAAGTAGCAAACTGTGGGTGTCGAGCAATAAAAAAATGATGTCGAGTCATAAACAGAGGAAGTTGAACATTAGGAAGACAATGCCAAGCATTTCAAACATGAACCAGAACTTGAACTAGAGAGAGATAATGAGCTCGAAATCATTTTTAAGGATGAAACAATTGAAGAACAAAGAAGAAAAGAGCCTGTACTAGAAAAATATGTGAGAACAAATCATGCACTTGAGAAAATCATTGGAGATAAAGAATTTGGTGTTATGAAAAGAAAAAAACTCATAACTCATACATGCTTACTTTTTTAGTTTGAGCCCAAATTTGTGAAAGATACTTTGGATAATGAGGAATGGATACAAGCAATGAATGAAGATATTGAGATGATAAAAAAGAATAAAACATGGACACTAGTACCTAGACCTAAAGACAAAAAAGTTATTAGAACAAAGTGGGTATTCAGGAACAAGTTGAATGAAAATAGTGAGGTCACAAGGAACAAGGCTAGATTGGTATGCAAAGGATATGCACAAGAAGAAGGTGTTGATTACAGGGAAACATTTTCCCTTGTAGAAAGACTAGAAGGAGTTATAATATTGCTTGCATATTTTTCTTATAAAGGATTTAAGGTATATCAAATGGATTTGAAATCTGCATTTCTGAATGGGATACTTGAAGAAGAAGTATACATAGAGAAACCTGAAGGATTTGTGGATCTTAGTAAGAAGAATATGGTGCACAAGTTTCACAAGGCTTCATATGGTTTGAAACAAGCCCCTAGAGCATGGTATGAAAGACTACATAACTATTTGGTAAATACTGGATTTGCAAGAACTAATGATAACAACAACATGTACTTGAAGAATCACAAAAACAATGAGATATTGTTATTTAATTTTTTTGTTGATGATATCATATTTGGAGGCAAGGAAGCATTATGAAAATCATTTTCTCATGAAATGAAGAAGGAATTTGAAATGTCAATGTTTAGTGAGATAAAAACCTTTGTTGGCTTACAAGTATATCAAATGAAGTAAGGTATCTTCATTACTCAATCCAAATATATCAAGGAGATACTAATTTTTTTTGGAATAGAAGATTCAAGACCAATTAGTACACTTGTGGTCACTGTACACAAATTATCTAAGAATGATGATTCTACTGATGTGAACCAGACATTATACAGATCACTGATTGGAAAATTGCAATATGTTGTTCATAGTAGACTTGATATTGCATTAGTAGTTGGGATAGTTGCAAGATTTTCTACAAGTCCTAAGGAAAACCACATGATGAAAGCCACATGATCTCTTTAGACATCCTTCCTTAGTGGATTACAATTGATTAGTAAATTATGTTTATGCTAATGTCACATAACCTCTAAGGCAAAATCTGGTCAAATGTTTTAAAAGGGTGGGATCAAAAGCTATTCTTAAGTCCAAATCTATATAAAAATATATTACGAATACATGAAGAAAGATCCATATAAAAGACCATATCTTTTATTCATCATGTATAATAAGAGGAGATTGTAGTTTATTCTCTTTAGGAGCTTCCATCAAGAAAAAGTTGAGTAGGTCTAGCAAGTTTGCATATAACACCAAGTTTCTTTCCCAAGCTTCCACCTTGTCTTCTACTAAGTACTGATCCATCCAATTGTTGTTATTGGTAGAGTGAATATGAATGTAATACATCAAATAATTTAAACTCCTTTTTGTGACTAGGAACCAATCAATAAGTCTATTAGAATCAAAAGAGGATACTAAAGGATATATAGGAACAAGCTTCCTATTATGAAGGGGAATATCATAATGGTAGGGCTGACAAATATACATGTCATTGAAAATATTTTTAAAAACCTTCTCTAGGTTCCCCATATACTCTATTTTGAAAAACCTTTTGCACAAGGTGAGAAATCAAGCAACACATAGCTACAAAAATGGAAGAGATATCACTATGAACTTTGTACCAATCAAAGTTAATGGCAATTTCTTTACCTAGGATCTTGTATACAACTCTCACAATCAAAAAGTGTGTATTGAGTAAGATAGTATTGAGATGGTGACCCAATATGGATTCATCAAAGGCTACTTGAGAGCATGCGACCCTTATATTCGTTGTAAGAGCTTTACAATTTTCTATGGATTGGGTCTTATAAATACTGATAAAGGAGACCAAATGAATACCTTCTAACAAGGAAGATGAAATGAGCCTATTCTCTAAGAATTTGGTAGAAAGTGAAGTGACAAGGAAGCCAATCAATACATTAACCTTTCTCTAAACACTAAGGGTCTCCTCGGTTCCATTATATCAGTAAAGGGACCTCAAGGGATTTTAAAGAAACTAATTATTTAAATCAAGATAATAAAGAGATAGAAGATGGAGAATAAACTATTTGGCATCTTTATGTTTCAAATTGCCAAAGATCAAGAGACAAATAAGCAATTGCTTGACATTATTGAAAAGAAAGTTTAAGTCAAATAAAAGAATGTAGCTTGAAATTGCATTGGCTTTGTTAGAATCTAATCAATATCTTAGTTATTAATTCACCTACTTACTTTATATTCCTAATTTCAATTTAGTTAATATATTAAAAATAGATTGCAACCTTTCACTTCATACATTTGTATTGGATGTAACATCAACATCTATATAATTATCCCATGGACTAAAATGATGTTACTGAGTATTGAATATCTTTGTTTTTTCTTTCCCATGACCTACTTAACTTGCTTCATGAAATGTTGATTAAAACAAAAAATGATTAACTAATCCTTCAATGCAAAGTGCATGGATAAATTTACATGGTATTTAGAGGACTTGAGTTGTATTCCATATCCATGCTCAAGAAATTTTGAGATAGTTGACTCATTTAGCCAATCGACAGATCGATAACTAGTCTTGAATAAAGTCTATTAAGAATGCTAGAGTGTTGCCATATTGTAATTATTTTAGTATTATAATCCTTAAACCTTGATGACCAAACATTTTTTTTATGTTTGGTGATTTTTTCTTCATGAATTAACTTTGTATTTTTGGAAATATTATGAGTTAGAGGTCCTCAGTTTTAAGATTAATTAGCTTAACTTATTTCCTGTCATAGTTAATGTACTTTATGAATTTTTGTTTAATGCTTCTAAACGGGTCATACATGTTGACGTATCAGTCAAGTTTGTTATTAGTGACATACACTTATTCATTTTGTAAGTATCTACCCAACTTATTGTACAGTTAATAGTGTTTACCAAGCATTTTAGTTGTTTTCAAGTTCTACAGTTGCTACTGAGTCCTTTGGACAAATTCCAATGTTTACTGAGTAGTTACAGTGAATGTGAAGATTAGCAATGTAAACCAAGCATCTCAGTGTATGCCGAGTTTACCAATGTAATCCAAGTTGTGCAATGGTTATCGAGTTCACAATTAATGTGATGTGAGTCCAGTGTTAACCGAGCCACTCCGTGTTAACTAAATGAATCAGTTTATGCTGAGCTTTGGGTAATAGTGTTTACTGAGCTATATAGAGGTAAACAAGTGATTCAATTTATATGATGAGTTTCACAGTATCTACCAAGTCACCAGTGTAGACCGAGTTCAAGACTACTTGGAAGTGATCAGTATGGACCAAGCTTCTATGTCTATTGAGTGCATGATGATGCCGAGTAATGACAATGGATGCCAAGTATCAAAACCTCACCAAGTTAGTCTTTAGAACCTGAGTGTCTACATTTGAGCCAACTTTGTAATATTTGTGTAAACTTGTATTGTGGCTGACTTTGTAATTTGTATAATTAGATTGGTATATATGTAATGTATTGTATCACATCCAGTGAGTGTGTGAATGAGCAGAATGTGAATGTATGTGTGAATATATGCATGAAATCAATGTGATCATCAGAGAAGAGCAGAAAGTGCGAATTACAAAGGCTACAACAGTATAAGGAGCAACAAAGATTCATTGATCAAAAAAAGGCGATTGTTACACTTAAAGGAATCTCATTCAGCAAACCAAGTTGCAGATCAAAGATTAACTATTGCTGCATCCTAATAGGTGGATCAATCAAATTCTTTAACAAGGTAGACCTAATAGTCTTTTGCAAATCTCTTTACTGAGTGCATACTTCATTGTATGTTTGTAAATCCTTTCACAAGGTGGATCTATCAATCCTATTGCTCCTAATAGGGCAGATCATCAGAAGTGATCAATGTAAGCCTTAACAGGCCAACTTTATACTCCAGTACTAGAGCTTGTGGGTATCATCCCCACCCTAGTTTTACTTTCTATTTGGAAGGTCTCTGGGTCACCAAATCTTTGTGTCAAAGTGTTATGAATGCTTTCATGTTTCAGTTTCTCATGCATGTAGTTAGATCAAAATATTCATATTGGATTAAGTGTTAATTGAATTAAAGTTTTAGAAGCTTTAGAAGTTATTGATTCACCCCTCCCCTCTCAGTAACTTGGCATTGTTAAGAATATTTCCAACAATACATTCTTCCAATTTTACATCCATCTTATTATACTTATGTATAGCTCTACAAAGGTTAGATACTAATCTTACTGTTACCTATACTTATTTTATTCATTTGATGTTGCATCTTTGTGATGGCCTGTATCAAATAGTTGATGTCTTACCTATAGTCCAAGAAATTAATATTACTTGCTAGTATATAAAGAATAGTCTAATCTCTTAGATTGTTTCTTTCATTGATCATGTCATTAATCATTCTTATTTTTATAGTGTAACATTTTTTGGTGATGTCCTTAATCAACCTTATACCACTATAGAGTAAAAAAATATTAATATTATGATAAATTTATAAGATAATAAAAAATAAAGACGATATAGACAATGGAGGCTTACAGACAATTAAGGGATCTATTCATGTTGTTGCAAGGATGTCAAAGGCAACGAAAAGTGTTTTGGAGGATGATGTGTTTTCTAGGAAGGAGGTCAGTGGCATATAGGTAATGGAAGGTGCTAGGGTGAAGCTTCTTGTATAGACAAAAAATGTAGGCTTGTTTAATTGTGATAGTGCTAGGGTGTTTGGCTGGAAAGTTTTGAATAGGATGAAGCTTAGAGGACCCAACGAGTGTTATGGATAGGCTAAGATGTAGGTTAGCAACATGTGTGGAGGTATTTCTATGGGTAGATCCTTATAGGGAAAAGATGGGGCATGTACCAAAAACTTTGAGGATTTGATGAAGGGCTTGAAGATAGCTAAAGATGCGGTTGAGGTTCAAAGTGAAGCCATAAAAAAGTAAAAAACCAATGCCAGTAAACCTAATGGATCTTCTAGGGGTAGGATGATAATTTATCAATTATCTCTTGCACCAAGAATAGGTACACAAGTATAGTTGATACATGAAAATCATAATATTCCAATAGAGTTTTCCATCTTTTGCATGTATTGTTTCCAACATAGTATATTTTTAAATAAAAGTTGTCTGCAATCTATTATTAATGATTTTTATCATTTTGAAAAATATTATTAAGCATCCATTTTTTTTAACATATAAATAGTAATATATTTCTTAACATGTAAATAGTTGTCACTTAGTATTGCTAGAAATTCTAACCAACCAACAACCCTAATTACTTGAATCACCACATCATTAACTCCTAATATAACACTATAGTAAATCCAAACCATAACCCTTACCTTAATCATTTCCAAATGTCAAACCTAACATTAAAAACAAGTTTAACCCTAGTTGAACACTAACACTAGTCTATTTTTTTAATAATATTAATATCTTAAGCTTAATTAAACTATAATATTAATTAGAACCTATCCTAACTCAACTATTTATTTACAACATATATAAATGAATGTACACATATTTTAATAGAAACAACACCATACCAAGAGAACCAATCATTGGAGAAATCTTGTGGGAGTTTTCTTTAAACCAAAGCTTTATCTTATACTATCCTAAATGGGTGGGTCATCAAACTTTTCACTTGAAGGCTTCATTATCACTTTGTCAATGTATTAGACTAAACAATTTTTCCTTTTTGTTTTATGCCTAGGCATCACCTAGCATCCAACCAAAACAATTTTTGGCATCAAATTTTTAATGTTAGTTCATTGTATAAGCTAAAGCTACGATTTAATGTCGTGCTTCTTCTAATCAAAATTTTAAAATCATTTTATTGTCTAGTCCTTATGGTCTCTTTTTCTATTAAGATTTTGTGATGAAATTAAGATTCTAGTAGATTTTAGTTAATTATATTCAAATATTGTTCCCTATGAAGAAAATACATCATCTATCTATGTAGATTTGTAAGTGATAATGAAGCTCTGTGGGGCTTATTCTAAGTATTTGAATGTAGAGGATGATTGCTTTCTTCATAAATATTGTCATCTTGAGTATGAAGAATTGAAAAAGTGCAGGCATGTCCATGAAACTTCTAATCACGTCGACAATGAAATTTGTCCTACTATTCTATTTTGTACCTCATAGCTATTTTAAATGGAGTTTGCAGCCTAGCCTTCACTATCAATCTAGTGCTTTAAACCTTTCACTTGGTCAGTTTCCATGTGAAGGGTTTGTAAGTCCCCTGGTATAGTGTTTAAAATGGTTTCCAAGATTTCATCATTGTAGGGAATATTTGTGTCCTCAAGGGTTGTTGATATATGATTGAAAAGATCATTTGAGTTAGAACATTGTTGTAAGAAGTGTTTGCAATCATTGTTTTGTCATTGAGGTCAAACTTGCTATATGTTGGTAAGACAATTGCTTATATGTTTCAAGCACTATTAATTAGTTGATTGATGAAGAGGATTTGATCAACAAGATGTAACAAAAGTACCTAGAGGAAAGGTTGAGTTATGATTATGTATTGAAGTGCAAGAATCAGTTAAGACAATGATAACATAATGTATTGATGATCTACTTGGGGTTACAAAATGTTTGGCTACACTTAGAAAGTTCAAATGAAAAAGGTTGAACAAAATTCATTTGCTAAGCTTGACCAAGTTGATAGAAGATGTCAAGTAAAGTTAGTGCAAGTCGAGCAAAAAGTTAGTTGTAGCTGAGTGAAAGCATTTTCTAGTGGATGCCGATAAAACTAAGAGGTGTCGAGCAAGTTGATGATGTATGGCTTTGGCGCAAGAGATTATGTCATATGTTAACTTTGATAATCTAATTAGTATAAGTAACATAAAAAGAGTTAGAGGTTTGCCTAAGTTGAAGAAACCAAAAAAACATAATTTGCAAACAATGTCAGCTAGGCAAGATGACAGAGTCAAGCTTTAAAAGTAAAGCTTATACCTCTAAGGAAACACTTGAAATTGTTCATACTGACTTGTGTGGACCTATTAAAGTGCAAAGCTACAAAGGAGATAGGTATATAATGTTGCTTGCTGATGATTACTCTAGAATGATGACTGTCATGTTTTTAAAATAGAAATCAGATGCTTTTCAAATGTTTAAATGGTACTTGGAAAGAGTTGAGAAAGAAACAGGTAAGAGCATGAAATGCTTGAGATCAGATAGAGGAGGTGAATTCACTTCACATGAATTTGAAGTGTTCTGCAATGATAGAGGAATTAAAAGATAGACATCAGGACCAAGGACTCCCCCACAAAATGGAATTGTTAAAAGAAGAAATAGATCTATAATGGACTATGCCAGAACACTAATGATGGAGAAAAATGTTGCCCAAAAATACTGGAGAGAAGCTATAAGTACTACAGTATACACTCTAAACTATGTGCAAGTAAAGAAAGGCACTCACTCAACACCTTTTGAACTATGGTATGGTCATTCTCTTAATGTGAAATATTTTAAGATATTTGAAAGCAAATGCTATATTCTCAAAGATGTTAGGAGTGGAAAGTTTGATGCAAAGAGCAAAGAAGGTATATTCCTTGGTTACTCCATAAGAAGTAAAGCTTACAAGTGTTTAATTACTAACACTAACAAAATTGTAGAAAGTGCAAATGTGAATTTTGATGAGTTTATAGAAGCACATGAAGCTGAACCTACAAAAGAACAAGAAGATTACAAGACATTTGCATACTAATATGAAGGAATGCCTATTGAAGAAGATGTCACAAATCATGCAGCAAATCAACAACAAGTTTCAACAACTACCGAGTCACACCCTATGAATGCCAAGTTGCATTCAGATGCTAAGCTGTAGAATGAGGAGAATGCACAATCTAACTCTGAGATTAGCACACATGAAAGAGATGCTAAAATACCTGACAAAGATGCACATAGTGATATTGAATCTGAGAGACAGAATGCAGCCACAAGAACTGAGCCTAGACTATCCAAATATGTTAAAAGACACCATCCTATAAATCAAATCATTAGAGACAAAGATGCAAGGCCAATGACAAGAAATAGATTGAGAGGTGAATCATCTTTGTTGATCATGAAGGAACCTAAGATAGTAAAAGATGCATTGGAAGATGATGATTGGTACAAGGCTATGGAAGAAGAAATTCAATAGATAGAAAAGAACAAGACTTGGAGCCTAGTTCCTAGACCAGAGGACAAGAATGTGATTGGTACAAAATGGGTATTCAGGAACAAGCTAGATGAGATGGTGAAGTAACAAGAAACAAAGCAAGACTAGTTTGCAAAGGGTATACACAAGAAGAAGGAATTGACTATGGTGAAACATTTTCCCCTATTGCAAGAATGGAAGGAGTAAGAATTTTGCTAGCTTGTGATGCTTACAAAGGTTTCAAAGTTTATCAGATGGATGTCAAATCTACATTTTAGAATGGAATATTAGAAGAAGAGGTCTACATAGAACAACCAGAAGGATTTGTGGATAAAAACAATAAAAACATGGTATGCAAACTACATAAAGCCCTGTATGGATTGAAATAAGCACCATGAGCATGATATGAGAGACTTCATACTTATTTTGTTAAAATTGGATTTGAAAGAACAAATTATAATAGCAATATGTACATGAAGACAACTGAAGAAAAAGGTATACTATTATCTAAAATTTTTGTTGATGACATTATATTTGGAGGACAAGATGCTTTGCGTAAAGATTTTGCAAATCAAATGAAGCAAGAGTTTGAGATGTCAATGTTTGGTGAGATCAAATTCTTTGTGGGACTACAAGTATATCAAATGAAGTATGGTTTATATATTACTCAATTAAAATATGTCAAGGATATTTTGAAGACATTTGGACTTGAGGACTCAAAACCAATAAGTACACCTATGGTAACAACACTCAAGCTATCAAAGAATGATGAACCAGCTGAGGTCAATCAAACATTGTACAGATCCATGATTGAAAAATTGCAATATGTAGTACACAACATACCTGATGTTGCATTAGCTATGGGAATAGTTGCTAGATTCTCTGCTAACCCAAGAGAAAATCACTTGATGGCAGTGAAAAGGATAAAAAGGATAGGAAAGGAAAAGATCAAGACTTGGCCAAAGATGGTAAACAAAGTGAAGAACAAATTCCTTCCTATTGATCACCAAGTTAGCTTGCTGAGAAAGATGCAAAATTTGAGGCAGAGAGACATAAGTTTGAAGGAGTATACTAAGAAATTCTACAGGTTGGACATCGGATCTGAACATGTGGATGATGATGTTGAAAAAATTGCAATGTACATAAATGGATTGAGATCTGGAATTCAAGATGAAATAAGTTTTGTGAAATTGGAAAGTGTGGAAGAAGCATACCAAGATCTCTTTGGTAAGGCTGAGGAGATCTTGATAAAGAGGCATGAACAAAGACAAAGAGGTAGAGGTGGTAGATTCCAGAGAGGCAGAGGTAGATCTTATGAAGGTGGCAGATCTAATAATTCTATACAAGATAAGGGAAAATTTGAATGGAAGAATGATGACAAAGGCAAGATTGAATGGAAAGGTGGTAATTCTTATTGAGGAGGTACTAATTCTTATTGAGGAAGAGGTAATTCTTATTCTAGAGGTGGGTTTCATAGTAATTCTTTCAATTGTGGTAAAGAGGGACATAGATCTTTTGAATGTAGATCCTTAGATAATAAGGGTTCACCAAGTGGACCTGAGGCTGGAGAAAATCTGATGGTGAGAAGAACCTTGTGTAATAAGGGAAGTGATGAAAAACCTATTTTAAGGAGAAGTATTTTCAAGAAAAGATGTAAGATGGATGGAAAATATTGTGAAATAATCATTGATAGTAGAAGTTCTACAAATTTGGCATTAGAAGAGCTGGTTACAAAGTTGCAATTGTAGAGGTTGAAGCATCTTAAACCCTATCATGTTTCATGGATCAAAGATGAGCATAATATATTGGTAAGTAAGCAATGCTTGTGAAGTTTAAGATTGGACATTACTTTGATGAAGTTTTGTGTGATATTATACCTATGGATTGGTGTCATATTCTATTGGGTAGACCTTGGCAATATGATAGATATGTTATATATGATGAAAGATTGAATCAATATACTCTTTGGGTGAATGGGAAGAAACAAATATTGCTACCTTTGATTGAAAGTTCACGTGAGGTTAATTGTACTGCTATAAAAATTTGCATGGTTAATGGGAAACAATTTGAAAAAGAAATGAAAAAGAATCAAGTTTGTTTTTCTATAATTCTAGGGAGACAGAGTTGTACCAGTAGTAGCCGAGTGACAGAAAATAGTGGCGATTGAGCAAAAAAAATTGATAGAAGTTGAGTACCAATTGAAATTGAAAATTTTCTAAATGAATACAAGGATATTGTTACAGAAGATATACTTGATGGTTTACCTCCAATGAGAAGTATAAGTCATTGTATGGATTTGATTCCTGGAGCTAGTTTTCTGAACAATGCACCATATAGATTGACACCTATAGATAATGAAGAACTTAGTAGACAAGTACATGAGTTATTGCAGAAAAGTTTGATTAGAGAAAGCTTGAGTCCATGTTTTGTACCTATTGTATTAGTAGCTAAAAAGAATGGAGAGTGGAGAATGTGTACTAATTCAAGAGCTATTAACAAGATCATAGTCAAATATAAGTTTCCTATGCCAAGGATGGATGACATAATGGATTTTTTGAGTGGAGTAAAGTATTTTTACAAAGATTAATTTGAAGATTGGTTATCATCATTTTAGAATTAGAGAAGGTGATGAATGGAAGATTATTTTCAAGACAAAAAGTGGTTTGTATGAATGGTTGGTTATGCTTTTCTGTTTGACTAATGAACCTAGTACTTTCATGAGGTTAATGAATGAAGTTCTAAAAAGATTTTTGGATAAGTTTGTGATTGTTTATTTAGATGACATTCTAATATTCAGTAGGACTATCTTGAGCATGTTAATCAAGTATTGTAGAGAATGAAAGAGGAGAAGTTGATGATTAATTTGAAGAAGTGTTCTTTTATGCAAGAGGAGATTGTGTATTTGGGATTTTTTATTTTACTTAATGATTTGAAAATGGATCCTAAGAAGGTAAATCAATTTTGGAATGGCCTATACCTGAGAATGTGGGTGAGGTAAGATTATTTCATGATTTAGCTAGTTTTTACAGGAAGTTTATAAAGAATTTCAGTGTTGTTTGTAATGCTATGATTGAGACAATGAGAAGAGATAAAAAGGATTTCAAGTGGATACATGGAGCTGATAATAATTTTGAGACATTGAAACAAAAGGTTGTTGAGTTACCTATATTGGCTTTTCCTAATTTCAATAAGGTGTTCCAAGTTGAAAGTGATGCAAGTGGTAGTGCAATAGAAGTTGTAATAAGTCAAGAAGATAAACCTATTGCTTTCTTTAGTGAAAAATTAGTTGATTCTAAAAGGAATTATTTTATGCATGATCAAGAGTTTTATGCTATTGTTCAAGCATTGAAGAAGTGGAGACATTATTTGATTCCTAAGGAGTTTGCATTGCATACTAATAATAAAACTTTACAATACTTGGGAAGTCAACATAAATTGAATCAGAGACATATGAATTGGGTTGAGTATTTGAAAAGTTTTATATTTGTGATTAAGCATAAAAGTGGAGTCATTAACAGAGTTGTTGATGCATTGAATAGAAGATGTTCTTTGTTGACTGAGATGAAGGTTAAAGTTTTTGGTTTTGATGAAATGAAAGAGCTATATGATATTGATCTTTATTTTTATAAGGCGTGGAGAGAGTGTAGAGCACCAAATCTAATAGATCACATAAGTAAGTACATTGAGTATTTTATTCAAGAAAGTATGTTGTTCAAAGGTCTTCAGTTATGTATTCCTAGAAGTTCTATGAGGTTGAATTTGACTAAAGAAAAGCATAGTGGTGGATTGGATGGACATTTTGAAATTGATAAGACATTGAGTTTTTTGAAGGATAAGTATTATTGGCCACAAATGTATAAGGATATTTAGAAATTTGTGAAGAGTTGTGGAGTTTGTCAAGTTGCAAAAGGACTAAGTCAAAATACTAGTTTGTATACACCTATTATTGTTCTTGAGAAACCTTGGAGTGACATTAGTGTGGATTTTGTTCTTGGATTACCTAAGACAATAAAGGGGTGTGATTTTATATTTGTTGTGGTTGATAGATTTTCTAAGATGGCTCATTTCATACCATGTAAGAAGACATCAAATGTTGAGTATGTTGTTGAACTTTTCTTTAAAGAGATTGTAAGATTGCATGGATTACCAAGAAGTATTATTTTTGATAGAGACAATAAGTTTGTTGGTTATTTTTGGAGGACTTTGTGGAAGAAGATGGGTACTAAGTTGAAGTTTAGTTCCACATTCCATCCACAAATAGATGGATAGGTAGAGGTTGTGAATAGAAGCTTGGGTAATTTGTTGAGATGTTTAGTTGGAGATAAGCTAAGTAATTGGGAAGTAGTGTTGGCACAAGTTGAGTTTGCATATCTATGAATAGGAGTTCAGGGAAAACACCTTTTGAGATTGTTATTGAAATGCAATCTAGAGGTATGTCAAATTTGATAGATGTTGCTAGTGAAGAAAAAAGAAGTGTTGCAGGGAAAGAATTTGCTGATTTTATGGAATCTTTGCATAAGGAAGTGAAGTTGAGGTTGGAATAAAGTAATCAAAAGTATAAGGAGAATGTTGATAAGTCTAGAAGGCATCATGATTTTGAAGTTGGTGATGAGGTGATGGTTCATTTAAAGAAAGGATGATTTACTGTTGGAATATATAGTAAGATGAAGATGAAGAAGTTTGGACCTTGTCAAATCTTGAAGAAATTTGATAGTGGTAATGCTTATGAAGTTGAGTTACCTGATGACATGGATATATCTCCTATATTCAATATTGTTGATTTCTATAAGTATCATGAGTCAAATGATGAAGTTGTTGTATCAAAAGATTATCCTAAGAAGTAGATTGAAGAAGTTGAATAGATATTGGATTAGAGAGTTGGCAAGAGAACAAGAGGAAAAGATTACTATAAATATTTGGTGAAGTGGAAGAACAGACCTATTGAAGATACTTTATGGATTTCTCAATCTAAATTAGATTCAAATTAGATTGTGACATCCCAATGGTTCAGGAGAATCATTTCTTTTAACCTAGTTTGTCTAATGTAGGAGCATCTTGGGTTGCCTTGTTATCCTCCTCATCTTTGTTCATTCTGCATGTTGGAGCTGAGTGTCAGTGGTTTCTAATCTTCTATTGCTAGCGTGATGTTTAGTGGATGTCGAGTTATTATAGCTCTAATGGATGTTGAGTTACTATAGCTCTAGTGGATGTCAAGTTACTGTAGCTCTAGTAGATGTCGACTTACTATAGCTCTAATGGATGTTGAGTTACTATAGCTCTAGTGGATGTTGAGTTATTGTAGCTCTAATGGATGCAGAGTTACTATAGCTCTAGTGGATGCTGAGTTACTATAGCTCTAGTGGATACCAAGTTACTGCAGCAATCTAGTGTTGACCAAGTGTTCCTTCATGTGCCAAGTGAATCTATTGGTGTTGAGTGTTATTGTTGGTGTCGAGTACCAGTATTTGTCTTGGTCTTCCTTTGACTGAGTTGTCTATGTTTGGTTCTAGTTTGGGCTGACCTTGCACGTATTTAATTTTGATATTGGTAGTTAATATTTGACGTGAGCTTACTTATGGCTATGCATGTATTGAATGTAAGGTTTAATTTTGTGATAGGCCAACTTGTGGCCACACAAGTATTTAAGGAGGTCTAGGATTCAGTTTTAGGGTAGAATTTAGAAGATGTAAAAGTTGGAAGCATATGTGTCTGGAAATCTGAATTTGAAATTGGATCGTGGATTTGAATGTATTTGTATTTGGCCGTAACCCAGAAGGCCTTACAATTGGGCATGTATGCTATTTATTTGATGAATCAATAAGTGTTTTCTCTTCTTCCTCCTTTGGTTGTTGTTATTTGTGCTATGGTTTTGCTGTGTTGACTCTCGCATGGTGGTTTGATTAGCTGGGTGTGCCATTAGCCCTAGTTCTTCATCCCCTCCCTACATCAATTTATTACACATATAAGTTGTTGACACTTTTAATTATGGAATTAGTAAACTTTATGAATTTTAATAGTGAATACCTCCTACATTTAACAAACAGTGTAAGAGCATGTGAAAAGATAAAATATTTACACAATGAGGTCAACAGAAAAACTATATCATCAATAAAAGATAAACAAATTGAAAGAATCAGAACTAGGTCACCTTTAATCCCAGTCTAAGATGGACCTCATAATCACTGAAACCTTTGTGAGAAAACCTTATTGCACTCAACATAAGCCAATATTTCTAGAAGAACAAATATTATAGAGGGATACCCGAAGAGTAAAAGTGAGAGTGACTCCTTTGGTTATCCCTTGAGTTGATAAAAATGGTTGATGGCGGGAGTTACTCCCCAAATTTATTCATATGTTTAAATCATTTGGAAGGCTTTTCTAGTTTGATGGGACAAGCATGAAAGTAGAAGTGCAAACAATTATAAGACTAAAATGTGTGACTTCAAATAAAAATTTACACATTATAGTTTTTTACATCAATTTCATTTGAATTGGATAAAAAGGAAATTATTCTCAACTATAGAACATAAAACCTTCAAGGTTGCCTCAAATGAACAAAAAATCATCTCGACTGAGAGGTAAAATAGACAATGTTGTATTGTACTAGGCCTTTCTACAAAAAAAAGCCTCCAAGATGGCTCCAAATACATGGTTGGCACATAAGAAATGGAAATCTCTACAACTTTAAAAGGAACATCATATATAGATAATGGTGGTGATTCCCCAAGGTTTTCAGTCTATCAAAAAAACAAGTGATGACTTCTTCTCATGTGCTACCTAGAAAAAAATGGCATCTTACAAAGGCAACCATCCACAAAATTCTTAGATTTAAAAAGTGATTTTATAAAAAATAATTAGAAAATCAATCCCAAATTTGATATATCTTGTTATACATTAGGAGATTCAATACTATACTTGATATTTATAGAGAAGAATCCATCAGATCAAGAACTGGAGAATAACTGCACAATGGGAGCTAAATTATCTTCCATTTTTTTGTCTTTACTCTAGAAATGTTATTTAAAGAATATTATTTTCTCTGAAGAGAGTAATAAACCTCCTTTATGACTTAAAAAAGAACTTCTAGAGTCTTTTTTTCTTTCTTCATGAAATATATTCAGTTTTAATAGAAATAAACCATTGCCATGTAAATTGTGAGCTCTAGAGAACCACTGACCAATCAACTATCATATTTTATCAGTTACACTTCTGTCTTTCATCATGCATGCATCCATAAGATTATGCAATCACTTAAAATTTTTAGGTTACTATTAAATTAATTTGTAGAAACGTAAACATGAAACATAACAGATTCAATAACACACTTGACACAATGATATATGTGGAAACCCAATTTGGGAAAAATCACTAGTAACATGCTACTCTTTCTCACTCTTCCAAAGTGATGCCCTGTGAAAGGCTAACCCTATTAAAGGTTATAATGCACATTGCTAAATCTGACCCAGTTAAATGATTTAAATCACCTTGTTAGGAGCGAGCCTTGTTAGAGGACTATAGACCATTCATTTGGAATGTCACCCAATTAAAGGATTTACAAATGACTATTAGGTCAACCTTAATCCAAAGGATTTACCCTACACTAGTTCAATTATTAAAGAGTAACAATAAGGCTTGATCTAATAACAACTTACAACTCCATTTACAGATTATAAATCTCTATTTCAGTCCTCCATTCTGCTTGGCTTTCACACACTTCAACTCTAATAGCTTGTTTACCCTTCAATCATCCATACTCGTAAGCCTTCTTGCTTGAGTTGCCAATGTAAACTCTTCACTTAGGTCACTGAATGAAGTAATACCCTAGACTCCTTGTCTTCCTTAGGTTCTCACACATGATAGCATTTGCTTCTAACCAACCATCCCTATAAATATAGAATAAAGATATTTTTCGTTCATTCTCCATCATCCAATTTAGGGTTAGAATAGATTATGTAGGATTTAATGAATCTACCCCTTATTCCATTTCATTTCTAGAATCTTATCCTTCAATCCTTTTTGAATTCACCTCAAAATGGTTTACCATGAATTCTGTGCCACCAGCTCATCAAACTTATGTTCCACATGGTTCACACAATCCAAGAAAATAAACTTGTCAGCTTAGATCCATTGAATTCACAATCTTTCTAATAATGCTAACACTTAGAATTAGCTTGCTTCTGATACTTGACACATACTACATTGCTTGGCATCCTCTATAAAATCACTCAGCATGAACTAATGTTTACTGGTGCTCATAATCAACTAAACTTTACTTGGCATCACTATTTTACTTGGCATACACTAGAATAGACTTTTACTTGACTCCAACTAATTTTTTGCTCAGCTTGCACTGACTTTGATTGGCACCTACTATCCACTTGGTCAAGCTTGGAAAACAAACTTTGTTTAACTTGTTCTAATGAACTTGCATAGTGTAACCAACCTTTGCAACCTTAAGTAGATTATCAATGCACTATGATATCATTGTCTTAGATGATTCTTGTAATCTTTTTCATATCATAACTCAACCTTTCCTCTAGGTGCTATTGTTATATCATTTAATCAAATCCTCTTCATCAATCAAATAAGTGATAGTACTTAAATCATATAAGCAGTTGTCTTACTAGCAAATAGTAGGTTTGAAATCAATGACAAAACAATGATTAAAACACATTTATCATACTTGTATCAATCTATTTTCAACAATCTCCCTCTTTAACATTAATGGAAAACCAAACTGACTAGGTTTAAATAGTAAGACCAACAAAATACCAAATAGAAAATAATTTCTTGTATTGAAATCTCTCCCTCTATTAGCAACTTTTATCTTTTGAATAGGTTACAAAATTATTTTATGTTCAAATCAATAGACAATCAAATCATCCTTATGACTCCCTCTAAATTACTTCTTATATCCCCCTCTACATTATCTTCCTCTTACTAGCTAGATGTAATCAGAAGATACACTTTCTCACTCAACAGTCAGAATTTCTCCCTCTTTGCTCAATGTCTATCTTCAATATCTCTTTTCATAAGTTATTATCTCCCTTATCATGTATATATCACTTGATCAATTACTATCTCCCTCTTTGACAACAATGATAAAGACTTGTCATCTTAGTATGTAGATATGAACTTCTTTAGTTTCTCCCTTTATCACTTTGCTTATGACTGATTTGTAGTTTTAGCACTTTGATTACTTTAGCTAGCTGCTAAAGTAAGATCCACTGCATCAATGTGTAACATATGTCAATCAACTTGTTTGATGTAGGGTACTCTTCTTGTTTCTTAGATAGCCTTTGATAGGCGTATCACCCCTAGTTTACCTCTTAGATACTCATGAGCATCCTTGGGTAATGCTTTTATAAAGGTATCATCAATTTTCTCTTTTGTGTTAACATATTCCATCTTCACCTCTTTATCTTAAACTAATTCTCTCAAGCAATGATACTTGATTGCAATGTGCTTAGTCTTTGTGTGCATCACGAGATTCTTTAATATATTTATAGCACTTGTATTATCACAATAAAGTATCACTGGTTCAGTGATCTCTTCCTTCATACCTTTTAGTAGTTGTTTAATCCATAAAATGTTTGTATAATTTATAGCAGCAACAACATATTCAACTTCGACAGTAGATTGTGAAATGCAATTTCATTTCTTTCTAGTCCATGTAACCAACCTCTTGCCTAAGAAAAATGCTCCTCCACTGGTGCTCTTTCTGTCATCAATATTTCCAACCCAATCAGTATCAGTATAGGTTCTTAATTCAAATTTCTCATTTATCTTGTAGTATATACCATATTTCTCTGTTCCTTTCTAATATCTCATTATTCTCTTTTACAACCATCAAATGATTCTCCCTGGGATTAGTAGAGAATCTTGCAACTATCCTTACAGATAATGTGATATCAGGTTTGTTGTGTACTAGGGTAAGTGTAGGAAGTTGGGTCTCACTTTTGGGCAAAAAGTGGAAGTGTTTTTCGTATTTTTGAAATTTCTTGTCAATTGATGTCAAAATTTGAAGCATTTAGAGATTGAATATGAAAAAAATTCAATTTTTTTTTTTTTTTTTTGTGTTTAGAATCTAGTTTTTAAATATGTAATTTATTTGTATACCCATATGATAGATTTTTTTTTTGGTATGGATCTTTAAAAATCACCTTTTTAAAATGCCTGTTTCAGGACCATACCACACTCGTGTACGGACACCATAATTTGACACAAATAAATGAATTTTCATAAATCCTTTTAAAGGGAGTTACCTAATACACCTAAGATTGATGACAATATTTTTTCTTAAGTTTTTATAGAATAATATTTTTATTATTAATTATTAATTGGCTATAAAGGTAAATTTCAAAACCTCTCATGTACGAACACCATAATTTGATCAAAATTTCACTTTTTTTAAAATTTCTTTTTTTAACTTCAAAATAATTGTATATAGATTGATGACATATAAATTAATTTAAGAAAAATGATAAAATAAGAAAGTTATTAAAATTTTAGTGAACTTCACTATTTTACATTTAGGTACCACCTTTCATTAAAAAATAATGCAAAAATAATAAATAAAATCATAGCACTATAAAATTTAAATGTCTGAAATTAGGATAGTGAAAGCTCTAATGGATTTTTGTTTCATAAAAAAATTTGATTAGGAAGACCCTCTAAAAATTATGGCTAGGCATGAATTTTTCAGTTCAATGCCTTAGCCAAATCTTGAGAGGTCAAGGCATAGGCTTGGTTGCACCAAGCCTATCCTGAACCAAAATCTGAGGTAAGAGAAAAAAATCTTGCCCAATGTTGTAAGAAATGAGTACCCATTATTTAAATTCAAAAAATGTGTACCTGATTTGAAAAAGTCAAATTGGCATACAAAATCCCCCCAAAAAACAAAATTTCAAATTTTTAAAAATGCGTGCTCATTTTTTAAAAGTAAAAAATGGGTACCCATTTCTAAAAAATATAATTTTTTTATATTTTCAAAAATGGGTACCTATTTTTTGAAAATAAAAAATGGGTGCCCATTTTTAAAATTTTGGATCGAGTGCCTGAGCCTAAAATAGGTACCCATTTTTTAAAAACAGGTACCTGTTTTTAAAAGAGTACAATCTCAATCCATGGACTTCCATGGAATTGCGACCCAACTCCTTACTTCTACTCACTACATATTATAATTTGTCAATCATAGACCTGTATAATATTTGATCCACCTCAGCTGAATCATCATTCTTTGACAATTTATGTCCTATCACCATAGGTGTACTTATTGGCTTAGAATCCTCCAATCCAAAAGTTTTTAGTATCTCCTTGACATAATTTGACTAAGTGATGTATATACCATATTTCATTTGGTGTACTTTCAAACCCACAAAGAACTTGATCTCTCCAAACATAGACATCTCAAATTCTTGCTTCATTTCATTTGCAAAAGATTTATATAAAGTATCTTGACCTCCAAATATGATATCATCAACAAAAATTTCAGATAACAAAATACTTTTTCCTTTCTTTTTCTTCAAGTATAAATTGTTTGATCATCAGTCCTTTCAAATCCAATCTTCACAAGATAGTTATAAAGTCTCTTATACCATGTTTTTCATGCTTGCTTCAAACCATATAAAGCTTCATGTAATCTATATACCATGTTTTTATTGTTAACATCAACAAATCCTTCTTGATGTTCTATATAAACTTCTTCCTCTAATATACCATTCAGAAATGCAGATTTAACATTCATTTGATAAACTTTGAAACCTTTGTATGCAGAATAAGCAAGCTGAGTTCTTACTCCTTTCAATCTAGCAATAGGGGCAAATGTTTCTTCATAGTCAATTCCTTCTTCTTGTGCATATTCTTTGTAGATTAATCTTTCCTTGTTCCTTGTGAATTCACCATTTTCATCTAGCTTGTTTCTGAATACCCACTTGGTACCACTCACATTTTTATCTTTTGGTCTAGGAACTAAAGTCCATGTCATGTTTTTCTCAATTTTTTCAATCTCTTCTTCCATGGCTTTACTCTAGTCCACATCTTCTAAGGCATCTTTCATTGTTTTGGGTTCTTTCATGCTTAGCAAACATGTATGATTTCTCACTTTCTTGCTAGTCATTGGTCTAGCATCTTTATCTCCAATGATTTGTGTAGTAGAATGATGTCTCTTGACATATTTAGACAATCTTGGTTTAGCTCTAGTTTCTTCATTTGGTCTTTCAACTTTTGTGTCACTATGTACATCTCTATCAAGTAGTTCAACATCTCTTGCATGTACATTAATCTCATAATCAGAATGTGCTTCAACTTCATTCTATAACTTGGCACCTAAATGTAGCTCGATTCTTGAATGCAACTTGACATTCATAGTATGTGACTTGGCAGTCAATGAAACTTGCTATTGGTTTGCAACTTGATTTGCAATATCTTCTTCAATAGGCATACCTTCATAAAAGTATACAAATGATTTGTATTCTTATGGTTCCTTCATAGGTTCATCCTCATATACTTCTATATATTCATCAAATTTCACATTTTCACTTTTCACAACTTTGTTAGTGTTAGTATTTAAACACTTATAAGTTTTACTTCTTGTGGAATAACCTAGGAATATACCTTCTTCACTTTTTGCATATAGTTTTCCATTCCTTAAATCTTTGAGAATATCGCATTTTCTTCCAAATACCTTAAAATATTTTACATTGGGTGAGTATTCATAACATAAATTAAAAGGTGTCGAATGAGTACCTTTCTTGACTTGTACACGGTTCAAGGTATAGATAGTTGTACTTATAGATTCTCTCTAGTATTTCAACGCAACATTTTTCTCCATCATGAGTGTCCTAGCATAGTCCATTATAGACATATTCCTCCTTTCATCAATTCCATTTTCTGGAGGGGTTCTAGGAGCAGATGTTTGTCTTTTGATTCCTTTATCATTGCAGAACATCTCAAACTCATTTGATGTAAATTCTCCTCCTCTGTCAGATCTCAAACATTTTAGACTTTTACTTGTTTCCTTCTCAACTCTTTCTAAGTACCACTTAAACATTTGGGAAGCATTAGATTTCTATTTCAGAAACATAACTGTCATCATTCTAGAATAATCATCAATAAGCAGCATAATGCACTTATCTCCTTTGTAGCTTTGCACTTTGATTGGTCCGTACAAGTCAGTATGAATGATCTCTAGTATTTCTTTAGAGGTATGAGTTATTAATTAACATGTTATTGATATTAACCAATTTATCAAAATTAACATGACATAACCTCTTGTGCCATAGCCGCACATCATCAAATTCTACAACTAAACAAGTAGCATCCTCTATATCAAGATAGAATAGATTACTCCTAGTTCGATCACCCTTTTCAATTAATTTTCCATCAATATCATATATCTTAGAAATCTTGTTTTCAAACTCAACCTTACATCCTGAATTATTCAGTTTTGACACAATCAAAAAATTATAGTTAAGTCCTTCCACATAGTAAGCATTGTCACATAAAATCTTTTTTGTGAATTTTATGGAACCTTTTCCTTCTATCAAACATGGTGCATCATTACCAAATCTTACACTATTTCCATCATAACAATTCAAGGTAATGAACTTACTTTTATCTCCATGTTGGAAATATAATTGAAAAGATCATTGTGAAAAGAAGATTGATTAAAAGAGAGAGATTGTTGATAAAGAATGTTTTTAATCATTGTTTTGTCATTGATGTCAAACCTGCTATTTGCTGGAATGAAAATTTCTTATAAGATCCAAGTACTGTCACTTAGTTGATTGATGAAGAGGATTTAATCAACAATATGTAATGGGAGCACCTAAGGGAGAGGTTGAGTTATGATTTTTTAATGAAGTGCAAGGATCAACTAAGACAATGGTTAAATGATGTATTGATAACATACTTGAAAATACAAAGGTTGGTCACACTTAGAAACCTTGGAGGAATAAGTTGGAATCAGGTTGATTGCAAAGCTTAACTAAGTTCAATAGTGAATGCCAAGCAAGCTATTTCAAGTCAAGCAAATTTTGAGTTAGTGCTGAGCAAATGCAAAATCTAGTATGTGATGAGTGATACAAAAAGATTCGAGTGTGTTCAGGTGCCGAGTAAAGTAACAAGTGTCAAGCATTAAAAAATCTTAGTGGATGCTGATTAAATTCACAGTAGGTGCCGAGCATCAGTAAAATGTAGTTGGTGTCGAGTAACACAGTATGTGCCGAGCATCAGGATTTCAATAGTGCCGAGCTACTGCATTATTGAAAAATCAAAGATTCACCAAATTTGAGCTGACAAGGTTGTTATCTTGAATTTTGTGAATGAGTTGGAGGACAAGGATGATGAGCTAGTGACACAGAATTCTATGTAAACCATTTTTGAGTGAATTTAAGAGGATTCTTCATGATATTTCTAGAAGAAGCAAAATATGGGTTGGATTCAATGAATCTTACCTAATCCATTCAAACTAAAATTAAAGGAGAGAAGAATCGAGTGGGAAAAGAAAATGTAGACTTCTATTTAAGGAGTCACAGGCCAAGAAGTAAGAGTTGCTGATGTGCTAAATTGTGAAGTGATTGAAGGGTGTCAATGAGAAGGTATCTAAGAGAAGGAAGAACATCGTATAGACTCTACTTCGATTAGTGGTTCAAAAGAGAGGATTGCATTAGTACATTGAGCATGGAGACTCAAGGAGACAAAGCTTGAAAGGAGGAAAAGCTATCAGAACTGCAGAGACTAAAATCAAGACAATGTTATGAGTTGAAGAGTGATCTGAAATTTGCAAGATAAGTTGTATGCTGTAATTAGGTCAAAACCCCTTATTGTTACTCTCTAGCAATTGTATTAGTTAGGGTAAAAATCCTATGGACTTAGGTTGGTTTAACAACCATTTGTAAATCCTTTAACAAGGTGACATTCCAAGTGAAGGTTCTAAAGTCCTTTAACCAAGCCCACTTCTAATAGGGTGGTTAAATCCTTTAACCAGGTCACATTTAACAATGTGTTGTAGCCTTTAATAGGGCAGGCCTTTCACAAGACATCACTTCAGAAGAGTGAGAATTGAGTAGCATGTTACTAGTGGTTTTTTTCAAATTGGGTTTCCGCGTAAATCATTGTGTTATGTGTTGATCTTTCATGTGTTATGCTTACATGTTGATTTACAATAACAAACTAAATTAGAAAATTCTAAGCTTGGATGAATAAATAGTTTGATGGGCACACTTTACTTGATGAAAAAGTTTGAATTGGAAATTTAGACCTTGAATAACTGATTCACCCCCCCTCTCAGTTATTCTAAAGCATTTCTAACACTCCATTCATGTGATGTGAACATCCACTATTAATGATCCATCTGTCATTCTTGTTCACACAAGACACAAGTGTAGTTGCCTCATCTTCATCAGATTCTTCCTTCATTGCAACATACACCACTTCATCATCATGTTCATCATATTCATTTCTTATTTCCTCTTTAGCAATGTAGCAAGACTTCTTTCCTTTTTCTTTGTAATCTTTGTTGTCTTCATCTCTTCTACTTTTGTACTTGTGACCACCTCTATAGTTCTTCTTCTTTGTACATCTACCAACAATATGACCAACCTCATTACAATTGAAACAAATGATAGGTAGGTTACCTTTAAACTTTCCTTTGCCTCTATGAAATCTCCTTGCCAACAGTGCTTTAAGTTGATCTACATCCTTCTCATCTGTCTCACTATGATTGGACACATATTTTATCTTTTTCTTCTTCACATCAGGTTCTTTCAATCACAACTTAGCTTTGAAAGAAAATTCAATATTTTTAGGTTTGTAATTATCAAATTTAGATAGCTCAAAAGAAATGAGTCTACCTTCCAGACCTTCAAGACTTAGAGTATTCCCTGGTATACATATTAATTCTTGTATTTTAGAAACTCTAATAGCATATATAGGTAGCAGTGTTCTTAAAACTTTTCTTAGTATTGTATCATCATTTATTGTACCAGTAGCTCCTATTATTGCATTAAAAACATATTTTATGCTTGAGCAATGTTTTCACCTTCTTGCATTCTCATATCATCAAACTTACCTCTAAGACTCTCATATTTGGCTCTTAGAACATTCTTGTCACCTTCATAGATAGTGTATAAAGTATCCCACATTTTCTTTGCACTGTCAAGACTTTTGATATCATTGAACTCAACATAGCTTAGGGTAGAGGCAATCTCCAACATTGACTGATTGTGTTCTTTCTTCTTTTTCAGATCTTCAGCAGTTAGGGCTCCAACAGGATCAACATGCTCAATAGTAATGGTAGATTGTGCATGATCTCCAAGTCCTCCAAGGTGTAGCTTCATCAGACTTTTTCTTGCATAAAATTTATCTCTACTAGGATTTAGTACCTCTCTTTTTGATGTCTTGATCTTTGTGCTTCTAGTACCTTCAAACTAGTCCTCTTAAGCAGATGACTATGATACCAATTGTTGTGTTGATATATGATTGAAAAGATCATTTGGGTAGAAAGAGTTTTATTATTAAAGAAGTGTTCTCAATCATTATTTTATCACTGATGTCAAACCTACTCTATGTTGGTAAGATAATTTCTTATATGTTTCAAGCACTGTCACTTAGTTGATTGATGAAGAGGATTTGACCCAAAAAAATGTAACAATAGTACCTAGAGGAAAGGTTGAGTTATGATTATGTATTGAAGTGAAAGAATCAATTAAGCTAGTGATAACATAATGTATCGATGATCTACTTGGGGTTACAAAATGTTTGGCTACACTTAGAGAGTTTATAAGAAAAGGGTTGGACAAAGTTAATTTCCTAAGCTTGACCAAGTTGATAGAAGGTGTCAAGTAAAGTTAGTGCAAGCCAAGAAAAAAGTCAATTGGAGCCAAGTGAAAGCAATTTCTAGTGGATGCCGAGAAAACTAGTAGGTGTTGAGCAAGTTAGTAGATGCTGAGTGATTTTTATTATGTGCCGAGCACCAATAAAATCCTATTGATGCTGAGTGATTTTATAGTAAATGCTGAGTAACATAGTATGTGCCAAGAATTAGTAAATTGATAATACCGAGCTGCTACTTTATGAAAAAGATTGAAGATTCACCAAATAAAAGCTGACAAGATTGTTTTATTAGAACTTTTGAATCAGGAGGAAGATAAGATTGATGATCTAGAGGCACAAAATCTTATGTAAACCATTTTGAAGGAAAATTTAAATGGATTCAAAGAGAAATTTCTAGAGAAGACAAGATATAAGGTGGATACATTGTATCCTACCTAATCCATCAAAACCCCTAAATTTTGAGATGGATAATGAGTAGGAAAAAGAGTTCTAATTCCCTATATCTAGGGATGTCTAATCATGAAGAAAATAGAGTTAGAGGTCAGAAAGATTTTGGATGTGAAAATTTGACAAGGAGAAGGAAGAAGGGTTTGCTTAATCAAGTGACCCAAGAAGAGAAGTCTGCAACGATGAGCTAAGCAAGAAGGCTAGAGAAGGATGAATCCTTAAAGGGTGAACAAGCTATCAGAACTATAGTGATTGGAAGCCAAGTAGAGTGGAGGATTGAATAGTGATATGTAATATGCAAGTAAGGTTGTAAGTTGTATCAGATCAAACTCTACTATTACTCTCTAACAATTGTATCAAATTAGGGTAAATCCTTTGGAGAAAGGTTCACTTAACAGTCATTGGAAAATCCTTTAACAGGGTGGCATTCCAAGTGAATGACATAAAGTCCTTTAACAAGGCTTAATTTTAACAGGGTGATTGAAATCCCTTAATCAAGTTACATTTAATAGTGTGTGTCGTAACCTTTAACATGGCATCACTTCAGAAGAGTGAGAAAGGAGTAGCATGTTACTGGTGGTTTTTCTCAAATTGGGTTTCCATGTTAAATCATTGTGTCAAATGTGCTAATGGATGTTTTATGTTTTATGTTTTACATTTTTGTATGTTAATGTTCCAGTGACATGTCAGTTTAGTTTAACACACAATGAATGCATGTATGGTTATGAAAGATTTATGGGTTCACTAAATTGTAAAAGTTTTATTTTGGACATTTACACCTTGATTAATTGATTCACCCCCCCCATCTCAGTTAATCTAAAAGAATTCCAACAAATGGTATCAAAGCACAGTTGCTTAAGAGGATTAGTTTTAAGATACTATAAGCATAAAGATCAAGATGTCAAAGAGAGACGTACCCAAGCTAAACATAGATAACTTTTCTACATGGAAAAGTTTGATGAAGCTACACCTTAGAGGACTTGGAGATTATGCACAAACTTGCATTATAGCAGAACATGTTGATCTAGCAAGAGCCCTACCTATTGAAGATTTGAAGAAAAAGAAAGAGCACAATCAGGTGATGTTGAAGATTGCCTCTGCTCTGAGCTATGCTGAGTTTGATGATATCAAAGGCCTTAAAAATGAAAAGTAGATGTGGGATGCCCTAAACACCATCTATGAAGGAGAAAAAATGTTCAAAGAACCAAGTTAGAAAGCCTCAGAGGTAAGTTTGATGACATGAGAATGGAAGAAGGTGAAAACATTTCTCAATATGTTGCTAGAATAAAAGAAGTTGTTAGTGCAATAAAACATGCAACTGGTAAAATAGATGATGATACTGTGCTAAGTAAAGTTTTGAGAACATTGTTTCCTGTGTATGCCATTAGAGTGTCTATAATTCAAGAGTTAAGATGTATAACAAGAAATGATCTAACCTTTGAAGGTCTAGCGGGAAGACTCACTTCATTTGAGTTATCCAATTTTGACAACTACCATCCAAAGAGTATTGAATCAACTTTCAAAGAAAAATTGTTACTAAAAGATTTTGAGGAGGTAAAGCCAAAGAAGAAGAAAAGAAAGATAAAGTATGCACCTAGTGACAATAGTACATATGAGGTAGACATTGAACAATTGGAGGCATTGCTGACAAGAAGATTTCATAGAGGAAAAGGTAAATTCAAAGGTAAGCTACCTATCATTTGTTTTAATTGCAATGAAGTTGGTCATATTGCAGCAAGATGTACGTAGAAGAAGAACTTTAGAGAAGGGAACAAGCACAAAAATAGAAGAGAAGACGATGGAAGAGACTACAGAGATAAAGGCAAGAAGTCATGCTACATTGCTGATGAAAACAACTCTGATGAAAATGATGATGAAGTGCTATATGTTGCAATGAAGGATGAATCAGATGAGGATGAAGCTACTACACTTATGACTTGTGTGAACAAAAATGACAAATGGATCATTGACAGTGGATGCTCACATCACATGATTGGAGACAATAGTAAGTTCATTACCTTAACTTATTATGATGGAAATAGTGTAAGATTGGGTAATGATGCACCATGTTTAATAAAAGGAAAAGGGTCTATCAAGCTTACTGACAAGATTTCATGTGACAATGCTTATTATGTTGAAGGATTGAATTATAACTTGTTAAGTGTGTCACAATTAAACAATTTGGGGTGCAAAGTTGAGTTTGAAAATAAGTCAGCTAAGATATATGATACAAATGGAAATCTAATGGGAGAAGGTGATCAAACTAGGAGTAATTTGTTCTATTTGGATATAGAAGATGCTACTTGTCTTATTGCAAAATTTGATGATGTATGGATTTGGCACAAGAGATTATGTCATGTTAACTTTGATAATATGATTAGTATAAATAACATGAAAAGAGTTAGAGGTTTACCTAAATTGAAGAAACAAGAAAATATAATGTGCAAACAATGTTAGCTAGGCAAGATGACAAAGTCAAGCTTTAAAAGTAAAGCTTACACCTCTAAGAAAATGCTTGAAATTGTTCATACTAATTTGTGTGGACCTATTGAAGTACAAAGCTACAAAGGAGATGGGTATATAATGCTACTTGTTGATGATTACTCTAGAGTGATGACACTCATGTTTCTAAAACAAAAATCAAATACTTTTCAAATGTTTAAATGGTACTTGGCAAGAGTTGAGAAGGGAACAGGTAAGAGCTTGAAGTGTTTGAGATCACACAAAGGAGGAGAATTCACTTCACATGAATTTGAGATGTTCTGCAATGACAAAGGAATCAAGAGATAGACATCAACACCAAGGACCCCTCCACAAAATGGAATTGCTGAAAAAAGAAACAAGCCAATAATGGATTGTGCAAGAGCACTAATGATGGAGAAAAATATTGCCCTAAAATACTAGAGAGAAGATATAAGTACTACAATATATACTTTGAACTATGTGCAAGTAAAGAAAGGTACTCACTCAACACCTTTTAAACCATGGTATGGTCATCCACCTAATGTGAAATATTTTAAGGTATTTGGAAGCAAATGCTATATTCTCAAAGATGTTAGGAGTGGAAAGTTCGATGCAAAGAGTGAAGAAGGTATATTCCTTGGTTACTCCACAAGAAGTAAAGCTTATAAGTGTTTAATTACTAACACTAACAAAATTGTGGAAAATGAAAATGTGAATTTTGATGAGTTTATAGAAGCATATGAAGTTGAACTTACAAAAGAACCAACGGATTATAAGACATTTGTATACTATTATGAAGGAATACCTATTGAATAAGATGTCACAAATCATGCAACAAGTTAACAACAAGTTTCAACAACTATCGAGTCATATCTTGTGAATGTCAAGTTGCAGTTAGATGCCAAGTTGCAAAATGAGGAGAATGCACAATTTGACTCTGAGATTAGCACACATGAAAGAGATGATGAGATACCTGATAGAGATGCACATAGTGATACTAAAGTTGAGAGACAAAATGTAGCCACAAGAATTGAGCCTAGACTATCCAAATATATCAAAAGACACCATCTTGTAGATCAAATCATTGAAGACAAGGATGTAAGGCTAATGACAAGAAATAGGTTGAGAGGTGAATCATGTTTGCTAAGTATGAAGGAACCTAAAATAGTAGAAGATGCATTGGAAGATGATGATTGATACAAGGCTATGGAAGAAGAAATCCAATAGGTAGAAAAGAACAAGACTTGGAGCCTAGTTCCTAGACCAGAGGACAAGAATGTGATTAGCACAAAATGGGTATTCAGGAACAAGTTAGATGAAAATGGTGAAGGAACAAGTTAGATGAAAATGGTGAAGTGACAAGAAACAAAGCAAGACTAGTTTGTAAAGGATATGCACAAGAAGAAGGGATCGACTATGGTGAAACATTTTCCCCTGTTGCAAGAATGGAAGGAGTAAGAATTTTGCTTGCTTATGCCATATACAAAGGTTTTAAAGTTTATCAGATGGATGTCAAATTTGCATTCCTGAATGGAATATTAGAAGAAGAGGTCTACATAGAATAGCTAGAAGGTTTTGTGGACAAAAACAACAAGAACATGGTATGCAAATTGCACAAATCCCTGTATGGATTGAAACAAGCACCAAGAGCATGGTATGAGAGACTTCGTACTTATCTTTTTAAGATTTGATTTGAAAGAACAGATGATAACAACAAATTGTACATGAAAATAGGCAAAGAAAAAGGTATACTATTGTCTGAAATATTTGTTGATGACATTATATTTAGAGGACAAGATGCTTTATGTAAAGATTTTGCAAATCAAATGAATTAAGAGTTTGAGATGTCAATGTTTGGTGAGATCAAATTCTTTGTGAGACTACAAATACATCAAATGAAGTATGGTGTATATATCACTCAATCAAAATATATCAAGGAGATATTGAAGAATTTTAGACTTGAGGGCTTAAAACTAGTAAGTACACCTATGGCAATAACACTCAAACTATCAAAGAATGATGAATCAACTAAGGTCAATCAAACATTATATAGACCCATGATTGGAAAGTTGCAATATGTAGTACATAATAGACCTAATATTGCATTAGCTATGGGGATAGTTATTAGATTCTCTGCTAACCCTAGAGAGAATCACCTAATGGGAGTGAAAAGGATAATGAGATAATTGAAAGGAATAAAGAGTATGGTTTATACTATAAGAAGAATGGAAAAGTTTGAGTTGAAAGCCTAAAGTAATGTTGATTGGGCTAGAAATATTGATGACAAGAAGAGCACTAGTGGAGGAGCATTTTTCTTAGGTAGAAGACTTGTTACATGGACAAGCAAGAAGCAGAGTTGTACTTCTCAATCTATTGCTGAAGTAGAGTATGTTGCTGTTGCTATCAATTGCACAAACATCGTATGGATCAAACAATTGCTAAAAGGAATGAAGGAAGAAATCAATGAACCAGAGACACTTTATTGTGATAATAAAAGTGTTATAAATATATCAAAGAATCCTATTATGCATACAAAGAAAAAGCACATTGCAATAAAGTATCATTATGTAAGGGAGTTGGTTCAAGACAAAGAGGTAAAGATAGAATATATCAACACAAAGGAGCAAATTGCCGATATCTTCACCAAAGCATTACCTAAGGATGCTTATGAGTATCTAAGAGGTAAATTAGGGGTGATACCCCTATCAAAGGCAATGCAAAAGATAGAGGGAGTATCCTGAATTAAACAAGCTGATACTCATTTGATACACATTGATGCAGTGGATCTTACTTTAGGAAACTGCCTAAAGTAATTACAGAGCTAGAATATCAAATTAGTCATAAGCAAGGTGACAGAGGGAGAAAATTGAAGAGCCTTAAAAAAATCATATCTACATATGTCAAAGATGCCAAGTGTTGTATACACATCTTTGGCATTGTTGTCAAAGAGGGAGAAAGTACAAGAAACTAATCAAGTGTTTTTTGATGAAGATGAAGATGATCAAAGTAGAAAATCAAGTCAAAGGAAGAAAGTACATTTGGGAGAAAGTGTAGTGTAAAAGAAGAATAATGAAGTAAAGATACATCACCAGAAGATTAGAAGACTAGAAGCAAGAAAGAGGGAGAAAGCAAAAAAATAAAAGAGGGAGATATTCTGATATTCTGCTGATCGATGATAAAAGACAATTAGATAAGTGAGATTTTGTAACCTAAGAGGGAGTTTTTGATAGAGGGAGAAGTTTTATTTGAAAGCTTTTTTTTTGGTATTGCCTTACTATTTTAACCTTGTTAGTTCATCATTTATTTGATTGGTTGATCAATTTGGTTTGCCATCAATGCCAAAGAGGGAGATTGTTGATATATGATTGAAAAGATCATTTCAGTAGATAGAGTTTTATTGTTGAAGAAGTGTTTTCAATCATTATTTTGTCACTGATGTCAAGCCTACTATATATTTTTAAGATAATTGCTTATATGTTTCAAGCACTATCATTTAGTTGATTGATGAAGAGGATTTGATCAACAAGATGTAACAAAAGTACCTAGAGGAAAGGTTGAGTTATGATTATGTATTGAAGTGAAAGAATTAGTTAGGATAGTGATAACATAATGTATTGATGATCTACTTGGGGTTAGAAAATGTTTGGATACACTTAGAAAGTTCGGAAGAAAAAGGTTGGATAAAGTTCATTTGCTAAGCTTGACCAAGTTGATAGAAGGTGCTGAGTAAAGTTAGTGCAAGCTGAGCAAAAAGTCAATTAGAGCTAAGTGAAAATAATTTCTAGTGGATGTCAAGCAAACTAATAGGTGCCGATCAAGTTAGTAGATTCTAAGTGATTTTCAAGGTAGCATTCCAAGTGAACGACCCAAAGTACTTTAACAAAGCTCACTTTTAACAAGGTGATTGAAATCCCTTAACCAGGTCACATTTAACAGTGTGTGTTGTAACCTTTAATAGGATTGGCCTTTAACAAGGTATCACTTTAGAAGAGTGAGAAAGGAGTAGCATGTTACTGGTGGTTTTTCCCAAATTGGGTTTCCACGTTAAATCATTGTGTCAAATGTGCTGATGGATGTGTTATGTTTTATGTTTTACATTTTTGCATGTTAATGTTATAGTAACATATCATTTCAGTTTAACACACAATGAATGCATGCATGGTTAAGAAATTTTTATGGGTTCATTGAATTATTAAAGTTTTATTTTGGACATCTAGACCTTGATTAACTAATTCACCTCACCACCACCCCCCCTGCCCCCTTCTCTTAGTTAATCTAAAGGAATTCCAACATGCTGGAATTCTTTAGAATAACTAAGAGGGGGGGTGAAGTAGTTACACAAGGTCCAAATGTACAAATAAAACTTTTCACAACTTAGTGAACTCATAAAACATTTATCATCATGCATGCATCCATAAGATTATGCAATCACTTAAAACTCGTAGGTTATTGTCAAATCAATTTGCAAAAATGTAAACATGAAACATAACAGATTCAATAACACACTTGACACAATGATTTACATGGAAACCCAATTTGGGAAAAGCCACTAGTAACATGCTACTCTTTCTCACTCTTCTGAAGTGATGCCCAATGAAAGGCGAACCCTATTAAAGGTTATAATACACACTGTTAAATGTGACCCAATTAACGGATTTTAATTACCCTATTAGGAGTGAGCCTTGCTAAAGGACTTTAGACCATTCACTTGGAATGTTACCCAGTTAAAGGATTTACAAATGATTGTCAGGTGAACCTTAATCCAAAGGATTTATCATAGACCAATACAATTAGTAGAGAGTAACAGTAAGGCTTGATCTGATAACAACTGACAATTCCATTTGCAAATTATAAATCTTTGTTTCAATCCTCTATTCTTCTTGGCTTTTACACACTTTAGCTTTGATAGCTTGTTCCCCCTTGAAGCATCCATACCCTTAAGCCTTCTTGGTTAACTTTTCAATGCATACTCTTCACTTAGGTCACTGAATGAAGCAATACCATAGACTCCTTGTCTTCCTTAGGTTCTCTCACACATGACAACCTTTGCTTTTGACTAGTCATCCCTATAAATAGATAATTAAGATATTTTATCATTCATTCTTCATCATCCAATTTAGGGTTAGGACAGATTAGGTAGGATTCAATGAATCTACCCCTTATTTCATTTCTAGAAACTTATCCTTCAATCCTCTTTGAATTTACCTCAAAATGGTTTACCATGAATTATGTGCCACTAGCTCATCAAACTTATCTTCCACATGGTTCATATAATCCAAGAAAACAAACTTGTTGGCTCAGATCCATTGAATTCATGATCTTTCTAATAATGTTGACACTCAGCATTAGTTTGCTTATGATACTCATCACATACTACATTGCTCAACATCCTCTATAAAATTACTTGACATGAACTAAAGTTTACTGGTGGCTGGAATCAACTAAACTTTACTCGGCATCAACTATTTTACTTGGCATACACTAGAATAGACTTTTACTTAGATCCAACTGATTTTTTGCTTGGCTTGTACTAACTATGCTTGGCACCTATGTTCCACTCAGTCAAGCTTGGCAAACAAACTTTTTTTAACTCGTTCTTCTAAACTTGCTTAATGTAACCAACCTTTGCAACCTTAAGTAGAGTATCAATGCACTATGATATCACTGTCTTAGCTGATTCTTGTACTACTTTTCATATCATAACTCAACATTTCCTCTAGGTGCTATTGTTACATCATTTGATCAAATCATCTTAATCATTCAAATAAGTGATATTACTTAAATCATATAAGTAGTTATCTTACTAGCAAATAGAAAGTTCGACACTAGTGACAAAAAAATGATTGAAACACATTTATCATACTTGTATCAATCTTTTTTCAACAATCAAGTCCTAAGAGAACCAAAATGAATTAGGATACCATAATAGAGAGCATTTCCTCAGCAATGTAAGGAATCTATAAAGATCATAAAATCAAAATTTATTTGGCCTAAGGCCCCTTTAGGCCAACTAGCATTAAGAATCAAAAGCTTAAGTCTTTACCATAGCTAAACTATTTGAGAGGCCCACGCATTCTTAAGTTATACACTATTACAAACTAATATTCACACTAGAAATATGCAATGCAAATAGAATTCATGCATGTAATAAAAGAAAAAACCCTAATTACCCACCAAAGGAAATCAAATAGTAGTGAAAAATGTCAGGTCTTATCAATAACAATACCTGTTACAATATTTCTTATTGATGGGTGAGTTTTATTGATGTATAATCCAAAAAACTAAGTAAAAACTAAAAAATTATTCATTGGTCAGCCTTTGTTCAATGGACAACTTAGTTAAATAGTGTTGGTGCATCATGAGGAAATTGACACAAACAATTTGGAAGAACTAGTTGAGTTAGAATCTAGATTAAAGACATTAAGTTGTGGGCCTCTTTCATCCTTACACATCTTACAGTGGAAGGAAATAAACAAATCATTATTTAACTTGCATGGTACAATCAAGGGTAAATGTTATGATAAAAGGCTCAAATTTATTCTCAAGGGTGTAAGAGATCTAACCCACCCTATTGAACAAATCATGTAGGGGTGTGTTTTTTGGAAAGCCAATTGATATGTTGACTGATTTGAAAAATACATGGTTGATGTGCTGAGATCCTTCAATCATCACCTTCTATCTATAGGGGTAGGCTTAGTTCATTTGTAAATGTGGATAGTATTATTTATAAATAAATATAGGAATTCCCTTATGTAATGCCCCACCAAGGGATCTAAAGAATTAACCTAGAATTTCACTAAGTTTGGTAGCATTTTTTTTTTTTTTTAAATATGAAAAAAAATACCACATATAACTTATGCACCATAACGGAAGCAATAGCAATGTCCATCTAAAAGTAATCATAACATACACAACTGGTTACATTCTTTAAAGATCCCTTAACGTTGAATTACATCTAAATCAACTAACATTATTGAATTCCATCAAATATAACAACCACATGAAATAATATTGATAAGTCCAATGTTCATACATTACATTTCAAAATGCTCAATCATCCACTGTACATGTCACAGGGTATGAAAAGCCTAAAAGAATATACATATGTGAAATAAGATACATCATCCTATTCTAATCCATGATACATCAAAGTAAAGATAATCACATGATACACATGATACATCATCATAGAAGACATATACATCCATCATAAAAATCAAACATAATAAACTAAGTGCACGGTTCCTCCCAACCGTTAATAGCATCATTAGACCATCATGGGCCCTAGCCATCCCTCTGTGCGTAACATTCCAAAATCATCGAAGAGATCATTGGTATTAACATAGTAGGAATGTCACTCCTAACATATACTATATCATATGCAGAAAGTAATCTAACATGCAAATAAAAGCATAAGATAACATCATCTAACATATTCTAATCATCAATGAAAGGATACATATCCACCATCATGAAGGACGCAACAACCACGATGTCTCAATGAATCTCAAATGATAAGAGAGGAAAAACACTACCACTCGACCGCGTAGTACCTAAGTGGTCCACTCCCACCGTGCTGAGGAGATAATCTCAAGTCCCAAACAGGCTATCCAAAATCACATAGCATAAAACTCTATAAGTCCAGGAATCTTAAAATTACACTAACTCAAAGGTTCCAATCACAAAACTGACATCTAATCCCAGAGGCACACAAAGACATGTAGGAACCTACTATGCAAGCGGAAAAGTGTCATCACATTTATCACGTACAAATTACCCTGGCAGTTAGCTAAACTCCATGGGTCCATACTGATCTCATGCGGCTACTAGTATCCTCTCATACTGATGAGGCATACTATGGAGTGCAAGGTCACAACCATGCGTTCTCTCTACTCCCATCCTAGTCTATACAAGCACTCAAGGCATGGGCGAGAACCAAAACACTTATCTTTTTAGATTCATTCAGTTAGTATTAGGTGTGAATGTTTTCACTTATTAATCCAACTTATAATGAGTTACCCTCGTAGCCTCTTAGGGCCCCGACCCCCATTGCAAGCCACTTCCCGACACTACATGTAGATATCCTACCCTAAGCTCATGGAATCATAAATCTCAAAATCACAAAAGATAATCCATAAAATCATCAAATATGCATAAAAGCATCAAATCTCCATGAGCAAGCATCCATAGAAAATCATAATCACAACAACTCTCTATTGGCAACTGAAGTATCACTGATAATCAAAAGTATCCATTGGTTCTCAATAACCAAAATATATCTCAATCATACTGATCGAAGATTCCAAAATGGTTGAGTCAAAACATGTCACAACATGACATCATCAAGAATAAATCCACATTTCAGTCCCATCATGGCGACTAGAAAATAACCAAGGATAACTAATTGATAACCAAAAATGGTTAAGTCAAGTGTCTCATACATAAGAATCTCAACTATAACAATCAGTAATTTGCAAACATTACATAGAGCATTCCATCACATAACCATGGTTGGGTTTATAAAGATCGAGATTAAAACATCATCATGACATCGCAATCACATCACCCCCAAGCCTCTGGTAGACGTCCTATAACTTGTCAACACTAGTCAACCCAAAACCCAAAACAATAGCATAAAGAATACACAATGCAAACACATGTTTTGGTTTTGCTAAATTTACATACTTGAATTTAAATGTAGAGGTCTCAGTTTATGTTTCCAAGTTTGGGGAATGAATGGAGGAACATTTTGTACGTTTTCCTAGCACATGTGTTGTTTTGGATGGATAAAAGTTTTCCTTTATAAATCCAAAATCCATCTCCCAATTATAATATTTGTTTGAAAATGACCCCCACCAACAACCAATTATATTTCATTATATATATTATTAAATCAATTGATTAAATCTTAATAGTTAACTTACAATATTATAAAATAATTCACCCTTATAAAAGATGAACCTTTATTATAAATCATTTATCAAATATATAATAATTTAAATTCATTAATAACATACTTACATACTTACATATATGTATATATATATATATATATATATATATATATATATATATATATATATACATACATACATACATACATATATAAATATATACTAATATAACATTTTATATAAAAAATGAAATATAAATCGAATTTCATAGCTTACGTTCTTTCTTTTTAAAAAACAAAGTCAAATCATAAAAGCACCCGCCGTTGTATCAACGACTGTCAAAAATGTGACATCCGCCACGGGTACCCTGCTTACCCAAGTACCCTGCGACTGTTGCCTTGATGGCACTGTCGTGGGTACACTATGTAGTAGGTACCCAACAACCATTTCAAAGGCATGGGTACAAGGGGGTGCAATTTCGCCCCACCCAATATGTAAATTTTTATTATTTTTTTCACATATTCAAAATCGTATTTCACAGATGCAAACGAAATTCAGATCTTTAATAAACATTATCGACTGCGATTCCATATTCGATTTTTCCAATTAAATAAATAAATAAATAAATAAATATATATATATATATATATATATATATATATATATATATATATATATATATATATATATATATATATATATATACATGCAGAGTTAATCAATATCACATCACATAAACATGTATACATATATATATGTGTGTGTGTGTGTGTGTGTATGCAAATTCGAAAAGATAAACAGTTTATTTAAAAATTCTAATTTTCAGATTTTTCCTATAAACTTAAATCTCAAAATTTATCCAAATATTAATCTAATGGATTTGGCTATGAATTTAAACCCTAGCCCCGTGTTCTTTTCTGATTTATGCATAAAAGATTCTCAAATAAATTTTAACTACCCATATTGAGAATGCATACAATTTAAATAGGAAAATCCTCAAAAGACATATGGAAGACACGAAGAAGACAAGGAATACAAAATGTGGAAATAGCATAAGTAAAATCACAAGAATCTACCCGGATTTTGATGCTAATTCACTCTTCCTCAGAAAATCCACAGGGAAAGCTCCTCCCTTCTTCAGAGTTCCCTAGTCCTCCAATGCTCCAAATGCTCTCCATGCTATGTCTAAGCTTCTAGGAATGCTTGAATATATTCAAGAGTTCTCAGGAAACACCTAGAATGCTTCTAGAAATAGCTAGAAGGTGTCACCAACTAAGCATGTGTCTTTTCCAACCTTCTAGATGAATCATAAGGTTGTAGACACCATGTGCTTAATTGATGCACTAACCTCCGTGTTGTTGACATAAGAGAAATAGAAAGGTGCGTTAACTCCTAGGCAAGCTTATAACTCCAATTTTACTTTTTATATAATTTCTATTAAAATTTTTATAACTTTTATTTTAATTTTTATAACTTTTATTATTATTATTTATTTATTACTTTTTTTTTTCTTTTTTTTTTTTTTTTCAGAGGGGTAAATGCTTTGACCTGGAGCTATGAACCAGTGAGGCCACAAACGGGGGACCTTATCCCCATGAGATTTGAACCTTGATGGCAAGGATAACAACGCAACAACTTAACCATCACAACATGCCACTATTGGCTATTTATTACTTTTCTTATTATTTATAATTATTATTAATTTTAATTTCTAATTTTTTTTTTATTTAATCCTTTTTCCTCAATTAATTCACATTTAATTATTTATAATCAAAATATCAAAGACCATGATATTTTATATTAATCTTCTCAAATAATTAATTTATTAATTAAATCCATTTATTAAGACTTAATTAATAGAAAATTCACTATAGACCTCCAAGATAAAATATAAAAACCCATCATAGAGCAATTCACACAAAATCAGTCTAAAGGGCTAAAAATCACGAAATATGTCATCCGACACATTCGGTGGGTAAAGTATCCAAATGCTTGTCCTACCTCACTAGGACAAATGGTTTAAGGGTTTGGGATTTGGACTTGAGAATATATCTCCCTTCTCTTATCATTGAGATAGTATAATAGGGTACGCTCATCTTGGCAATTCAGGAAAGTTGATACCTGGTACCTGCAACCTACAGAAAAACCATGCATGTACATACAATATATATAATGCTAAGCTAAACAGGAAATGGCAAGAAGTGGTGCATCGTGTAGATCTTGACTAAGCAGGTGACTACGACTCCCTTCCTTAACCATATCAGAAATGCCATACAATATGAACAAACACACACACTATACACATGCAAGTATGGGGTAAGTATCCATAATAAAGCACATGAGATAATAAACCATCTAACTAATCATCAACAATAACTGAAAGCAATGTAATGATCATCATGCATACATGAAATGTAAAGTCTAAATGATCTCATCATATAACCACTAAATCCATAACATAATGTCTGATAGTCTCAAAACAATACTATTAATCCATCAACATAAAACTAGTCCAACATAGTTTGATAATAACAACAACAATGTCCAGAAAAGATGTGAACAAGGGTAGGCACTACACCTTATGAATAATAAATGGTGACTTTCTCTTTATACTTCGTAAAATCTCTTTATTGACAATTTTTTTATTTTTGTCCAATGTTGTAGGTGATTTGTTGAAGCTTTTGGATATATCTTCTAGTGAAACTGTTCTTCCCATGACATATGGCCAATTCTAGCCTCCTTTGGGAAAACATCATTTAAAGATTTATTCTTTTTCAACATATTTGCATTAGTTGTAACAGGCACATAACCCTACTAAGGACTAGTAGTGAAGTAGAGCAAGTGGAATTAGTACAGTTTGGAGCTATTCAAACAATAATAAAGCTATTTTTTGAGTATGTGATTGCTATACATTCTATTGACTAATAATAAAATTATTAATTTCATCTAGGCATATGTGATAAAATCTATACCTTCAAGTTTCTAACTTGTATTGTATTGATCAAAGCTATATCAAAACATGGATCTTTGAATGAACTTCGAGTTGTGGAATCCAACAATATTTTGATGCTTGTGTGTTGTTATTTTTAGGATTCAGCCTTCCTACTACTCATGTTTAAGAGAGTTGGCAAACTATAGAGTTTTATAACAAGGTATGTAATATGCTACATTTGGGTCACTATTGTCACCTATTGATATACAAGTAGGAAAAGCAAGATTTTCAATGAATTCGTTTATATATTTTTTCTTGGTGACATTCAAAGAGAAAGGATTGCACTTGATGTTGGGTACTGAGAAAGTAGGTTTCTGTCTTATTAGATTAAATCTCCCTTTTTCATCGTTTGAAGTTTTTGAGTTCTTGATTACTATGAATCATTATTAATGCATCTAGTAAGTTTTCCAAACCACCCTCAAAGCCATACCCAATCATCATCATTTATCACCCCATCCTCTCATAGGGTAATTTTCTTTTATCTATATTTTTCTTTCATAGTAAACCTATTTTGTTTAATTATCTTATATATTTTTCAAATGTACAATTTTAAACATCTAATATCCATCATGATACTATAAATGTATTTAGATTTAAAATACTATATATTTTGTCAAATAATAGACAACACCTTGAAACCCATGTACCCATGAGGAAAAAATTTGCCCATACCCATGTATCTAGTTCTTGTACCTACACTTGTGCCCATGCCCAAACTGGAAATTTAGGTTATAAGTGTTTCTTTATTTTTCAAAATTTTTGGATTTTTAATTTAATGGCTAAACTTATCATAGCTTCTTATTTGAATTGATATTCAATAGTGTTTCTTTCTTTTTTAAACATTTTGGATTTTTAGTTTAATGGATAAACTTGACATAACTTCTTATTTGAATTGATATTGAAGTCCAATAATATAGTAGCTTAAATCTCATTTTAACCTTTTGTAGGCATGCCTATCTAAAAATATTTAGAGGAAATTAATTTATACTTTATTGTGTAAGGGTGCTAAAGTTCTAGTTGCAGTTGTATGATGTATGCATTATTTATTCTTGTTTAAGAACAATTAGTTTACTAAATTAAGGATGTATATCAAATTATGGCAGCTCAACTGGGGCAGGAATGGTAGTGTTAGATGACTATAATTTCCATGAATCAATTTGGCTAGACAACTTTGATTTGGATAGAACATTAACACTAGTGAGAGAGTAATGCCAGGTTTTGTCATTATTTTGATGGTAATACTAGTGCTAGAAAAATCAGCTGCAAAGCTTAGTTCCATCTCAAATATTTATTTCACAATGTGTTTCTTATTATACCACTTAATATATAGGTGTCCCCAGATGGATAATTTCCAATTATGAACTATTGTATGACTCAAGAGTTTAATCTTTCATTTCATATGAATTCTTTGATAGAAGAAGTTGGTGCATTTAAGGTTTGAATTCTTAAACCATACTTCATAAGTATCTCGCACACAAATTTTTTTCCTTAAGTATGGTATCTTTATTCTATTAACTTACATTGTTGATGATTGCACTTAATCAATTTCTAGTCTTGCATCATTGGAAAAGTATTTTTAATATTAAATTTGATTTTCTTTTCCTTTTTATATTTTTAACTTTTAGGGAGATTATGCAAAAATTGTGTGCTAACTTTTTAAATACAATTATAGTGAACATTGTTGCATTGCACATGTCTCTTCCAAAGTACACGAGGTTGAATCTCAATCTACAATGTTGCAACAAGTGGAACAAATTTTAGATTCCATGCAAGTGATAATAGGACCTAAGGTAATCTATGATTGAAATTTATAGCGATTTAATGCTAGTGTTTTTGTTTAGCAGGGTTATATTGGAAGTATTGTGTTGTATTTCTTATGTATTTTGTTGACTTATGAAGGTCTAGACTGTGGTTATTGAACAAAGCTATAGAGCTCTAAAGATTACAAATGATGACAATACTATAAAAATGTATTGAGTTCAGTTACAAATTTTAAAAATGTTGGTGCAAGTCTTGTGAAGCAAGTTGCAAGTACAACAAATGATGTTCTAGGATATGGTAAATTTGTGTTTATCGATTTTATTTATTTATTTCATAAATAATATCTTTTAATTTATATTTTTTGATGTCATATCTAACAATTATTTTTGAGTCAAAGATATTTTTAGTCCTTGTATTTATTAAAAATAAATGAAAGTGCAGTGCAGTTGACTAAAAATGCTAATTCATTCTAGTATTTAGCCATAGTGTAGAATGTTCCAAGAACTTTCAACCTGTAAACACAAAATATCACATCCCTTTCTTCCAAATATCTATTTTGGAATGTCCTATCAATTTTGTGCTCTATGGATAGGGACAAGAGGTTCCTTTGTTGTCTTGAATGACCAGAGAGTATTTCTAGGTTGTGTCTTGGAGATGTATGGCTTTCCTTAGGTTTTAGATGCTTCATCCATGGTCAATTCATCCATTTCTTTTATTAACCTATTAATCATCATGACAAGCAGATTTAGACTAGTAGTACAACAAGCACATCACATTATGACAAAGAAATATATCATGAGAGGTTTGAAAAATTATTAGGAGGGTTGTTGTTCTTAAGGTTTTGAATTAACTTTTTTTTAAAATAATTTATTTTTTCTTAAGGTTTTAACCTTGACTTTTCAAAATTTCTAGCCCTTAAGAGGTTTTTAGTCAATTCATTTTTTTAAAATTTTATGTTCAACCACATTTTTTAATACAAGAATAACAAGAAATTAATGTTACTTATCATACCTGGGTTTTTTTGTTGTATATTTGTGGAGCCAATGAGATAGAAGTTTGGGAGAATAAGGCCAGAGTTACAAATGCTTTAAAAGCCACAAAGGAAGTAGTAGAAGAGGGTACTTTTCTAGGTGAACATTTTCCCAATTAAGGTATACAAACATGGCCACTTAGGACATATAACATCTTTTTAATAAAGTGATGATTACTTATTTCAAGCATTTCTTCAGGTGGGTGTTTCCCTTCTTTATACATCTAAGGAACTAGATCAACTTTAGACTAGGTATAAATCACTAAATAAATAGTTGGGATTAACTCAAAAGATAAGAACCAAGACAATGTAGAAACTTACACATCGTATGATCATTCTTTAAAGGGTGCTAGCTCAATGGAAGAGCACATGCTTTACAAGCAGATGGATGGTGGTTATATTCCATTGTGCCCTATTATAACCAAATACACTATTAAATATGCTACTAAATATTTGATCAAATATACAACTACATATGCTACTAAATATACCACTAAACATGTGACTAAATATACTAAATATGTCAATAAATCAACTATCAAATATACAACTAAATATGTGATTAAATAAAATACTAAATATGTGACTAGCCACATTATTAAAGATATACTAAATCAATTACTAAATATACTACTATATATACTAGTAAATATATTACCAAATATACCGCTAAATCAATGATTGAAATTAGTGATAAAATAAATGACTAAAATTTCTTAGTAGTAAATTTAGTAGTGTTATAAATGATTGGATATTAACTACTATTAATCATGTGACTAAGTTTAGTCACATATATACAAGTTGTTGTAGTTTTTTTAGTCACATATTGTTATTTTTGTACTAGTGAAATAACAACCCTATGAATGCGACCATCATGTGTATGTTCAAATAATTCCCACGGGTCTAGCACATTATAGAACACATTAAGCAAGATCTACCTAGAGGTTACAGTTAATTACTCAACAACTTCGCCCACACGTGATGCCCCCTACCTCACACAAAGTGGTTTCCCACAATAGATGTTGGCTTTGTCATGGAAGTGTTATTAACACAACCAAACATACACAAATGATGACTGCAAAAATCTTAGGGTGATTCATGTAGTCCACTAGGATCGATTCTTGCACCAAGATGTTGAGTGGATAATAAAGGTAGCTTCTAAATCCGAAAGTGTTTGGAAAGGGTCTCGTTCACAATATCCCTCATGCACTTAATATCAAGACACCTTGTCTTGTGATAAGTAATGGACCTTGCAGCCTTGAGAATACCTTAAACACTTTCACCTAGTGATTTTCTAATGGTCCCAATCCCACAAGTACTCTTCCTAGATGAAGACAAGTGTTATTCCCCCCAAGGCTTTGGCCTTTTTATAATTATAGTGGGTCAAGTTAGTTGGGTATTTTCTCATTCCCACTTTAGGTCCTATAGGTATCTTTCCACCAATAGTAGGCCCTCTAAAGGTGATATCTCACTAAGAGATTGAAACAAAATGGATACACACCAAATAGGTCAAGATTTCTTATTCACCTTAGAATGTGAAGAGCATACTCTCCTATTCCTTAGTGCTTCCCCCAGACATGCCAAAAAGATCAATTAAAACCACTAAAAAGTGGAGTATCCCACTCACTTTCAAGATCTAATGAAGGGTTAGGATTTCTGATTCACCTATAAGGTGAAGATCATACTCTCCTACAACCAATGAACCCCAATAGAAACTTTTTATGTTCCTAATGAAATGAAACAAGTAGTATCATGTCGCACTCAAAAATGAAATCAAATACATAAAATCTTATTTGTTTGTTTTTGCATGGGCAGCCCTGCAAACATGTTAGTAGCCCTTTTTTTCTTTGACAAACATTCTTTTTTGTTTGTTTTAGCAATAAAGTAATGAGAAATCCCTAAAAAACAACCAAGTTAAGGCATCAAAAGGACTAAGAATTTTGGAAATATAAGAGGAGTACCTAAGATGGGAGGGGTGAATTAGTTACTACTAAAATAAATCTCAGATCCCTTAGATTTCAATACAAAAATGCAAACTAGAAAACTGAATACTGTTGAAGCTTGGTAAACATACACAAAATGTTATAACTTAGTAATAACTGAATTGGCTCGGTAAATGCCTAACATATAAATCTTTAGATGTTGTCTATGATTAACATTACTTTAACTAAGTTGCAAACACATAACAGAAAATAGCATGAACACATATGACATCATAATTTAATGTGGAAACTCAATTTGGGAAAAGCCACCAATTGTAACTAGTTATTGTTTTTTACTCTTCTGAAGTGAGCCTTGTTAGAAGCCAACCCTATTAAAGGTTTAAAAACATACTATTAGGTGTGAACCTATTAAAGGATTTAATCGAGTGGCCTTGTTGGAGGTCTTCAGACAATTCAATAGAACTGCCACCTTGTTAGAGGATTTGCAAATAGCTATTAAGCCGAATCTGTTAAGAGATTTAGATCATTGCTACAATGGTTAGAGAGTAACAATGAGATGACCTAATTTGAATGCAACTAATTTGCTGATCACATATCTCTATTCTAGCTTGTATTTCATCCTTCCTAATCAAATATATCTTTGCTGCTCCACAAGGATATTATGCTTACCCTTCAAATGCTACCTCTTCTCATCACTAGCTCTTCAATCACATCATCATGAATTACACACTTTGAAATCACAACTTGACCTTATACTTATTTCTTCCACTTTTTCAAGTCAGCTCAAATACAACTTAGAATAATCAATATTCATCACCTTAGTCAGTTGGAATCAATAGATAAAAAAATTAAGCTTAATACAACAAAATAAGAAAATTCTTCGTTGGTCAACCTAGCTCAGTAGAAACTAACTCAAAAATGATTTCCTTTGTTAACCAATAGATGTTTTATTAACACTACAAACTTTCAAAAATCCTTTGGCAATTGAGTGAGCTCGGTTAGCACTAGTTCCCTCAAACTTTCCTTCATTAACTGAGTGAGCTTAGTTAACACTCGCTTTCTGCAACTTTTCCTTTGATGCCCAAGTGAACTTAGTAGATACTACCTTCTGAACTAGGAAAACATAGAAATTCTCAGTAGACATTGAGAACTATTTTTACTACCCAAGTGAGCTTGGCATATATTGACTAATAATGATATGACATTTGTGTAACATCAAGGACAACACACAATTAATCAATTGTATCCAACAATCTCTCTATTTGGCATTGATAGCAACACAATATGTTATAGCACAATGAAATTCTAGATTTAGACTTGAGAACTCTCTCTGTCAGTATGATCTCATCCTTTCACTAGATTCTATCTACAACAACTGCTACCAAGTTCATTCAGAACATTCTCCCTCTTTCAAAAAACTTCTTCTTTTGAAAACTTCTCCCTCTCTGGTTCCTTACTTTATTCTAGTGCCAAAAATTTCTCAAAGATATGACAGTAAACTTCTCCCTCTTTGACAACACATGCCAAAGACAATTATTCTATAAATATCGATGTACCTTAAGTACTGATTCATCTACAATATGCCCTTTCTAATTTTGCACCAACTGATTGATCTTCAACAGGTTATGGTTGATATATTGACTAAACTTCATTTAGTGAATTTTAGATAGGGGAATGACCCCTAACTTACCTCTTAGATATAGAAATGCATCCTTAGGTAATGACTTGGTGAATATGTTTGCAATCTATTCCTTTGTATTCATATATTCTAATATGACTTCTTTATCTTGCACTAACTCTCTTAAGAAGTGATATTTTATAGTAATATGTTTTGTTTTAGAATGCATTACTAGATTCTTTGATATATTGATTGCATTGGTGTTATCACAATATATGACAACTAGATCTTTGACCTCTACCTTCATTCCTTCCAACTGTTGTTTGAACCAAATAATGTTACAACAATTGACTGTTGCTGCTACATATTATGCCTCTACTGTAGATTGAGATGTACAATTTTGCTTCTTGCTTGTCCAAGATACTAGTCTTTTACCAAGAAAGAAGGCTCCACCACTAGTGCTTTTTATGTCATCAAGACTTCGTGCCCAATCAATATTAGTAAATATTTTCAAGTCCAAATTGCCTCCAAGTTTATACCATAAACCATAGTCTTTAGTACCTTTTAGATATCTAATTATTCTTTTGATTTCCATCATGTGATTTTCCTTGGGATTTGTTGAGAATCTTACCACTATTCCAACTGTTAGAGCAATATTAGGCCTTGTGTGCACTACATACCACAATTTTCCAATCATTGATCTATAAGCAGTCTTATCTACTTCTTTGGAATCATTATTTTTGGAGAGCTTATGTCTAGTAGACATAGGGGTTCCAACCGGTCTTGAATCTTCCATTCCAAATTTCTTTTGTATTTCCTTGATATACTTAAATTGGGTGATGTAGATACCATTTTTATTTTGCTGTATCTACAATCCAACAAAGAATTTTATCTCACCAAACATGGACATCTCAAATTCTTTACTTATGTCTTCTAAAAATGCTTTTCACAAGTCATCATTTCCTATGAATAGAGTATCATCAACAAATATTTTTGCCAACAAAATCTTCTTGTCTGGTCCCTCCTTGATATGCATACTACTGTTATCATTAGTCCTTTGAAAATGAATCTGTATCAAGTAATTATGAAGTCTTTCATACCAAGCTCTGGGAGCTTGCTTAAAACCATATAATGCTTTGTGTAATTTGAAAACCATATCTCTTTTACTAGGATCTTCAAAACCTTCTAGTTGTTTAATGTAGACTTCTTCATCAAGAATTCCATTCAACAATGCAGATTTTACATCCATTTGATATAATTTAAATTCTCTATGTGTGGCATATGCTAGTAAGGTTCTAACACCTTCTAGTCTTGCCACAAGAGCAAAAGTCTCACCATATTCAATACCTTCTTCTTGAGAATAACCTTTGCACAATAATCTTTCTTTATTTCTTGAAACTTTTCCATTTTCATTCAGCTTATTTCTAAATACCCACTTTGTACCAATTACATTTTTATCTTTGGGTCTAGGAACAAGAGTCCAAGTTTTGTTCTTTTCTATCTGTTCTATTTCTTCATTCATTGCTTCAATCTAGCTTTCATTTTCTAGAGCATCCTTAACACTTTTAGGTTCAAATTCAGCAAGTAAATATTTATCTTTTAATTTTCCTCTTGTCATTGCTCCATCTAATTTGTCTCCAATGGTATGCTCAAGTGCATGATGTATTCTAACATATCTTGCTAACACAGGCTCTTTGGTCTTTGAATGATTTCCACCATCTTCTTTTTGAATTTTAGTTTCAAGCTTGAGTCCTTCTTTCTATGACTTAGGTCTATCAGGCTCAGTTTGAACTAGCTCAATAGCCTCTAATTGTCACTTGGGTCCTTGTGGCTCAGGTTGCACTATCTACAACTCGATATCTATTGGTGTTTCTGGGGACTTGGGAGATGAAGCTTCTTTTCTTTTAGATAAATTTTTTAGGGTATCAAGTTTGTAGTAAACAAATCTTCTATAATCTTCAGGCTCCTTGTTACTTTCTTCTTCACTCTTGTCTGCAAATTCATCAATTTTGACATGTGCACTTTCTATGATTTGTGAGTAGACAAATTCAAACATCTATATGCTTTACTTCTATAGGAGTATCCTAGAAATATGCCTTCATCACCTTTTACATCAAAATTTCCTTTTCTAGATTCTATCAATATATAACATTTGCTGCCAAATACTTTACAATAAATTGCATTAGGTTTGTAGCCATACCATAGTTGATAAGGTGTTTTGTTTGAATCTTTCTTCAACTATACATTGTTTAAGGTATGTATTGTAGTGCTGATAGCTTCCTTCTAGTATTTGAGAGCAACATTCTTTTCAATCATCAGGGTTCTTGCACAATCTAGAGATAAAATTCTTTGTTGGTTTGCAAGTTTATCAAATGAAAGGAGGTATATGCATTACACAATCAAGGTATATCAAGGAGATATGTAAGAACTTTAGAATAGAAGATTCAAGACTAGTTGGAACACCTATGTCTACTGGACATATAATTATAAATAATGATGATTCTACTGAAGTAAATCAAACATTGTATAGGTCAATGGTTTGCAAATTACAATATGTTGTTCATAGCAGACCTGACACTGCATTAGTTCTTGGAGTTGTTGCAATATTTTCTTCTAATCCTAAGGAGAATCACGTGATGGTTGTGAAAAGGATATTGAAGTATCTAAAAGGTACATAAGACTATGGATTATGATATAAGAAGAATGATAAGTTTGATTTGAAAGTTTACATTGATGTTAACTGGGTTGGAAACATTGATGAGAGAAAGAGTACAAGTGGAGGCACTTTCTTCCTATGCAAGAGATTTATTTCATAGACAAGCAAGAAGAAAAACTATATCTCACAATCCATACCAGAAGGTGAATATGTTGTAGCAATAGTTAATTGTTCAATTATTTTGTGGATCAAGAAATTATATGAAGGAATGGAGGAAGACATTATTGAACCTATGGTGATATATTGTGATAAAAAAAGTGCTATAAACATATCCAAGAATCATGTGATGCACACAAAAACCAATAATATTTCAATTAAGTATCATTACTTAAGAAAATTAGTGCAAGACAAAGAAGTGAACTAGAATACATGAACATAAAGGAGAAGATAGCTGATATATCCACTAAGGTGTTATCTAGGGATGCATTTATGTATCTAAGAGGTAAATTAGGGGTCACTCCCCTATCTGAATAAAATTAAGAAGAGATGCCACATTGCATCAATTTTTATGATTAAATTATATTATAGATTGATGTAGGAGGTCACACTTTAGGAGCTTCCTAAAGATGAGAAAAGAAGGACAATAGTATGAGTTGATAGAACTACAAGTTTCTATGTGTTGATACAAATTACTAAGATGAAAGAGGGAGTGATAATTCAAAAATAACATTTAGTACCTAAAGTGACAAAGAGAGAGATGTGTACATGATGTGTATAGTGGGTGATGTCTTTTTGTCAAAGAGGTAGAAATGGTTCTGTTGGTGTTTCAAAACTACCAAGCAACAAAACACTTGATACAGGATTCTAAAGATAAAAATTGATCTACAAGTTAGCAACCTCCTATATTCAACAAATAAAACTTTAGATCTAGACCCAACTTCAACAAAATCACAGGGATTCTCTACTCTTTAGTTTTTGCAAAACCAAGGTGGGTGTACCTAAGGGATATATGGACATATAATTCATTTATGGTTCTTGATTTAAACATATGACCATTAACATTGTTTTCTATTCTACTTCTATCCCCTTTTAGTAGAAAATAGTCACAATTATTCTATACTTCAAAAATAATCCTTGATAGTAATAGCTAACAATGACATACAAGGGATTATAGCAAATAAGTGTTGACCATCAATTTAAGTCTTCATACAATAAAGTAAAGATTGATTTGATTTATATTTATGCTTCATATAACTTCATGACTTCTTCAACATGCAACTAAATAAATGACCAGTGCCCTATCCATTGGCATTTAGAGTCTACCCAGTAATTTTGACTTAATTAATTATAATAGCATTTAACCCTAAACCCCATTCTTATGAATATCCTTCCTATGTAGCTAGAAATCCTATCAATTTAATGGAGCATTTACTTAATTCCTTGAATTAAAAGAAAAAATAAATTGATACACAACCTATCCTAGTTGTATTAAATTGCATAAACCTTGCTTATACAATCTCAAGATAACTAGTACACAACAATGGAGATAGAATTTAGAGTAAACAGATATGGCATAACTTTCCCTTTGTATTAATTTCCTTTGGAAGCCACACAATACTGATGTAAACTCATTATAACTCAAGACAAGACAACATGATCTTTCAATGTCAATGTATTCTTAGATTTGCAAAGAAAAATACATCACAAAGTTTACACTAAAAATTATCCAATTGAATGCAAGACTAGCATAGACTAAAAATTACACAAATTTTGGACCTCTTCTCCAGCCTTGGGATCTAATTTATATAGTATGAGATGCAACAAGCCTTGGGCCTAGAGAAGAAGGATTGTTGTCCTTAAGACAATATATTTTATAAATAAAGGTTGTTGTCATAATAAGACAAAAATGTGCTCTCTTACTTTATTGCAATAGAATATCTACATCATGAATCTTCTTGTTGTGGGACCATTTGTTACTGAGAGGCTTCATGCGATGATTGGCCTGAATGCATTTGTTGTTCTTCTAACTATGGGGCTAGTTGGTTTGCATATGAGGTGTCCAGTTCTAATATCTAGAAGTTTAAATACAAATTTTTGATCTCCCTCCAAATCATCATGAAATGGCATACCAAAAATTATAGTTGGTTTTTCTACTACCAAAATATCAGTTTGACTAACTGCCTCTATTTCTTCAATCGATTGATCTTCTTTTCTTTCTTCTAGTGCATCTACTATTTGTAACTCATCTAGGTCTACACCACTTTCATTAGTTTCTTTAGTTGTTAATTGATTTGATTGGGCAAGATCTACCATCCATTTGTTGAAAAGTGAGTCATCTGGCCAATTAAAATTTAATATCTCTCATTGCTTCTTCAAAACATCCTCTCCCAATTTCCTAATTTCATCAAACTCCTTTTTGAAAGAATCAAATAATATCTAAACTTGAACAACTTCTTTAGTTTTTTTGGCAAACCATATGTGGCCTTTTTTGTTTATGACTTTATTCAACCTAATGCACAAAAACTCATAGAGCTCCTTGGCTCATTCTTATTTATCTTTCAATTTATCTATAACCTTAAGTGCATGAGGGAAAAGATAAAAGATTTCACTAAGATATTTTCAAAAACAATTAATAATCCTCCTCTACAACATAATTATATCATTATCAAAATTAGATAAGCCATGTCACATCAAAAGTTTTCTCTACTTGTTCACAAGAGAGACTGATAACTGAACAACATAAAATTGTAATATCACTATCCCTGCTATTCCACTTTTTCACAATTGGCTTCAAGGTGTCCTCATTACTTTTTAAAGAGTTCCATATATCCATTAGTTTTTACAACTTATCATATAAAGCAATCCAACCTATCCTGTTTACTAAATACATAATGGAGTCTCTTAATGTATTTTCATACTGAACACCCAGCTCCACATGTAATGACCATGTTTTATTCATTTCTTATTCAAGTTCTTTAGTTCTATATGCTTTGAATCCCTATGGGGTGCTTGGCATTTCTATTAGAGGAACTATGTTGAAGGGTGCAATTGGAGGACGAGGAGGATAAGTAATCATGGGTTTGCTAGATTTTCCTTTATACCTCATCATCTTATTTTCAAGCTCAATCCTCTTTTGTACTTCCTTGTTGTAAGCATTTAGAACTTGTTCATATTTTTCTTTTAATTCTAAGTTTTGTCTTTTCTCTTTCCTAGCAGTGGCTAATGTGAGGGTAGTTATTTCAACATTAAATTATGTGGCCTCATCATTTGGAGTATCTTCTACCCTCTTAACAATCAAATTTCCAACTAATCTAGTATCATCAGATTGAGAAAAATTGGCTTTGGGTCCTCTTTTTAGAGACCAAATTACTAAAGAAGCATGATCTTCACTAAAATTATCACCTCTAAGTCCCCTTTTCACTTTTTCCTTAGTATTTAGCTTCTTGGTGATAGTGTTAAAAACCATGGCATTTGCAATATCCCAATTTGGAAAAAGTAGAACTCCAAATGATGTAATCAATATTCTTCCTTCTTCTAGAGTCAAACTTTTAAATTATTGCATCATTTCATCCTTTATTTCATCTTGTATAACTGTATCCTCCTTTTTTGGATGCTCAGCCTTCATCTTGTTACATCTTTCTTCAAAATTGTCAATATTAGTTCTCCAAGCAAATTGGTAGAAAGCTCTTGATTTGATAAAATTATCATCTAATATAAATTCACGAATAGCTTGTTCTACTATAGGATCTAATTCCTTCCATTTATAATCAACAACAGTTAGTTCAAGGCTAGGCATGGGAAGTTCCTAGGCATTTCCTCCTCTAATTTTGTAGTAGTAATAAACACTCCCCCTTGGGATCCTAATTGTTCAATTTTCTCTCTAGTAAGTTGTTCCTCTCCTATATGCAAGGGAGATTGAGAATGTTGAAAATTGGCTAATAGAGATATGTAATTGTTGTCATTTATGGAAATACACATTATGCATGCTAATAGGAAACCTTGAAAATAAAAAGATTTAGCTTTTGGTAATAAAAAAATTGTCTAAGTATAGAATTTGATATATAGTAGTATATAGTTTTTTTTATAACTTGTTGATGACAACATATTATGAATAGTGAAGTTAGATGGAGATAGTATACATGTTTTTGATGGTGTGTATAACCTTGGAAGTTAGTATGAACTCTACAAAATAGAGATACTCATGTTTGAAGCAAAACATGACAACATAATTGAAGGAAAATATTATTTTGTTTACAAAATAATTTCTTATCCAATTAGGGCCGACATCCTAGATGTTTACTCTAAGTTGGAAAAGTGGATTATGGTCTTAGTTGTCCTAGCAAAAAATTATGTAAAGGCATGGTATTTATGCAAAGGATATTTTGCAATGAAGGAGGTAAGTTGTGTGAATATTGTGATATGTAAACTTACTATGAAAGTGATAATGTGAAGTTTTGTATAAGCTATTTTGTGATCCAATATTGAGTTGAAGATCGAAGATCAATCAAGGAAGAAGATATAGTATTTATATTCAAAAAGTCTAATTGCTTGTTTGGGAAGTGAGTTGTTCTTGTAATTAGAAGTGCATGTTTGGGTAGTGGGCTCATCTTGCATTCTCTATACTACAACTCCTAACAGGGTTGGAATCTCCTAACAGGGACTCCTTATACTAAATTTTCTCATTGAATAGACTAATAGGGTCCATCCTCTAACAAGGAACTTATATATCAGTATATTACCTAGTGAGTATCATCCCCACCAGAGTTTTTCCTTGGCTAGGGTTTCCCTAGTTAACAAAATATAGTGTGATGAGTTATCTTTGTGCATTGTTACTATTACTATTTAGAATTACTTTATTATTTTGTTATGCATGGTTTAAAGTAAGAAATAATATCTAGTTGGAAACTAAAGTTTGTAGGTTACTGATTCACCCCCCCAAGTAATCCCTATTTCTAACAATTGGTATCAGAGTGCAGTTACTTTAAAAAGGCTTAACAGCTTGAGCATGATCCCTATGGATATGAAATGGTTGATGAAGAACCTTGAAGAGGCTCTTGAACAAATTGATCTCCTTACTAAAGAAAGAGATAAGCTGAAGGACATATATGAAGACTCCAAAGAATACATTGGACAATTGAAGGAAAAGATTGAACATCTCAAATCCAAGCCTGAGTCTACTAAATTTGGAATTAGTGATGATGATTATTCAAAGCTAAAAATAGAGTACAAGATCTTGAAGCATTAATTGAAGATTATGAATTTGAAGTTGACTTTGAGGAATGATACTAGAAAAGTTGAAACTGATTTGAAGTTTGAGAATGCAAATCTAAGAGCAAGTCTGGAAAAGAAGACGTCTGAGTTTGAAACATTAAAAGAAGATCATGAAGAACTTCATAAATACAATACTATTGTGAAAGGTGAATTAACTTAGTGCAAGCAGTAGCTTGAGAAACTTTATTCTAGTAGAGAAAAACTTGATGATTCAATGTCAATACAAAGACCTACTTATGATAAGATTGATCTTGGTTATCTAATTAACATGTCTACAAAGAAACCTGAGATTAGATCAAATCTGAAAGAAAGAGGTAAGTCTAATGATAAGATTGAATTTAGTCAATCTTCTAATAAACTTAAAGAAGTTGGACAAGATAAGAAAGTTGAAATTTTAGATGAACCAAAGAAAGTGGAATCTCCTAAGGAAACTAGTTATGAATTTAGAGGTTAGTGTTTTTTATGTAATGAAATAGGACATATGAAAAGAGATTTTACTAATAAGTCATTTAATCATGTTAAGGATTTTTATTGTCATAATTGTCATGGTATGGGTCATAAAGAAATTGATTGTAGAAAACCTAAGTATGATAATGATAGAAGGAATAGTAGAATGTCTAGAAATACTAACCTTATAGATAGAAGCAGATCTATTGAAAGGACATTGAGAGAAGGAAGATCTTATGAAGACAAAAGATAGATCATGTGTTATAAGTGTAACAACTTAGAACATGTATTGCTTAGAATTGTCATGCACCTGATGATCAACATAATCTTAGAAGTAGAGCACCAATATGTTAGTTGTGCAACAAATTTAGACATACAACAAATGTATTGTAGAATGGATATAAATTTTGGAGATAGAAGGAACAATGGAAGAAACTTTGGGAACAAAAGGAATGATGGAAAGAAAGTTAGAAATGATAGAAGGAACCATGAAAGGAACTCGAGAACTAATAGAGACAATGAGGAACAAAGAAACATTGTTAGTGAACTTTGAGAAGAGCTTAATGAGGCATTTATAAAAGGATTAGATATCTCAAAAGATAAGCTAGATGATGATGAGACAGGAAGATTAAAGTAAGTTATTGAGTTTGATTCAACTAAGTTGAATTAAGATTGTTCACAGCATCAAAATTTGAGAACTTTATCCAAAAATTGAATTAGAAGTAGAGAAGTTGGGAAAAGGTGTATCTAGTTAAGTTTAGATGGTACCTAAGCTTACTTGTAATTTGGAGCTTATCTAAACAAGTTATGAAAGAATTTAGAGATACTAGTATTACCAAAAAGGTTAATTTTATAGCAGAAGATGAAAAGTATGTTTTTGCAAAGGATTTTGTATAGAGAAGTTTAGTAGATTTTTGTCATGATGGAAAATAGCTATGGCAAACCTTAGGTGGCATCTGGAGATTGAATAAATGATCTTGAGTAGTAATTTGATTACAGAATGTAATTGATAGCTTTTTCATGTTTGCAAAGTACATAATTAATGCAAGTTCATGTTGATGGAATAAATGGAGTACATAATTAATTTTCACTTCATTGCATATACATCCAAAGTGAAGAGCACTCTGAAGCAACTTGTCAAGGCAATTTCAAAGAAAACCCTATTTTTAGAAAGAGGTATTTTATCATTTTTCCACAAATTTATTTGGTAAAAGTTCATATTTGATAGAATCATGGATATGTCAGTAGTGCACCATGTTGAGAATGAGGATAAACCTAAGTTGAAGGTTGTTTCCATAAAACCTACTAAAGAAAACCCTAACTGAGTGTTATCCATCACTTTGAACAACATAGTATATCTTGAAGATGTAGGAAGTTATCTTAATAGTAAATTTGAGTCTATTGGTAGTGAATACATGAACAAGGATACAGAATTAGGTTTTAATCATGACATGACTATGAAGTTTTGATTTTAATATTTAAAGGAACTAGACTTGTTCAAATATCATTTCTACTATGAATTGGACACAGATGAGTGGACATAGATCATATTAAGTAGGATACATGATGGGAAACTATGGATACAAGATAATGTAATTAATATTTTTGTTAACCTAATTCATGAGATAACTGGTCTTAGTAAACAAGGAAATGTACCTATAGGTGAGAAAATGGTCAAAAAGAAGGTTGAGAGTTATACTAAAGTAGTGTATAATGGAAAGGTCATGGTGATCAACACCATTAACCAAGATGATGTAAGATTCCTGAGTAGAATCATTACCTATTCTATATGTGCGAGCTCAAAGATTGATCAACTATCATCTGAATTCATCTATGCAACATATAAAATATGTGTAGAGAAGAAACTAGTGAATCTTAGTGAAATTATGAGAATGCAACTCTTAAAGAACCTAGAAAAGATCAAAAGGACTAAGAATGGTGTGTTTATATTTCAATCATTGATCAATTACATATTCTTTCATGTGCTTAAAAGATTTCCATATTTATTAGTCACCAAGATAATGAGCAGTAATAGATGTACAATGGAGAAGATCATATAAGTATGTAGAAGGCATCCTACAAATAAGATATTGGATAGTGGAAACTTGATATTGAAAACATTTTAGAATGAAATGAGATGGAGATTTAGAATTGCACCTGCAACTATAGATAGATTTAAAGAAGAAATTTGCATTATGGTTGATATAGATTATACTTATTTATAGGTAGTAGAACTTGAAGAAAAATTTCTTGATCCCTTGGGTCATGAGTTGGATGATGATACAATAGTTAGTTATATTGATTTATTGTTAAAATTAGAGAAATATAAAGTAGAATACAGATTTGGAACTTATGATGAGATTACCTAGTTAGCTCATGAACCAACCTTGGAGAAGTCATCACATAAGAAGATAGAGTCTATTATGAAGAAAACCTTGTCAAAGGCCGATATTTTTGAGAATGAGTTTGAGGCAGTCAGGAAAACTATGAAATAAGGCATACTAAATATACAACCTTTTTCAATATCTGTTGTAGAGATATCTTTGGAGCAAAGCATTCCATACGCAACAGTGTCAGATGTATAGCCAAGTGAGCCGAAGAGAAAATCTGAGAGATTGATGGAAGCTATAACCACTAAGACAAAAAGGGTAAAGGAACAAGTCATTAGACCAGGCAAAAGGCAAAAGACATTGTTGACAATTGTTGAGACTAGCGATGAAGAGGAAGACAACTAAGAGGTTAAGCAAGCAGAGAAGGTGACATCAAAGCAATTAGCAGGGAAAGCTTAGAAACTCTAGAAGTCGAAGATAGAAAATATTAACTCAGTTATTGCTATTGAAGGTAACTTTTTTAAGATGAACAAAATTTATGATTTGTATAATAGTTTTGAGAAAAATTAGACTGATATCTCCATTGTGAGATACATAATAGAAAATAATCTAAAATTGAAAGATATTAAGGGAATTTTCAGAAGAAGGTACCAACAAGAGAAGAAGATCCAGAACTTCAGAAGTCTATGCTAAGAACTATTTTCAAGACTGATGATGAAGAAGATATTAAAAGATTATTGGTTAATCTTACACCTTACTTGAGAAATAAAGTAAGACCATTTCTATTTATGGTAGGTGAGAAACATAAATTAAGAAGTGAGACTATAGCAGCAATAAGTTAGATGTTGACAGAATCTAAGGCAATATCTCCTCCAACACCTAGAACCTCGAAAGTGTCAGTAAGTGGTGATACTATGCAGATAAATCAAACCAATGCTACCATTAAAATTGATGATACTAATCCATTTGAAGGTTCTGAAATGAATGAACCTAATACTGAGGATATTGAAGACAAACTAACACAAATTGAAGAAGAAAAGAGGTTACTTGAAGAAGAGAAGAAGAAATTAGAAGAGGCCAAGCAGAAATTGCTTGAGGATGAAAAGAAAAGAAAGGAAGAAGAAGAAGAAAGAAGAAAGAAAATAGAGGAAGACAAGAAGAAGAGATTGGAAGAGACAGAAGAAGAAGATAGAAGAATAAAAGAAGTAGCCAAAAAGAAAAGGGAGGATAACACTAAACCTTTTAGTTCATCTACTCTACTTTCACTTTCTAGCTTAGCAAATGATGATGATGATCAAATGGATTTGATCTCATCCCTATCAAAGCTTATTTAGAAGAATATAATAGTAAAGAGCCTATAGAAAACCTTGATGGAGGTTAGTGACAAATTACATAGTACTTTGGTAGTACAAAAAATAGAATCAAATCCTAAATAGAGGGCACAAATACTGCTGAAATCATTTGATGAATAATTTACTAACTTGTTGAATGTTGCAAAAGCAAAGGCATAGATCTCACATGATGCTAACTTGTTTAGCATCATTTGCCAAAACATTAAGAATTATTTGATAAGTCTTGATACTTGTATCAAGGAACTTTGAAAGTGTCAACAAGATGGGAAAATATTGTACATTAAGTGTACTTTATCATACAAACTAACTAAGAACATTGACAGTCACATAGAAGGAAAGATGAGTGAGCTAGAGGCTTTATCTAGCCATATCCAACATTCATCTTGTAAGATTAATGATTTTTAAAGGACAAGTGGCTAGTATTCACAATGACATTAGGAAATTGGAACTTTAGAAGGAATAGATTTTGAGGAGGATATCAGATTTCAAAAAATCTATTGCTTAGAAAGTATCTTTTGTTGAGAAATAGTTGGAGGAATGTGTCAAGGCCAAGGACACATATTCTAACTTTTTGTATTCAGATCTTAATGTAGTTGAGATTGCATCATATGATTTATGTGCAATTCTCACCTTAATTGAATCCACCAAGGAGACATGAACCAAGGGTATAGATAATATTAAGGCAAACTTTGATGGTTCCATAAAGATCGTATCAGCTTAAGGAAGGACAACACTTTTGATAGTTTTTTATAGTCTTTGACATTTTGACCTTTGTCATTGATGTCAAAGGGAGATAAAGTACACATGAAAATTGTTAAGGGAATAAGTACATCTAAGGAAGATAAATATTGTAAAGTATATTGTAAGGGGGAGCATATGTAGAGATGGACAAATGTAATAGATGCAATGCTATTATATTGTTTATGTAGTTTTTGTTACTTAGCCAATTTTCCCTATTTTGTTTCCATCAATGCCAAAGGGGGAGATCATTGATAATTGGCTAATGGAGATATGTAATTATTGTCATTTATGGAAACACAAGTTGTACATGCTTATAGGAAACCTCAAAAATAAAAAGACTTAGCTTTTGGTAATTAGAAAATTGTCTAAGTATAGAATTGGTATACAACAGTATATTGTTTTGTTTATAACTTGTTGATGACATCATATTATGACTAGCAAAGTTAGATAGAGATAGTGTACATGTTGATGATGATGTTTATAACCTCAAAACTTAGTATGGAATATACAAAACAAAGATACTCATGTTTAAAGGAAAATAGGACAACAGAATTGAAGGAAAGGATTATTTTGTTTTAAAAATAATTTCTTATCCAATTAGGGCCAACATCCTAGATGTTTACTCTAAGTTGGAAAAGTGGATTGTGGTCTTAGCTAACCCGGTAGCAATTTGTGTAAAAGCATGGTATTTATGCAAATGACATTTTGCAATGAAGGAGGTAAGTTGTGCGAATATTGTGATATGCAAACTTACTGTGAAAGTGATATATGAAAAGTTTTGTATAGTCTATTTTGTGATCTAAGATTGAGCTAAATATTAAAGATCAATTGAGGAAGAAGATATAGTACTTGTATTCCAAAAGTCTAATTACTTGTTTGGGCAGTGAGCTCTTCTTATAATTAGAATTGCATATTTGGGTAGTGGGCTCATCTTGCATTCTCTGTAGCACAACTCCTAACAAGTTTGGCACAACTCCTAACAAGGTTGGAATCTCCTAATAGGGATTCAAAGTCTCCTAATAGGGTCTCCTTATACTAAATTTTCTCATTGACTCCTAACAGGATCCATCATCTATCAAAGAACTTATATATCAATATATTATCTATTGGGTATCGTCCCCACCAGATTTTTCCCTTGGCCAGGGTTTCCCTAGTTAACAAAATATGGTGTTATGAGTTATCTTTGTACATTGTTACTATTACTATTCAACACTACTTTATTACTTTTTTATGCATGGTTTAAAGTAAGAAATAATATCTAGTTGGCAACTAAAGTTTGTAGATTACTGATTCACCCCGCCCTTAGTAATCCCTATTTCTAAAAAAGAAGGTGTGCAATCTTTTTGTTGTGATATCTAATTCTCTTTATCTTCTACTTTTTAGGCCTTGGCTCTTCAAGCCTTTCTCCCAATTCCTTTATCAAAGCAACACTAGTTGATCCAATGAATTGATTTCCTTTATCAGTTGCATGCTCTTTACTCTTGATTATGCTATAACTAGACCTCCTTTGGATGACCAATTGTTTTGATCCTACTACAGGAGTAAAAGAAAACTTCTTCATTACCTACCTTTCTTTTTTAGGATAAGTATTAATAAGAAGAGCCTTCCTTTCATTCATTACATCCATGATCTCTAAGAAGGTGATCATCAATTTGTTCACTATGTCTATTGATGTCTTTGCATCTTTTAATGGACTATAATCCTTCTCAAAATAATTAATGAATTCTAAAACCCTAGAATAGACTCTCCACTTTTCTTTCTTGATTTCTTGTTCTTGGAGAGGAAATTTAGTCCTCATTACATCCTTAAGGAAATAGAATTGGCACTTGCAAGCACTAGTCCTGGCCCTTTGTCTGAATATTTCAAAAAATCCTTCACTATAATTATATCTAGCATGGGAGACTACCATTTTGTATGGGTCTAAAATATTGTACAAAAATAGTCAACCACCCTTTGTGATTATAAATTGATGAGCTATTGTGCATGATGGGAAAATAGAGCCTCTTGACCTACCAGTTAGTTTTGTTTCTTCCAAACCACCTAGTTGCCACAATATCTCAGTTATTCCTACCTCAAGAGGTACTTGGTAGGGATGCACATGTGGAGTTCCTTGGAATCTATATACTCTAAATATTGTTGACACTGGATATGGTATAATATCTACCCAATTGTGGGAAACTTTCAAATTATTGGGGTTGTCCAGAGGCCCAATGAAATCTAACAATGCCTTGGGTATCCTAGCATTATCTTTCAATAACATGCTCATCAGTCTAGATGCAAAATATCTATCAAATCTTACAAAATTGGCCTTCTCTACATCCCAAGTCATATTTTCACTCCACAATTGGACTAGAAAAGATTCTCCATCATGCTCTCTTGTTAACACCATTTCTTTCTCAAAAAATATGACCCCCTTATACAAAAAAATGTGCATTAACAAAGAGTAAAAACCAAAGGTCTTCTCAATTTTCCCTTTTACATTTCCAATCAAACATACATAAATTTCTTTGACTAGAAAAGATGCAAAATAAAAAATAATATCAACTCCAAAGGAAGAAATTTGCACCATCATATACATGAACTTTATTGGCATAAATTCTTGTTCATCTTCACCAAAAATCTTACACAAAGTCTCATATATATATATAGCTCTAGAATTGGAAAAAAAATTCTTAAAAGGCTCTTTGGTTGAAGTTGTGAGAAAGATTAGGTTTCCAATTGTAGCCAAATGTTCTGCTAGTGCTCCCTTCCTAATTTGATCCTTGCAGGACAAATATTCTTTTTCCAATCCCTAAAAATCAATAACCTCATGATAATTTGTTGTAGGATCCATTCCAAAGACTCCTTGAATTTCTTCAGTAGTAATTTTCACCAAGCATTCCCTATTTATCCCCCTCTCCATCCTAGCTATTGGATCATAATTTTAGGATACAACAGTGAGGAGGTTTGAATCCATGAAGACTCCGAGAACTACTAACTTACCTAGGTCAAAATTCTAAATATTTCCATGGGGGGGAAATAAATATCTCTAAAAACTATTTTTTGAATAATTATAATAATAATTTTAGAAGTCACAACATCCTAAATCAAATTCCAATTGTTGCAACTCATAGCCTAGGGCTTACAAGAACTAATTTCTTTATCTAGGTAGCCTCATTGGTAGATTCATTTGATTGTTCTAAAAAATCATCATGAATATTTCTACTGGCATACTCAACCTTCCCACAAAAACACATCTTTGGAGGATTAATGAACAAAAATGAATAAAATACTATAATTCTTATTTATATGCAGAGGGAGGTACTTACTTGACCTTTTCACTTCTTCTTTGAATGTTGCAATGGATTATTGACACAGAAAAGTTCTCAACTCAACAAGGTGAAATAATAGGCTTTTGATAGATACAAGGCTCTAGGATTTTAGAAAATTTTATTTGAAAAATAAAATTCTCAACCTTCTTCACTACACTTCCTATATTAGTTCACACAAGAAGCTTTCAATTCCCACAAATAATTGTGGAGAAGAAACAAAGTGGCATTCCCTTTTGAGTTTGAAATGGGCCACCAATTTATAAAATCTGATGATTAGGAAATAAAATGCAATCTAACTCAACTTCAAACTTCTGACCTAATAGTCAGCCCAATTAAAACCTGACATATGTACCTTTCTCCACCTCACTGGCAACTTGCGTATTATTCATGCATGTAACCACACACATGTTGAGCTATCACTATGTCACTATAGATAAAGGTCGAGTAGTTTCCCATAGCGACATAATGATAGCCCTTGATCTATTTAGTATTTGATGGTCAAGGATAATACTTCAAAAATACTTTGAAAATGGGCCACCATGCTACATGTCAATCTCTTGCTATGTCGTCAATGGTAAAGACCTTGAACTCTTGTTGGTGATAAAGTGACATCTATTGATTAACCTTTAATCTAATGGTCCTGAATAAAATATACATATTACAATTGAGATGGGCCCATTAGACACATGTTTGGTTGTTGCTATGTTGCCAGGAATAAATAGTATGCAACTTTCCTTGGCAACAAAGTTACATCCATCGATCTTGAAAAGATCTGATGGTTCTGACAAAACACCTTGTCTTCATAAAGTATATCTCCATGGAGAATAAAAATCTAACAACTAGAAACCCTTTGATGACTAGAACCTATGGCAACTTCCTGCAAGGGCTAATTCCACCATATTCCAAGTGTCTTCATGTCGCTATATCGCCAAGGATAAAAAACAAGCAACTTTCTTTGGCGACAAAGCGAAGTTTGTTGATCTTGAATATGCTCTATGGCAATGATCTTGTTTTGAAAACCTTGCCATTTACTAGGTCTCATGGATAGATTTCACCTTGTCACTATGTCACCAAGGATAAAAACCCTACAACTTTTTAAGGCAACAAAGTGACAACCCTTGACCTATTGGAAGTTCAAGGGCTATCATGACTTGGTTAATCTTCACACATCAAATGTAAGCTTAGTAAGGGAAAATGTTTATAATGAAAACTCAGGTTATGATTTCAAAAAGGACCTAGGGTAAAGTAAGGCATTGAGACAAATTTAAAAGGCACTTAGGAAAATAAAAAAGGGGGTTTTAAATGATTTTCAAAAAAAATTCATGCATTTCTTTAAAAGGCATACCATGTAAACCTAGCTTAAGGACTTTAGGAAAAAACCAAATAATGGAACAACAATACAAAATTAGGGATTAATATAAGGAAAAGAAAGATTCAAAAGAGCACAACTGTAATTTTGAAGGAAAACTAGATTTTCACTAAAATATTCAAAAAAATTTAACACATGAAAACCAGGCCAACAGGGTCAACTTACCATCCAATAAAAAATTAAAAAAGGTGAAGATGTATTTTAAAGGGGGAGTCATTACAATTGGTATTACAATGAAGAATCACAATTGGTATCATAGAGGAAGAAGTTTAAAGAAGAAAAGAGAGAGCACATCTAAGATTACATGGATAAGAATCAGAATGAAAATAATGATATTAATGAAGATTTGATATAGAACACAGAGGGAGTTGATAGTCAAAATCCAAAGACCAGTTTTGCCATTATATGGCTAAAAGTGTTACCATCATGCCAAAGAGGGAGATTTTTGGAAACTAAAATTGGAACAATTGTTATATTGTCATTGATGTCAAACCTTACTGGTAAAACATCTACTAATAGTGTAGAGTGTCATATCAGTTGAGTGATGAAGAGGATTTCAAAAGAAGAGATAACAGGATGAACTAGTAAAGTTGTTGAGAAAAGAGGACTAAGTATGATAGAATTAAAATGGGCACTTGATCGGTTAGTATTTGGCAAGATAATGAATGGTTTGATCATTGTATAAAGTGAAGAAGAAAGATGAATTGATGTGTAGAAGAGAAGTTGAGTAAAACACTAAGCTTACACATGAATAAATACACACATAGATACAGACACATACACATGAATAAAGACATATATGTATGTAGGTATGCTTGTATTATATCTAAGGTCTATTTTAATAAATTTAGATAGGTTATAAAGTGTAGGAGTTCAAAATTTAAAATTTCTCACCGAAACCCAATTTGAATTTCTAGTCAAATTTTGTGTTGTGAAGAGTTGGAATTTTTTTATAACCTTGGTTTCAAATTTTTTGGTAAATAAATTATTTTTGGAACATTTTTTCCTATTTGGTCCTTACGTTGTACCTTAAGTTTAACAAGTTGTTAAAATTACAAAAAACTTAAAAATTGTCTTTCAAAAGTTGTAAAACTTATCATCTAAAAAGTTCATCTTTTGGATACAATTAGTTGTAATTAGTTAGATGAAATAGAAATTTTGAAAATTTATGAAGAAGGTTTTTTATTTATTATAAGGAAAGATAAAGTAGTTTAGGATGCTAGAAAATATTTCTTGCATCATGAAAGGATTTTTTTTTGAGTTTTTCCTATTAGAAATGAAATAAACCTAATTTATTGACTTGTAAAAATAGGTACCAACCTTGAACCAATTGGAAAAATTTCTTCTATTTTTCTAGTTTCAAATGGAATTGGTTTCATATGATTTTGTTTAGTTTTAAGGAAGAGATGTTCAAAATACCATTGGCTTCCTTGTAAGTTTTTGTTTTCTAAAAGTTACATTCTGAAAACATGTGTGATATAGATAAGTAAGGTTTGTTGTGGTCCTAAACATGATTGATAAAGTTGATATGGTATTTTATCTTTCAAATGTAACTATTTTCATGATATTTTATTTATTTTTATGCTTGTCATAACATGTTTGTATATTCTATGTTGAACCCTGTGTAGGGTTTCTCGTAAGAAAAATAATTATGTAGGCCTATAAAAAATTCACTCATGAAAACTGTTGAAAGTTGGTGGAAATTTTTATTTTTATTATGGCCATACTTCCTCTAAATAATAATTTTTGGTTTATTTATTTAGAAACTTTATACCTGGTTGAGTGCTTCGATTTGTAGTGTGACAAGCATAAACCCTTGGTTAATGGAGGGTTTGATGAAAATATTATAGTTTTTTTAGTTTTAGGATATTATGAATGGTTGAAAATTTAATAAATGAAGTGGGAGATGCTTTTGAAAACCAACATGCAAATTAGATTCGTCAAACTGGAATAAATATGCATCTATTAGGCTAAAAGGAAAATGCACCTAGATTGTTAGATTGGGTGAAGCTAATTTAATTTGATTTAGATCCTTGTGTGTCTGGTTCAACATAGTCCTTCCCCTACATCATTTTTGGTATTAGATAATATGGAGGATTTTGTAGGATGTTGGTGTAATTGGTTGGTTTGTAGTGTAAAATATTCTTGTTGTCACAAAAGTTTGCACCCTTGCATAAAGTTTGACCTAAAGGAAACCTTGTGAAACATGGAAACTATCTCCAAGTTGTGGGACTTAAACTATGAGATTGAGTCTCTAGAGAATGCTAACTCTGTTACAATCAAGATGCACTTAACTACTCTACCTAACTACTCTTTTGAAGGAAAAGGGAGAAGATAATACGTGAAAGTAAATCGTTGAAAGGGAAAAGGGGGTGATGCACCTAATTGAAATGGTTACAAATCTGCCCTTATATGCACAATACATCAATTAAAATCCCAAATACATAGATCCTAACTCTATCCTACTTCCAAAGATTCACATGAAGGTCAAAAACTAATAATAACATTGAAAGGAAGAAATCTTCACAATACATCCCCTATCAGCAGATTAAACACAACATATAAATCTAAGGAAGCAAGAAAGAGACATTCAAAGAGAGGTAAGATACATGCACAGACTCATCAATGAGAAGAAGAGGTAAGAAATAAGCTATTTCATTAATAAAAGGCAAGAAAGTGTAGAGCATAATACTACTACAAAATATAAACAAAGAAGAACCCTTTACAAATATTTACAACTACCTTTTATAGAGTTCAAGCATAACTTTGACACTACATTGAGTTCAAACCCCATTAGAGTGGAGTTGGATTGTAGAGGAGAGCAATAAGTAAGAATCAGAAGGGAAATTTGATTAGATGCACATTCCAGTGCTAGAAAATTTGATCTTTGCATGCAAATCTAGCTATGAAGAGACAAAAATGGCGACCATAATTGCTCTTGTTGGTAGATGGATAACCATGGTGGTGGAAGGATGAGAACTACATTTATCAGGCATGGAGAACACCAAAAGGTGGTTGTAGGAAATCAAATGGCCTACACACCATCAAAGATCTACTTTATTTTGTGTTTGTGACCGTGTCAGGTCAGCTGTGTTATTATTTAACAAATAATCCTACCACATGGCCCTATATCCTTGAAATGTTTCGCTAGATCACTTTCCATTTTCTCATTGACCTATCAAGCCTACACCTACTCTTGTTCATATCTTCACAACTCTATTTCTTTATTAACTGCATGGCCTTACAAAATTGTGACCTTCCTTATATGCTTTATCACTACTTTGCAATTATCTATTACTTCAGTCTACTAACCGCTGTGACCTTATGATGACCATTAAATTGACTGCTTCATATTTTCCCAATTGTTTTGGATTTGAAATTTATTTTACTTGTAATGCTACTCTCCATGAATCTCATCATTGTTTCATAGCTTCATAAATTCAAAACTTAACCGTGCATAAAATCTTGCAAAGCTACACTAGCCACTTTAACCTTAACACTTCCCTTTGTTCATAGTCCCATAGCCATACAATTTAACCACAAAATTAACCCTACAAAGATGCAAAAAAATCATATTTCAACTCCACGACCTTGGTCCCAGGTTAGCCTTAACCGAAGCAAAGTTATGATTGCATAAACCTCAACTTCCATGATCACCATTTGCACCTTCACAACTTAAGATGTTGTAGTAGCTTCAAACCCTTACAATGGCGTGATGGTAATTTCCTTTAGCTTCTAGATTATTTTATAGTTTTGCAACTCAAAATTATTGCTCCTAGCTTTACTGTGTGATATTATGATGACTGTCAACTTGACTTCTTTCTCATCTATCGCAACCTTGCAACCTTTTATATCTTTCATGCCTTTTTACCTGTGATGTTGTGATAACTATCTAAGGTTAGTTAGTTCATTCCATCGCAACCTCACAACCTAGATCTTTAACTCATATCTTAAACCTATGAAGCTATGACAACAAGCTTTTTCTACTTCACCACCTTAACCTTGGGTTAACCTCAACCATGTGCGATGGTGTGACTGCAAGCTTTCACACCTTCACAACTTGAAATATCATAAGAAATTAGTGTACAATATGAAAATATTAAATACTTAGGGATGCTTTAATATTAGAGACTAAGAACATTAGAAAAAATGGGGTGGGGGTGGGGGGGGGGGGGGGGGTGGGGGGCGGGGGGTTCGCTAAAATGGCTAAAATCTATGGTGACTCAGAGGGGATGCTTACCTGCTAAGCATAGGATTAGTAGTCTTAAACAATCTATTGGGCTATAGAGTCACAAAAAATGAGCCCTATTCAAAAATGGGGAAAAAATTGCAACTAGAAGAAAATTGCAACCTCTACAACTATCAAAATTTAGAACCTACTATTTCACAGAGAAATAGCCTATCTTGTGCACTTCTTGAAAAGAAGAAAAGACCTAATCTACTAGTTATAAAATTTAATAAAGATGGAAGGTCAAACAAACCCATTGACTGGCTTGTTGAAGTAGTTGCCCTTCCTCACTAGCTAATTTCTTCTTTCATGCATGTGGACAACTAAAAATAGCACAAAACATGATAAGCATTCTGGTGCAACTTGAAGCACCATCCCAATGCTAAAAAAAATGAAGCTTCCAACACTAGGACACCATGGTCTCTAGCAAGATCAACTTACTCCTTCTAGTGAAAATCTTCCTCATGCTTTGAGGTAAACATGACTGAGGGCAACTTGTTGATTTTTTATAAAGCTAGGTGCCTAATAGGGCATCCTCTTAATGGTATAAGGTTAAAGGAATCATCCTTGACCTCTTGGTTGTGCTATGCGTCCTCTTGGCTAGTAAGGGTTAGCTCTGACAGTATGACTGGTAGTATGTTCTCCACTAGCACATGTGAATCCTTGCAAACAAGGGAGCACCCTTCCTACACCTATACATGCTATTGTGATGTGGGAGGAAGGGATGGTTATGTCTTCTTTGCCTCTGATGTAGCACTCATCATGTTTAATATCCTTTCTCATATTTCCTTCTCATATCATTCCTTTTATGCAGCCAACTCCCTTGCAAGAATTGCTTCATGCTCTTGTTTTTGGACCTCTAACTACCTTCATGGTTCTTCTAGCTTCTGCAACAAGGTTTCTCCCTCTAGAGTGTGTGATGGTTCATGAGCAAAAATTGATACCTCTTGAACTTGGGGTGACAAAGTAAAGGCCTCTTCTTCTATTATATCATGGGAGACCTCCTATGGCAACATGTAGTCTAGCTTTTCTTCCTTTTACAACAGGCCCTCAAGTTCCACCCTAGGCTCAAAAGCTAATTTTTTCTCTTTAAGAATAAGAACGAATCCATCCTCATTTGTCTCTTTCTTCTCCACCCTTGGTAGAAAATCAACATCAAGCTAAAGAGCTATAGGCTCTTGATCATTGTAGCAAGGAATAGAAATGTGGGGAGACCCACTCCTTCTAAAGCTAGCAAACTTGTGTTTGGGTGGCTCTTCTTCATATGGATTTGGAAATATTTCTTGTGAGTAGGTGCTTGGCTCTTGTGTGTTTTTTTGTATAATAGGAGGATTGTTATGTCTAAAGCAAGAAAATTTTCTCCTTGGAGGCTCTTGTACTTTAGTTGCTTGCACTTGAGCAAACTTGAGCCTTGTCTCTTCTTCTACAATAGCCAATCTTCATGCAAATTTCTCCTTAGATTGCCCCCATCTTAATTCATTCTCTTGCTACAACTTAAAGAGGACCTATTTGGCCTCATTGAGAATATCAAATGCCCTAGAGACCATGGTGCAAACACAAGGGTCAATCTCCTACATCTCCTTGTCATCATGCCACTCCATAAGCCAAGAAGTCATAAGGATATCAACATAGGAAAATTTCACACAATTTGTATCTAGGTATGAATTTTCCACATAGTTAAAAACTTAGAAAACTTCACAAACTTGGACCCCAAACTATTTGAATGATATTGAAGCTTAAAGGGATTTGAGTTGAGATTTGATTCGACCCTCTTCTCCTATTAAGATACATGCTCCTCAATTAGTGGTTTCTAATTTGATGTCTTTGATGTGAGCAAATATATATCCACTTATTCATGGACAACAAAGAAGGGACAATTATAATTTTGGGGCTCACCATCATTGACATGTGGAGGTGTTTGAACTAAGGTTTGAGGTTTAAGACAACATGAAATAGAAATTTGGGGAGGGCTACTTTGTCTAAGGCTAGTAAACTTCTTCATTGGAGGTTCTTTCACTTCAATTGCTTACATTTGAGAAAGTTTGGGCCTTACCCCCTCCTCAAACTTCTTCTATTTTAGTCCTTTCTCCTGCCACAACTAGAGAAAAGCCTCTCGAGCCTCATTAAAAATATCATAGGTCTCTTGTACCATGCTACAAACATGAGGATCATTTTCTCACATCTCTATGTTGGTACACATCACCTCTAGCCAAGAAATAATGAGGATCATAACATAAGAAAAATCCCCATAGCTTGTAAGCTCATAAGGATTATGAAATTTATCAAAAATCCTTCCCAATTTAGAAATTTCAAGGCACAAACTAAGTATACGATTGTAAAGCACCTTAAACTTGACTTTGCGATCATTATAAGATTTTATGGGAGACTAGACAGGCTGATCACAACTAGACTATGGTTATTGTAGGGGATGGGAGAGATGAGGAATAGCCTTTTCATGAAATGGGGGAAAGTGGGAGGCATCTCTATGAAGGGGGTCCATGATAAAGCATTTAAGCAATCATCTTCATAGAAATCTTGAAGAAACATAAAAAATTAGAAAAATACCTATACTTGGTATGTTGAAACTGGTAGATGCATAGAGTCGCCATAATGTTAGATGAATGCCTCCAAAGGCTAATGACACTGACCAATTTCTCAGTTAATGGGTCTTCAAGCTGGCTAACCAATAGACTTATGAATCTAAAGCTATCCCATTGGACATGCCAAAAATTATGCTATGACTAGTGGAAGCTATAAAAGCTAATTTGAATGTTCTATTATTAATCCCATCGGGCATGCCAAAAAAATTTGTCACAAAATATTGCACCCTCACCTGAAGTTTGACCTAAAGGAAACCTTGTGAAACATGGAAAGAATCTCCAAGCTATGGGACTTGAACTGTGAGACTAAGTCTCCAGAGAAGGTTAGCTTCCTTACAATCATGATTCACCTAACTACTCTTTTCAAAGAAAAGGGAGAGGAGAATGCATGAAAGTAAATCGCTAAAAGGGAAAAGGGGGTGATGCACCTAATTGAAATGGTTACAACTCTGCCCTTATATGCACAATACATTAATGAAAAGCCCAAATATACAAGTCCTAACTATATTCTATTCCCAGAGGATCACATAAAGGTCATAAACTAATAAGAAAATTAAAAGGAATAAATCTTCACAATACAACCCTTATCATTAGATAAAACACAACATATAAATCTAAGGAAGAAAAAAAGAGACATTGAAAGAGAGGCAATATACATGCACATACTCATGAATAGAAAGAAGAGGTAAGAAACAAGCTATTTCATTAATATAAGGAAAGAAAATACAAAGCATAATGCTACTACAAAATACAAACAAAGAAGAGCCCTTTACAAATATTTACAACCACCTTTTATAGAGTTCAGGCATAACTCTGATGCTAC